>VXBI01010177.1:951227-1331661 GCA_013397375.1 Toxostoma redivivum | reverse complement strand
GGGGCCGGGCAAGGGGCCGCGGCAGCGGAGGGCCAGGGCTCCGGCGGTGGTGCGGGCCGGCCCGCGGTGTTTGCCTCCAGCCCGGCCCGCCTCGGGGACGGGCCCGAGCGTTTCCTCCGCAAAACAACAGGGGCAGCAGCGGGCGGGCGGGCGGTGCTGCAGAGCGGCCAAAATCCTGGGTTTGCCTCGTGTTGTTCGGCTTCCTTTTGACTGCCGGAGCTATGGCGTGACACCGGTTACCGTGGACGATTTTCTGGAGGAAACAAATGCGTGGCTTGGCTCTCAGGGCTTATTCTTCCCGCATTTTGACCCGAATTCGTGAGCAGTTTCTGTTCCTGTGAAGTGCCGTTCACAGGCAAAATGAGCTCTCTTCCCCTCGCCCGCAGCAGCCAGCGCAGGCCGCCGGTACCCCTGTGCCCCCCGTTCTCCCACAGGCCGCTGTCCCTGGCACAAGGATTGGCACCTTTCCCTTAAAAACA
Organism: Toxostoma redivivum; assembly: GCA_013397375.1. Taxonomy (NCBI): domain Eukaryota; kingdom Metazoa; phylum Chordata; class Aves; order Passeriformes; family Mimidae; genus Toxostoma; species Toxostoma redivivum. The sequence goes on along the minus strand of VXBI01010177.1, from coordinate 1,331,182 downwards.
TGGAATATTCCGTATCCAGAAAGAGAGGCAGCTGCGATGATTCCCGGTTTGCCTCCAGCCCATGAAACTGCTCGTGCTCTTGTGCCAGGTGAAGCTGAAGGTGCGGTGCAGCGGAGCTGCTGGAGCCGTGCCCGCTCCGCTCCAGCCGTGCGTCCCCAGCGACCCCCGGCCCCCCATCATCCCAGCGAACCCCTTCTCTGCGTGCTGCTAGGGCTGAAGCCTCATCTGGCAAACCCCACAGTTCATTTACAGGCGACTCAGGTCCCTGAACAGGCTCTCCAGGAAGCCAGACAACGTCCAGGGATGAGGCCACAGCTGCCCCATCCTCGATGGATCTTAACCGCTGCGGCATCCCAATGTAAGGGTGGTGCAGGAAATAAATCAGAAAGCAGCTGCACTTCAGTTTCAACTAAATTCCTTTAGACTGTCCCTGAGGTCTTTCACAAGGATCAGTAACTGAACTGCTACTGAAAAATGTGTTACGTTTGCAGAAGGAAAGTGACCCTTTCAACTTAGCCACATCCTTTCAGTGTTAGGAGGCTGGAAAAAAGAGACAACAAGAAAAAAAATAGTTGTTTTTTTTTTAATTTAAATAATGAGCAGAGTGACAAATTAATATTTTAAGGCTAATCGAAAACCAGTTCCAACCAGTCTGTTCAAGGGGACCCCATGGTTAAATATGTTTGAATATACCCAATGAAAAAGTTTATGGTAATGTTGTTCTGCTTTGAAAGGGAAATAGAATAAATGGAGTAAACACAAAGCCAAGCTAGAGCCTAGCTGAGGATGCCACCAGGTACAGTAAGCACCCTCCCCCAGTTTGTAGGAGGGGACAATGGCTTTGAAAAAGGTGGAAAATAAAATTTAAAAATCTGCAGCATAACTCAATGCTGAATATGATAGCCTGTAGGTGACCAGAAGCAGCAACAGCAACATACCTGTTTATTCCTTCCCTTCTTTTGTATGATTTTGATCTTGGTGAATGGCAGTTTTGTGAAGGAGAACAAATGAGATTGTAACTTTTTTTTTTCCCTTGGCACATTGTTTTTAATCTTCATTAAATGAGAGAAAGCAGAACTGAAGAAGTTGTTAAATATGCAAAAAACCTCAACAGGATGTTCCATCAATAAGAGTTTAGTGCACAGCCGACACCATAAAATGCAGGGTCTCCTGAGGCCTTCCATTAAGCATTCACTCCCAGAAGCAGGATTAAATATATTTCAGGCCAAATCCAACATGGGTTTTTACCCTGCTTTTAAAAACCACCCATGAGGTGCCTGTTCTCTTCAGGCAACTTGATGCACCCATCGACTGGCTTTGAGCAAGCCCCTCTTTCTGCAAATTAACCTCATTAAATTTTGTCTTCCTCTTTTGACTGTGGAGGATGACTGATGTTACCATATTTATGACAATCTTACATATACATATAAAGCTATAATGAGTTCTATTTTCCCTTCAGACTTTACTTTTTGATTCAAATTGCCTCATTTTCTCAAACTTGTATCATTCTTGTTGCTCTCTTTCAGTCATTTGAATGTAACATCCACAATAGAACACTGTAGACCAGCCAAACCTCAGCAGCAATGAAGAAAGTAGATTAATGGCGACTTACATATAGAATTTTTGCCAATAAATCCCTCAGTGTGATTTTTTTTTGGTTGCAGTGGCAATTTCATGCTGACTCATTGAATAGTGGGTCAGTGCCAAGAGCACCCTTTCTTCACCAACTATTCCCTGTATGAATTCCATGCCTACCTAAGTGCCTAGCCAGCACTTGCCCCCATCTTGTTCATTTTGCATACCAAATTGAGAGTATTTTTAAGTAGCAATAGTTTATCAATGTACATTCTGAAGTGGCTTATTGATCTTGCAGCTTGGATCATTAATTTTGCATTTTTCTTTAAAAAATTATTTCTCAATCAGTTTAATGAGGCTTAGTCAATATTATCCTACTTGGAAAGGTGCAGCCTAGAAAACTGATGAGAAGGAAAGATAAAGTTAAGTACCATTAACGCTTTAATATTTGCAGGAATTTTTTGTCTTATTTGTATTATTAATTTTTACCACAAATGTACCACAAGGACTAAGGGGGATTTTACAATTTAAACAAGATGTTTGAATAGAAGTATTCATATTTTATAAAATTATATTCAGAAATTATACTGAATTTTGCAGAAATTTGACAGCTTATCTGTCAAATATTTTAACAGAACATGAGATCCATGTTTCTAGTCTCCATTCTCGCCTTCCCTGCTGCACCAGCAGTACCTTGGGGGCTTGCCCTGGAGCTGCCCACTAGCCATGGAATCCAGGAGAGCCCTACGAGCTAGCCCATGGAAGGGGCCAGCACACGTCCATTTTCCACCAGCAGCCATCCCCCGCCCAGTGGTGCCCTCATGTGTCTCCACACGTGAATTTCAAACACGGGGATTCCAGGATTTCGTTCGATTTATGCGTCACTAGAAACCCGGCATATGCAATCTCTATGCCGTGCAGCGCCTTTCTCTCTAGTCTAAAATCGGCTTGGGAATTTCCTACACGGGAAGGATGTATGGAGTGAAATAACTTGAACCTTTACCAGCATAATCTGTGTTTTTATTTGCTTTTATATGAAAATGGCTACTGAGAAAGTCCAACAGTCTGTTTCAGACTGTGGTAAACTCCTAAATTCAGATATGAATTCTCTTTGCCCCTTTATTTTCAAGGCTACCAGTAAAAGGAAACTTTACAAATTACCCTTTTTTGTATCTATATATTCATGTACTGTGGGAAGGAAAAGTTGGCATGATTTCACTGACATTATGCCTGTCTCCACAAGTTAAGATTAATTTGCTGTTTCAAAGGCCATCAAGTCAGTTCAAGCCTATGTCATTTTTTTAAAGAATAGAAAAAATCAGCTGAGTATCAAGTTTTCCTGTGTGTGGGCACCTCTATGTGTACATTCAGAGGCCATTAAGATTCATAGCTAGGGCCATAACTCATTCATTTCCCTATTTTTTTTTTAATAGTAAGAAGAAAACATGCACTCATGCAAGTTAATTGCACAAATATGTTATTATTAAATGCTGGAGTAAAGATTTCCATAAACAACTAACTCAAAGTTTCTGCAATGCCATCATCCAAAGAAACAAAGTCTGCAAGCTTCTGCTTCTGCGGAAGTTTTGCAATGCCTTTTTGTCATGGATGCAACATTAAATTTGTTCATACGACAACTGCAGCATCTGCCCCATCTGTTCAGGATGCTCTTGGGAAATAACACTTCAAATACATTCACAATACATTTATTAGGAAGTTTTGCAGTCTTTCATTATTTCAGTACTCAAGGCCATATTGAATCAATAGATTACAGATATACCATGTGCCATGTGTTATTAAATTTTCTCAAGGCACAGCCACAGAGAGCCAGCCCAATGACATTGTTCTCATCTTCAGCAATCACAGCAGAAGCTGTCTTATCCCACAGCAGACTGAGCTTCGCATGCTAAGCTCAAAGAAATGGAGAAGCTGAAGTTGACCAAAGGCCTGGTAGGGGCTGGCTTCTTCTTTAATCTATAGTGGTGCCATATTGCCAGATGATCCTAAGAGAAAACAGTTGCCATGTGCTTTAAAGGAAGACAGAATACTCCAACTTGGAAGCAAATTATTTCCCATTTATAGATTCATTGAATTCTTTGGCACTTCATTCACTGTGTGAAAAAACTGTAGAAGACAAGCATCTGAGACAAAGATTCTCCATATAATTGCAGAAAACGAGTGTTTCCCACCAATATTCCAACTCTTTTCTAGTGTGTCAGAGTAACGCTCTAACCACAAAGTATAATTGGGCTATTGTGCACCAGAAAGAAATCTTTCCATACTGCGACAGCCAACCAGCTGAAGCCCAGACATACAAGATTTTAATATGTTCATTGTCTTAATGAAGAGCTGTAAATGTAATGAACATGCTCAGGGCAATACAGTGCTCATGTCCTCCAGCAGGACTGCGGAGGGACATCTCTATACCTACATATTACTCTCCTCTGACCCTGACTCTTCTCACTTGACCCTGTGGTCAAGTGACACTTGGTATTGCATGCAAATGGCTAAACTTTCTTCTACACCCCTTAAAGCTGACCACATTTGTTCTGCCTAGTGTGCACAGTTATTCCCTGACCTTAGAACACGGTGATGTGAGTTTGCATGCTCAGTATTGTCTGAAAGTGTGTCATGCAACAATACCATGTGGTAGGTAGTCATTAAACAGTATGGACCAAAGCAAACTGCCAGTGCTGAGCCTGTACTCTTGCCCTGTGCAGTTAACTTCTATGTACGTAACATCATGGAGTTTCCTGATCCCAAGTTTCCTATTCTGTGCATACAGCTAATGTTGCCAGATCCCATGTGTATTTAATTGTATTTGGCCTTTTTAATTAGACTTTTTTTTGTTGGATTGTGGCTCTCAATGAGATGATTCAGACTCATTGGCAAAAGCAGTGCATGCTATGCAGTATTTACTACCATCTGCAAACTTTGCCATAGTATTTCATTGTCTAGATCATTGATAAAAGTATTAAGCACAAAAAAAAATATTTCTGGGGGGAAAAATCATTACAATAACTTCTTTTGTTTGTGTCTTTTCATTAGCAAAAACATCTGGAGATCAAACAGCGAGTCAGTTTTTAATCCTTGTAATGTTAATTTCATGTAATGGAAGTTCTTTTAAATCAAAGTGTTATTGCTGTATTGACTGGGAAGCTTTGTAGGAATCAATGGCTGTCATGTGAACACACTTGTCTGTAGCACTTGGAATCACACAGTTTTCAAAACAAAGGACACAGACACAAACTCCCCAGCAAAAGAACTATAGTAACTACTTTCTTGTATGCTGTATTGACAGATCTTAATTGTATTTTGACCTCTAATTTTTGCTAATAAGATCCAAAATTAGCAATCTATTTGCTATGGTTAAGAATAGCACTATTAGTTATTCAGCAAGTCCTTTTAAGCTTTTCAAAACTGATGCAACTTTGACAATAATCTCCTGGATTTACCCACAACCTAGAAAAGTGCCTAATTAGCAGCTGAAGACAGGTTCTTGCCTAACTCTGTTAGGACTGAAGTTTGATTTCGGCAGAACATGGCCTGCTAGCTTTCTCGTGGGTGATTTTTTTTCTCCCTCTCTCTCACATGGATACATGATCCCTTTGTTCTAAATACCAGAAATCTGTTGTACTGTTTACCTACCGTATTTCATGTGTGCTTGAGGTAAGAATTCTTCCTTGCTTTTCCTCCTAATATTTATGTAAAGTGCCCCTTTACTGCATTTAATCCGGTTGCCTGCTATTACTCCAGCAAGTAACTTTTTCTTTTCTTGCTACTTTTAATCCCTGTCTGTTTCCCCACCTAAGTCTTTACAGATTCATTTTCTATTTTCTCATTTCCTCATTTAATTTTTTAACCAGAGTGGCTTTCTGCCCAGTGAAAGCTTTACATGTTAATGAAATCCTGTCGATCTACATATCCAAGTGGCTATCTTTGAACGACTGGCAGTTTCCCTTAACACTTCTACTTCAAAGCCATGTTCTCTGTCCTTTATGCTGACAATTAGTCTAAGCTTTGGGTAATTAGCTCTTCTAGAGTTTCACAGATGAATATTGGTGCTACCATTGCCTGTTTAGGCAAATGGAGTGTAATCAGATTCTAATGAGAAGTACATAAACAACAGGGTAATTTTTAGAGTGACAATTAACTATTCTTTGTCAAGAGAAGGTCTTATAATGACTCATTCTTTTTGGGAGGAGGCATACTGCATTAAGAAGATTTAAAAAGAAAACAATCCTTCTTGAAGTTCATAACTTCTTTTTTGTTTTGTTTTTCTTTTTTCTTTTTTCCCATGCAGACTATCCAGCAAACATTCCTTGGTTAGAATTAACCAATTGTATTTCTTTTCCATCTTGATGCTTTATATGTAGATCATAAACTTTAGGTTAAAACATATTGTCATTTGCTAAGATCCAAATGTTTTGACAACTCATATATAGGAGAACATATTTCAGGTGTGCTTTACTCGATAGCTTTTTAAGGCCAATAGAGACAACAGCAATAATCCAACCAGGTGTGCATTAAAACAGGACTTACACCCAGGCCACATTCACCTAAATTCAGAGCATCAAGAGATCAGACATAGTCCTATGGCCACGACATTATATAAAACAGGGAAGAAGTTAGTGCTGCAGGATCTCTGCTGAAGAAGTTGTATTTTTAAAATAACATTCTTTTATTTTTATACAAAATTTAATTGTGTATCTGTTTCCCCACATGCCTTTTTAAAATACCATTTCTGTACCTAAAAGTAACCAAACCATTTTACTCTTTAAAATGACAGTTCTATATTTTTAGATATTGTCAGTCCTCGCCAGAGAAGTTTTCTAAACCTATTAGAAAGGTTGCTAAAGTTCATACTTTACAGTTTTACCTACATCTATTTAATAATTTACAGGATGGGAATTGAAACACTGAATTCTTTTTCAACAAAGCACTTAACTTTAATGATTTGTTTAAGTTTATCGCTATTTCTCAGACCACTTAAGTATGTCTTGAAGTTCCAGTGGAGCCTTGGTATGTTTAAATGGTTTGCTGAATAGAGATGAATTTAAGAACACACTTTTTTTTTTCTGGAGTTTTTTGTAGGTTTTGTTTTTTTTTTTTTCCCTGGAACAGAGATTTATTTTGCAATTTAGTATAAATTTTCAGCATTTTTCCTATTAAATGTCTAAGAATAACAGCTGTTTAAGAACTTTGATTTTAAAATTATCCAGGAAAAAAGGCAAATATTTTTATAGTTTATCATTTGGACTAGAGAATGAATCCAGATATCCAGTGCCTTTTAAAGCAATTTTTTAAAGTGTGCAAATGACTCTTATAGGGATATGCTCAACGAATACATAACAGATCCATAGAGCAACTGGTCCAACTTCACAGGAGTTACATCAGAATTTTATACCTATACAGTACTTCTGCAAATGAATAAAGTTTGAATAATTCATTTCCTACTACATGCAATACATTAACAAGTGTAGGTGCCCTCCTATCTACATGAGCCTCAGTTATGGTATGAATAAACAGGTGAGAGTTTCTGAAAGCAAGAAGGTACAAAACCAACATAATCATAGAATCATTTAGGTTTCAAAGAGACCTTTAAGATCCTTAAGTCCACCTGTTAACCAAACACTTCTGAGTCCACCAATAAGCCATGTACCTAAGCATCACATCCACAGTCTTTTAAATACCATCAGAGATGTTGAATCAACCATTCCTATGGGCAGCCAGTTCCAATGATTGACAACCCTTTCCATGAAGAAATTTTTCTTAATATCCAGTCTAAACCTCCCCTGGCACACCTTGAGGCCATTTCATCTTGCCCTGTTGCTGGTTGCCTGGGAGGGCAATCCCGACCTGGCTGCATCCTCCTTTCCTGTGGTTGCAGAGAGTGATAAGGTCTCTCCTGATCCTCCAGGCTAAATAACCCCAGCTTCCTCAGCTACTCCTCACAGGACTTGTGCTCCAGACACTTCCCCAGCTTCACTGCCCTTCTCTGGACGTGCTCCAGCACCTCAGTGTCTTTTTTGTAGTGAGGGGCCCAGAAATTAACTCAGAATTGGAGATGTGACCTCACCAGTGCTGAGTACACAGAGACAACCACTGCACCTATCCAAGCCATGAGCAGCTGTTTTTTTCCAAGAGAATGCTGTGGGAAGCAGTGTCAAAGGCTTTGCTAGGGTACAGGAAAGCAGCACCCACAGCCTTTCTCTTATCTACTAGATGGATCACCTTGTCATAGGATGAGATCAGGCTGGTCAAGGAGGACCTACCCTTGATGATCCACTGCTAGCTGGGCCTGATCCCTTGGCTGCCCCACATGTACTGCATAGTACATGCACATGTACAGCACATGATACTCAGGATAATCAGTTCCATGACCTTCCCCAATATCAAGGTCATACTGACAGGTCTGTAGTTCCCTGACTCCTCCTTCCAACCCTTCTTACAGCTGGATGTCACACTGGTAGCCTGCAGTCAGCTGGAAGCTCTTAGTTAGCCAGGACTGATGATATAGGATGGGAAGTGGTTCAGTGAACACTTCTGCCAACATCAATACCCTGGGATGCATCCCATTGTGGCCCATAGGCTTGTGTGTCTCTAAGTGGTATATCACGTCACTGACCATTTTCCCTTGGATTATGGGGGCTTCATTCTGCTCCTCATTTTCCAGCTCAGAGGGCTGGGCGCCCAGAGAACAACTGGTCTTACTAAAGAATGAGGCAAAAAAAGCTTTCAGTACCTCAGGCTTTTCCTCATCCTTAGTCACTATGTCTCCTTTCACATCCAATAAAGAATGGAGATTCTCCTTAGCCCTCCTTTTGTTGCTAATGCATTTATAGAAACATTTTTTATTATCTTCTGTGGCAGTAACCAGATTAAGTTCTAGTTGGACTCTAGGTCTTCTAATTTTCTGCCCTGCATAACCCCATGGCCTGACTTAATGAAGTAAGTAATGTAAATTCTGACATGAAAAATGACTGTTGAAAACAAGAGGCAGCTAACCTATTTAAATATTTTAATCCATTAAAAAAAAAACCAAAAACAAAAAAAGCAGAAGTTTCCCAACTGCAGTGCAATGAAGCAGACTCAGCCAGGTGATTCTGAGTGCCCCAGTTCCAATTACCATCTGAACTGGGTATTAGAAATCTATCTGCAATCAAAGAGAAAAGGCTCATAGCAACCAGTTTGGAGCTGCAGATGAGACAATCACATTGGGTGACCCTGGCAGAATATGGAACTGGAAGTAAGCAGCTATTTGAGCAATACCAGAAGAGTTTTTATTTCCAAATCAATAGAGCAATACAAAGTGAAGCAGCAGATGGGAAAGTGATACATGCTTTCACATCTACATAATTCACCACTAATGTACAATTCATATAAATGCTTTCATGTGGATGAATTCAACACTGCACTGTGAAGAAGCAGTGCATCTGTGGGTTAACTTGTAGAGTATCTGTCAGCAAACAGGGAAATCTTGTACTTGATTTCACATCTTGTACATATGTACAGATGTTACATATGGAATAAAAATCTGATTTGGCATCATCCTATTTCTAATTGTGATTTGGCTAGTCTGGACCAAATTTACAGCATGTAGGGTAAAAATAGTGCCTTAAGTATGTTAAATGTATGCCTTGACACTTAATTGTCCTCTACTTTGTTTTACAGGTCTGAAGAGCATTTTATCTTTGGCTCCTCTCTCATTTTGTTGAGTGTTCTTTTTTTTTAACCAACATGATGCAAAGGAACTCAGCAGTGGAAGTCCTTTACTTACCTAGGTTAGAATCTTGTTTTTGCTAAAAATTTAAAAAGAGCCATATTGGAAAAACAAACAAACAAACAAACAACCCCCCCCCCAAAAAAAAAAAAAACAACAAACAAAAAAAAAAAAAAAACCAAAGAACAAAAAAAAAAAAACCCCAAAAAACCAACAAAACCAACTTTAAAACTTGCAGCTGTGAAACTTGTTTCTCCTGGAAGCATTAGGGAAACATGTACTCCACCATGGCAAGTTCGGTTGTGGTTTGTGATACTAGGCTATATTATCTTAGATACTATGTAAATATACAATATAAATTCTTTTGACTTAATCTTACGGATATATCACCCATCTTTAAAGGAATGTTTATTTTGTAGAGCAACATGTCTTAAGAGAACTAGGTAGGGTTGAAATCATATAAGAATATTTCTGTAAGTTCTCATTGGATTTAAAACTGGATTGCAAATCCAGCTGCAGCTAAAAATTGCAATCATGTGAATTCCTAGGTAGTTACAAAGGTCATCAGAATTTAGTCCTTGTTATTGTGTTGTTTTACCTACCATTATTAAATGTCCCATTGCTATGGCACTTGACTTCTCTGCAAAGCAAATTCAATCCACTGGAATGATAATACAAAGAGTGGCACCACAAGAAAAATGAGTCAGGCAAAATGGATACAAAATCACTGGATAAAAAAAGAATGCACTGTGTATGAATTGAGGGGGTTGTTACAGAACTATTTCTGTTACTGATCTTTCTAATACATTTGGAAAACTGAGGATTATACAGAATTACTAACTTGGGGGAAATCTGAGTTTTGGGCTTTATTTTCTCATTGCCAAAAACAAGAGCTGTGAGACTGATACAATTCTACTCCCAAGGAAAACTACCATGATCTTAAATACTCAATGCCATCTCTTTGCGGTGTAATCAATACTTCACAGCACTTTACTTCCTAAAAGTGCAAAGCAAGTGCTATGATTCAATATAATGTTAGACTGAAGTTTAGTTGGCTAAGGATTATATTAATTTAAGAGAATGCTATTAAGTCAGAAATTAAAGTAAATCATCTTGTTTGTATTATTGATTAGAGCTATGTGTGTTCTCTTCTAAGGCTTCTATGCCCACCTACACAGGTCTTGTCTATTATAAGGACTGTCACCAATCCTATACCATCTGATTTCTTCTACACTTTCCCTGCCTGCAGTATCATAGAGTTTGTACACACTTCCTACCAATACTGCAATACAAAGACCTGTGCCTTAATAATCTGAACATAAGTTTCTTCTTTGTATTGAATATATATGAAAAGATTGTCTGTCACACTATCCTTCTTCTTCTGTCTTTTGCTATGGATGCATATGTTTATACTAAAGGGTTTTCCTACTTGCTCCCTGCGATGAATACAACAAATACTAGTGGTAAATATTACTGGTTTACTATCTTAGGTGTAGGTTTCCTGAGATGGTGCCTCACATGTCAGGAAGAAAAGGCAGCAATGGCACATTTCCCCTGAGGTCAAGACATAAAAGCTCTCTGGATCATGGCCAAGCAGCCTTGGCACACACACCACAGGTATATATATTCTCCATGCATCAGGCTGCCTGGGCTCAAGAGAAGTCTAAGCAAAAGGAAGACTTTATTTCTAGGCCCTACAAAGAAGCTAACAGGCAATATACTAAGCCAGAGCCAGAAAGCACAGATACAGTGATGGATTTGAGAAAACATGTGTTCTCCAGGGGAATGATGAATGTGAGTGACAGAGGCTCTGGAAAGAAAAGTTTGGTCCAGATCTCCCTACATGCTGGGCTGTCTAAAGGATATATACTGGATTTGTCCCTGTCCTCTATCTGAGGAGGGCCGTCCCTGTAGTTAGATGAGAAAAAAATGTGTATAGGTTCTTTGCTGAAAAAAAAAAATTTCTAAGCATCATTTTACTCAACTTGCTAATTATTTTCAGCTTGCTTTCACAAGGCATTTTTCTCATTCCTATCATGATTACCGTGACAATGAGAAGTTGACCCAGGAGATACAGAACCATCTGATTGCAGTCAAGGGGAGTCAAAAGTATCTACTTTCTACATCACAAAAAAGGTTATCTTTGTGGATCTTCAGGAATTTCTTGGCCTGCTATATTTTTCATTCCAGCACTCAAGATCCTAATTTTATAGCAGGCTATACAAGATCATCACTGCCATTTCATCCATGTATTTAAATCCGCTCCAAAAGTATTTTCTCTGGTAATATTTTTAATAACATTGAAAGCAGCACCCATATAGTTGTGTGTTCTCACTCTGCAGATAATGCAGAAGACCTTACATGCAGTTTGCAGCTGTGTACTAGCACTGTAATGCTTCCAGAAGATCCTTCAACATTTGGTACATACACACATAGAGGGAGAGTCTGATTCATATTCTCAGTCCTTTAGGATGATGGTTTTTTGGACAAACAGAGAAGTGGATATCTACAGCCATTTTAGGTTCCCAAAGAGACATGTAAATGAAGCCTGTTGTATAAGTTCTCATTTCTCATCGGATAGATCCAGGAAAAAAAAAAAAAAAACAGAGAAAGGGAGAGATTTGGACACAACATTTTATTATGCTGGAATTCCTTACCAGAGGAACGGTAATACCACAGTCTTCTTCAAATTCTGAAGCATGTGAAATGGCAATGAGCAGCGACTGATATTATTACACTTGCATTATTTACAACCCTTTAAAAGGCAGATTTAAATTATTCTTTTAGTTACTATGGTAATCTAGGAGACCTTTGCAGCCTACAGCTTCCTGAGTAAGGAATGAACTGTTGCTTCAAAACACTTTCAATATTGCCACAGAAGATTATTTATGATGCTCTTTTTTTTTTAATCTTTCCCTTTTATATTTGTTTGGTTGGTAACGCATTAGATTTCTGTCATCTGGTGTAGTGACTTCAACATTATAATACTGCCACCAGACCTGTAGACAACATGGGTTAAAGACTTTTATCTTCATGTATTAGGATGTAAACCTAGAATTGCCTCATGTCAGATCATAGAAGTACTCCTGATTAATAAAATATGAGGCAAAAATTTGGAATTTATTTTATTGTAATATTACATAGGCTTTTTCTCTCCCTTTTCCTATTTTTTAAAAGACTTTATTGGAGAATTTGCATGGGAGGTAAAATCTAAATTACTCTTACATATATGCTTTTTATGTTGGAACTTATGAAAAATGTTTACAACTACTACCCTTGAACTTCACTGGATAGTACTAAAAATTGGTAAACTGCTTTAAAATATTACTCTATTATTCAATTTTCATGCAATCTGTGTCTAAATAAATAATTTGTTTGTTTTAAAAAAAGGAATGGCATAGTTGTGAGAGACTAGGAGAGCCATGAGACCTTAATTCAGAGAGAAGGTGTGATGCCAAGGATTTCAGTACTGCCAGTTTGTGTGTGCTCTCACTGTTCTGCCCACACCTCAGATGAAAGCATCAGCAGGATAAGAAGGCATTTCCTGCTTACTGTCCAGATACCCAAGTTACATTTTAGGTGTGGTGAAAGTGGAGTTTTGTGATACACACAGTGTTCAGGGAAACCAGCTTGACATCACCTGTATCAGGGAATGGTCATACCAGTGATAACAGCTTTCAGACATTACTGACTTGGATTTGATTTGAATCACAGATAAAAGGATTAGCTTGAAACTTGTTTTCTAGTTTATTCTTTCTTGTTTCAGTGTCAGTGGATATAATTTGCATTCCTTTCATACTAGGCATAACTCTCAGTGTTGATTAGAAATTATGGTTTCAATTAAAACATATACTTTTAAATCTTCTGCTGTTGCATTTTCTCCAGATTTGTAAAGGTAGAGGCTGCTAAGCATTCAAGAACGTTGAGTAGGATTTGCATTCAAATCCCTTTCTTTGTCCAAACTCCTCTATATACCACTCAGAAAAATTCACAAAAATGTAACATAACTTTTAAGTTTGTGTGAACAATCGTGTTGCAGTGGTAGCCACAGTTTCAGGACTTCTGACAGCTTGAGTTGCTGCCCTGGAATTTAAATCCATTACTTATGCAGTATCACAATGTAAATAAAATTCATATTAATACAGCTCACATTACTTCCCAGAGAAAGACATTGAAATAAAAATTTGGATTTTTCCACCTCAGTATGGCCCATGTTTCAGTTTCAAACTACTCTAAATTGCCCTTTCAAGAGAAAGCATATGGAATGACACTGGTTTTGAGTTATACATAAATTGTACACGTCTTGTTGATCTGAAGGAAATGTCGAACAAGTGAGCAAATATAATTAGAAAATTAATTAGGCTGTGTCTATGCTGAGATTTTGGCTTGAACCCTTAAAGCAGTTTTGAATCAAATTCCCTAGTTGGTCACACTTGCTGCACATTGTTGCATAAAAGGAATGGGGCTTGTATATACAAACTGTATTTCCTTCAGAGAAGGTAAATCTCAAGCGCCACACCAGGTGCTCCCCAAATGTGCGCCATCCCTTGTGGGAGTCCAAACCACAGGGTCCAAACCTAACATCAGTTTCTAACCACGTGTGTGCCAGAGACGTTTGGTCCTGAGCAGCCCATTAGACTTACTGGGAGTCAAAGCTTCAGCCTGTGTTTATTGAAGATGTAGGAGGCTCAGCACCTACAGTGGATCTATTGATCTGCTCCTAATGCCTCATGGCGCTGGCTGACATGCACGTGCTCTCTGTTCTCTCTGCATGTGCAGGCCTGCTGCAGCCAGAGGAGGGGATGTCTCTGCCTGCCTTTGCAAACCATTGTGCAACCCGTGTTCTGGGACTGTTGCTGTGGTTGACTGAACCACAGCTATTAAACCTTGCCCTGGGACGTGCTGATCATTGCTCTAGCACTGCTATGGGGCTCCTGCGTGCTCAGCACGCAGGCCAGCTCATGCCTGCCCACCAAAGCCTGCTTGCCCATCCTCAGGGCACTGTTCCACATGTGCTGGATGTGATTCTGCACGGAGCTTCCTTAAGAGCAGGAAGATCACCTAAAGATGCCGCTCCCAGGCTTGAGGCCTGTTCCTTTTCCCCTCGGAGGAATGTTCTAATGATGGCATGTGAAATTATACAACGCTATCAGATTTCAGCCAAATCGGACCATAGGTCATGTACAACACAGAGATGTCTGGAAAACAGATGCTCCTTGTAGCTTTGGTTATCTAAATGTGTGTGGCTGATTGCCTTTTTCATATTAATGAATAGAAATCATGGGAAACCTTCACATGAGAGGTCAAAATAGAGGTCCGAAGATGTTTTGCAAACACACTTAAAAATGCAACAGCTCTGAAACTGCAGTGAATACTTAACACAAAGATTCGTCTCTGTCAATATGCATAATGTTCTCCTTATTGTTGTTGATGAGATATTCAGAATAAAATTCTGGGGCTTATTTTTAAGCCTATTTATGGATTACTTCCTGCAAGTCGGTTTTACAAAACAATCCTAACAAAAAGCACACGGTGTAGCTCTTTATAGCAATATATTTCCTATTCCTCTTTTTTATAGCTACTTTATAGTCCACCCATCTTATCACATAAAAGGAAAAACACTTTCATTACTGAGAACTGACTTTCATATGAAATGGCATAACTCAATACTTTTCCGCTAGGTAGAAAAATTAATCCTCCCTTATTAAAAAGAAAAACTGTTTTCATTTTACTCTTTCCTCTTTATCAGCTGAAGAAAAGATGAAGAGAATTCAAACATATGTTCAGTATTTCAGCTAAAAATCCACAAGTGTATTTGAAAAAAATGGAACTTCAAACAGGCCAGAAGATAGTTTCTTGTGTCTTGTGACACAAGTTTGAAGGACACTTGCCAGACACTTAGACACCCACTTCCTCAGCCCGAAAGTATTTTAGTAACTAGAAATTACAGTTCAAACATATATTTAAATGCTAAGAACTAATGCCCAACATTAAATGCTCAGCCATCTCTACAGCCACAATGCAAAAGAGCTTTGCTTTCTCTTTTTCTGTCTTCCAGTTAGTTCAGCTGCTTGCCTGCACTCATCCTTCCCTTTCTTATCAGGCATAGAGACATTGTAAGACTAATATCTATAACAGCTTGTTCAAAAAATAGCTTTTTTCCTGGAGGGTACAGAGGACGGGATGGCCAAGCAGTATAATTTGCTACTGTGAGATCTATTCCTACAAACTAAATGAGGGAGAAGGGAAGAAATTATTAATATACTTTAAAAGATAAATTCTGAACAAAACCTTGAAATATTTCCTAGCATTTCACAGAGTTCCATTTTCATAAAATTGTTATTACTGCTTAAAACATCAAGCAAATAAAAAGAAAAAAATCTTAAGTTAGGAACTCCTGGCTTTCCCAGCCCAAGACAAGTCATCTTCAGTGTGCTAGAGATATCTTGCTGTTTTTCAAAATGTCTTAAATTAGCCAAAATAGTCCTGTTGGAGTCAAGCAAAAATTAACACCACCTAGTCCTAATGTGACCTCAGCTGGAGTCCAGTGGGCAGCTCTGCCTGTCCCTGCTTAAGAGAGAAGGGCTGAAATTCCAGCAGTTGCAAATGATATTCAGATAATCCAAGGAAAGAAGAGCTTGTTTTACCAGAGTAAACGAAAAGGCCTTGGATTGCTTAGTCTAGCAAAAGGGTGACTGTCGGGGAATGTGATTCATATCATGTGCTTGGCCTTGTTCCAAGCTGTGTGGATTCTGACCAGCAGGCCAGAACACCCGTGCTCCTTGGTTAACGCGAAAGCTGAACAGATCAAAGTCACACTGGAGTCTCTCCAACACTGGCCTGCTGATGTGCTTGCCTACCTAGCAAAGCTTTTAGTTCCTTAAAGCTCACAAAAACATCACTTTTCAATGCCTTTGACAAATTTAGCTGAACTGGAGCCATGACTTCAAAAAGATACTGAGTTTAGAGAGGACTGAAGCAGACCGACCGACAGGCACAGACAGAATCAATAGTTTCTTAGGTAAGCAACTGTGGACACCTCATTAAAAATGTATAGTGAGAGTAAACATATCTAAAACAAGGAAACAATGGGGAGACAGAGAAGTGAGGGAAAAACAAGAGATATTTGCATACATTGAATAAACCAAGACAGAGAACAGCTCATTTATGTCTTTGATCAGCAGGAGCAGTATGTTACCTTTTGAGCTTCTCCATTAAACAAATGTAGACTGCAAGTAGAAGCCTCTACATAAAAGATACAATAAACAGCATACGGCATTATTATTTCAGATTACAGCAATCATAGTTTAGGAATTGCACTGCTGGAAAAAAAATCAGAAGTGTGGTTGGTGAATCTGCAACACTGTTTGCCTACAATAAGTGCTGCATTTTAGCATTTAAACACTTATTTTATGAAGGTTGGTTCACCAAGGTACCTAAAAAGAGAAATAGATGGGTATATCTGAAGACTTCTACCCCTTAACTTCTTTAAGAATCTTACTTGGGAATGGTTATTCAGCAGGCATCTAAAATTGAGCTACAAGTCAGTTATCCAAGATTCTCAAATCCTCTATTTTTTTTTTTAAATCAATATCTTACCAATTGCAAGAAAGCTGTAAAAGTAAGCACTGCAAGAAAGCACTTCCTTACTTTTTACACATGAGCTGTGAACAATAGTTTCCTGGTCGTCAGCATTGTGTAGAAGTGTAGATCCCTCCCACATACATTCAACATTTTAACATCCTACTGAAACTTTTATATCTAGTTAAGGAGATGACTTGAAAGGCTGAATGATCAAATAGGTTTAAATAGCTGCTGTCATTTGTGAGTTTACATAAGAAAATGTTGAGGTTTTCTCCCTTACATGTCATGAGGGAATTAAACAATTTTTGCAGTCAGATTTATTTACAGGAAGCAAGAAAAATGTTTAAGACTCTGTAGAGTGTCAGACTTGAAGGACTTGTAGTCAAGAATTAAAATTTATTTGAAATACTGAAACATTATTGTACTGTGCTTATGGATTTTAATTAGCAAGAGGCACTGGTGACAGTTTCTGTGAGTGTCCAACTTTTACTTAGCACTATGTATCGATTGCAACAGATGTCAGTAACTTACAGGAGGATTTTCTCAGGGGGATGAAGGCAATGAAAATGGTAAAAGAAGACTTAGTGAGAGGTGGAGGGAGTCCTGTACCACCTGCAGGAGGAGGATTGCCAGGTGGCTTCTACATAATTTCTACAACATACACTCGCAGCAGAGAACTGGAAAAAAAAGAGTGCAAGGGATCCCATGTCACTCATGGTCAAGTACAAAGAGGATTGTTCAATCATATCACTCAGGGTGATGTATGCAGCACTCCAGGTGGCTGGGAGACACCTTCCTCCAAACTGCTGAAGATGACAGCTTCTCTGCCTACTTATTGCCAAAGGCAGTGCATGCCAAACAAACTGAAATCCAGATGCTGGAACACTCTGTGATCCTTGTCTTCTGGATTTCTACCAGTGAACACAAGCATAACAGTGAACGTACCATGATCATCTGAAAAACATGTCCCTGTGAAGAAACCACATGGACATACAGAATTGCAGTTTGGCAGTTTTTACAAAGGTAGGGACTTCTTTTCAACAAAAGCCTAACTCCTTAACAAGAAAAGAACCAAACCAAAAAAATAAAAAAGTAAAGAAAATATTAAAAAATTACAACCCCAACAGTAGGCTGTTTTTCAGTCTAGTTCTCCACAGAAAGCCTGTCTGATCTAGCAATTTCCTCACAGTGACTCCAGGCCACTAACTGGAAATGCTCAGGAAGACCAGCACACTGACATAAAGCCCCACTGAACTGGACCACTGTTCAAGATCAGGTCTACCTAGTACCATAATTACAGAAATTTTTTTTGGGTGAACACAGTGTATTTCAAAGAGAATGATCTATTTAATACTTACAGTATTCTAGCACTTACGTGAAACATTAGAGACTGTGCAGCAAAGCACAGTCTGGGCAGATGGACAGAATGATTCAATATAATTAAATCCTTTCATTTCCAACATCTGTAACAATGTCTCCATTTCAGGCATCATTGTGACAATGATCTTTACTTGCTGTATTTTGGATTAGTTCTCCAACTGATATCCTTTCCAAGTATTAGCAGACAGAATAATAATAGCTCATTGTTGTAGATGGCAGCAGGCATAAACAGTAGGAGACACTAATTATCGCTCTTTTGGTTTACAGCAGCAGAGACCACCATTAAAAGAAAAAATCCCAAGTAAAAGATAACTCCTCACTATCAAAGCTTCTTTTCCTATCAAAAGGTGACCTAAAAAAAGAAAAAAATTGAGATTATGCCAAATTTAATTTTTTTTTCAATGAAGTATAGGGGCAGTCTGGAAAAATATTTTTTGATTCTCCAGTTGGCAGATTACATTTAAAATTATGATTTGTAATATGTGGACAACAAAAGGAATGGTGGTCTGAGATACGCCAATAGAAAGCAAGCACAGGAGGAAGGAAAGGACTTAATCAGATGAAGTGTCTGCCTATATGTTGGTAGTGACAAGTCCAGAGTAAACTAGGATGAAAGGACAGATGGCACAAAGCCTAAAATTCTCCTTACACCTCTGTCAAAACCTAATTTTTTTATGTAGCCATGTTA
Source organism: Toxostoma redivivum (assembly GCA_013397375.1). Taxonomy (NCBI): domain Eukaryota; kingdom Metazoa; phylum Chordata; class Aves; order Passeriformes; family Mimidae; genus Toxostoma; species Toxostoma redivivum. The sequence goes on along the minus strand of VXBI01010177.1, from coordinate 1,312,232 downwards.
TCTTTTGCTTGGTGTGACAGTAGACTAACGTCAACTCTTTGTTGCCTCAATTGCAGTTTCTTATTTTCATTATTACATTAATAAATCTTGCATTTTATGCTACAAGTATTTGGGGCATTATTGCAGGGAAGACTTTCAAAAATGTAGTAATTGGTGGCATCAAATCAATTCAGAGCAATTGAAGAAATGTTACATTCATCATTAGCATGAGGTTCTCTATATACGTGTTGTGTCTCCCAACTTTATTACTCTTTCTGTGGTTAAACAATTTTTGTCAAGGTTTTAGAAAAGCTAATAAAAAGATCATGTTAGCTATGAAGTTCCCCCTTAGAAAGACATGGTTTAGAGAATCTTCTCTCAGAAGGAGATGGGATTAAAGCTGAGGCTATAAGAATATACTGGAAACTTTTTTAAATGGTTGGGATAGACATGAACTTAAATCATGTAATGCTGCTTTACTCTGGAGATCTTCAAATGCCAAATCTGCATCTTGAGGTAATCCTGTAATTAATCTCTTTTATCAGTTTCATCTATTTTAGATTTTCTATTTGTAATCCTGAAACTGACCAGAGGTGTTGGATATAAAGGTTGCATAGAAGCCATTTGGGAAAGAGTATGCATTAAAACCAAAATCTTTTATCCCAAAGAAGATTTGATACTGATCCAACTGATCTGCCACAGCATAAACAAATTGCTGCTATACCACATCAACTTCTGCAAAACTGCCCTGTGTGATTTATTGGCTTGTGTGTTTGTAATCTTATCCTCCAGGTTTTCAAGGCTAATGATTCTGCATCTGCCTATTGTTGGAAGTTCCTAATAGCCTCAGCTATGTATCTGATGTTTGATATATACTGAACCAATCCAATTTCATTTTTAATGGAGCATCCCAGCTCTGCTTTTCAAAGTATCTCATACCAAAATTTGGATGAAATCTCTTAAAGCCACCCTTCTGATGAGATTCCAGGAAGGAGAATTCTGGGGCATAGGGAGGCACAAACGCAGCAAAGTCAGGGGCTTCAGCTGAGATGTTCTATCTGGGTATCCTCAGGCTGTTTGTTGATTACAGATACTTCTGCATAAAGCTTGCTCCAACACAATTTGCCATTCTTGGAAAAAAGCTGTAAGTTACTGATTGCTTGACAAGAAAGCAATGACACTGAAAGAAAGGGTCCCCAGTCTCCTCCACTCTCCCTGACTCGTTGCCACCTCTGCACTGCTGCCACCCTTTTGTGAACACAGCTGCTTGCCCTGCTCTGTGCTTGATAGGATGGGACACGGGCTCAGGCACCAGCTCCATGCTCAGTGGGATGGGACATGGGCTCCGGCACCATGTCAGCCTCCAGCCTGTCCCATCACCCAGCCTGGCTCACGGCATCACTGTGCAAACGTGTGGCTCTGCAGAGCAGCAAGTGAGCAGCTGGGGACTACTGAAAGCTTATTTTGGCTTAAAGAGTTCCTCAAGTTACAGACTTGGCTATGAGCCACATGCTGTGATGGCTATGAAGGCTGGCCAAATCCTTAAAAGGCCTCCAGGAACGTCAGAGGGACTTTCCCTGGTGAGGTAAACAAATAGCATAATGTCAGATTAAGCTCAATGTCGCTAGATATGTGAAGGGAAACTTGGAATTATTTGGAACTCTTATTCAGGAAGGACACCTGTTTATCACTAGGGACAGCTCAAGTGAAAGCCTTTCTTCAGTATGCAACTATATTCAGAATCAAAAGCTGTCCTTATATTGCCTGTGCATTGTGAAAACACACACACACACACACACACAAACACAAATTACTATATTCCCATTATATATTAAAAGAAAACAGGTTGCAGCAGTACTTTCACCATCTGCTAACAGACCACAGTACAAAACAGAGGTTGTGGGTATTGGGAGAAAGGCAACAGGACTTATTAGGAGTGCAGAAAACCCATGCATGAATAGATTGAAATGGTTGGGAGAGTTCGTTTCACAAGGCAGACATTTAAAAGAGAACATGATAATAGCAGTTAAAGTAAGGAGCAGTACAGGCAAGACAGATAAAAACCTTTGTTGAGACAGCTCTGTTCTCTGGCTCAACACAAGACTATGGAGACATTCATTGAAATTGTAAGGTAGCAAATTAAAAGCTGATAAAAACTAGCATCTTTTAGCACAATATGTAATTAGAACACGTGGTGCTGATGCAGGCTGTGGGGTGCATGAGGTAATTTGAGGTTTCTTATCCTTCAGTGAAAGAGTAAACTGCTTAGCATGCAGAGTAAGGTAAAAAGCCATGAAGTTACTACAGTTACTACAGAGCAGCACTGACTGCCACCAGCTGCCCTCAGACATGAGCTTGCTGTCCCAGCTTGTGACTATCTACCTCTTGTCTACTTGAAGGGCTTGCATTTTAACAAAGAACAAGGCTTTCATCTTCTGAATTCTGTGAAAGATGCCAACTCAAAGTCAAATACATTCACATTCAATGCATGCAGGCATGGAATTGTGTAGAAGGAGATTTCCTAAGAAAGAATAGTCTACAAAGTGACTTTTGCTGCACACAGAGGAGACGCATCATCACAGAACGTGTCTGTTCTGCTTCAGGACAGATAAAGTGTCATGTCTAAAGATTTAGGCCAAGTTAATGTAGCCAGCTCTGGGTTTGGAGCTGAAGTGACAGCTTCCATTTTCCCACTGTTGGGCAAGCAGTGAAGACCAGTACATGAAGTCATCAAAACAAATCACCTTGAAAAATGGTGCATAAAACACTTCATGGTATGGACATAAAACACACACACACACAAACACACACATAGATTTCAGAGCAGACTGCTGATCAGTGACGTTATCCTGTAGACAAATTACTCTCTGCACACAGCAACACTGATGCAGCTGCACTTCACCCATGGGTTTGGGATAGAGACCTCACAGACTCATCACAGCGTGTGTCTGTCCATGAGCTGGGCTCTTCAGATCTCATGGGTCAGTCCTCCAGGGATGGTCAATGGGATGGCAGGACAGGGCAGTCTGTGCACTGCTTTTCTACCATTCCTGCCCTGCGGCACCTTTCTCCTTTGAGAGAAAGGAAAAAACAGCAATCTCTATAATTTTAGTCATGAATTTACTACTTTGTTTTGTGGGGTGGAAGTGAGACCCAGAGAAGCAGTAGGAGAAGCAGTAAATCTATATAGGTTTTTCCCACTAAAGTTCTATCCCATCAGCACTGCTCACTTATTCTCTAAAACCCTTTTCCTCTTTGATGAGCTGGCTCTAGCAGGCCAGACATTCTGCTCCCCCTCAGCCCCCTCCACTCCTATTTCCTGCAGCCATGAAGGTTACTCTTCACCCTGCCTCATACTGAAATGAATTAACACAGAAGTAATTAGGTTGGAAAAGATCTCTGAGACCTCATTGAGTCCAACCTATGACTAAACACTGCCTTGTCAACCAGACCATGGCACCAAGTGCCATGTCTAGCCTTTCCTTAAATACCTCCAGGGACAGTGACTCTACAACCTCCACAGGTGTTCCAATGTCTTATCACGCATTCTGTGAATAAATTCTTCTTAATGTACCACAGGAGCCTTCCCTGGCACAGTGTGAGGACATTTCTTGTCCTGTCACTAATTGTCTGGTCTTGAAAATCGTTTTTTGGTGTTTTCCCCGAGATGTGTAAAAGTTCTTGTGTGGCAGTTCGTGTGCCCGAAGTGGAACAAATCAGAGCTCTTTAGTTTTCTCGGTCTCAAGGTTGTTTATTATTTTCTTATCTGTAATATTTTCTCTCAGCCCAGCCAGGTCTGTCTTGCAGGGCAGCCATGGCACACTCTCTGCCCCTCAGGGCGGTGTTATCTTTTTATACTAAAAACTACGTACATGATGTTTACAATTATTTCCCAATTACTATCATCTATGTTAGACAGTGAACTTCTATTCTAAACCAATCCAAAAGTGCCAACTCCACAATAGAAAATGGAGATGAAGAAGAAGAACAAAGAAAGACCAAACACGTGCTTTTTCCTCCATCTTGTGCTCTAAAATTCCCATTCCCAAAAATCCTACAATCTATATTTTCACTTTATGATAACACTACTTAAACTACTGTGACTTTTAGGTTCTCATATAAAGCTGCTAATTTGTTTCAAGGGCTATAATCAAACCCACAGATGTTTTGGGCATCATTCCAGGATCTCAGAGCCCCTTGACCAGGGTCTCAGCAACTCTGGACTCCCAAAGGGATGTCTTAGACTCCAACAGTCTGGGACAAGAGGCCAACCCCTACCTGGCTACAACCTCCTTTCAGACAGTAGTAGGGATAAGATCATCCTTGATCCTCCTCTTCTGCAGGCTTAACAGCCCCAGCTGCTGCAACCACTCCTCATGAGATTTGTGCAACCTGTCATATAGCAGCAGCTCCATTGCTTCATTTTGGAATTACCTGCTCTTTGTGCAGCATAGCCTTTTATACATGGCAATCTCCTCTCTTCTTTAGACCAGCTTTTCATCTTAAATAATGTTTGGGTTTTTTTCTGTTTACATTTCTCTGATGATTTGGCTTAGGAAGGCATAGAGTTACTCAGTCTAGTTATGGTCAAATTTTTGCCTTCCAGTGATATAATTTTGAATACATGTTTTCTGACATCTACCTTCCATCCTCCATGTTTGCGAGGAACAGAGCAGCCCTGTGGTAAATTTTATATATATGACATGCAAGGTGGACACATGCTCTTGTAAGTAGTCAAGCATTTTTAATAAGGCTTCAGTAGGGCTGAAAACACTTGAGGATCTGGACTCAGTTATTAGCACAGTCTCAGCCAGATGATGCTACTTTAGTTTGGTAGCAGTTTGTTGACATTCTGTGAGAGCAGAACACAAGACAATCATCTTTAGCCAAGTCCTTGCAATTTGGTACAGAGCACAGCAACTGTCCATAGACGGTTAGGACCTATTTCTTGGGGAGCTCACCAAATAATTTTTTACTATCAGGGTAAAAAATTCTATGAAATGAACCAGAAAACAATCTAAGTTGATGAGGATCATCAGTTTTTCTACAGAGATCTGTGGAGCTGTTTGCACAGAGCAGGCACTTGCCTGAAAGTCTGCAGATGACTGTGGAAGAGTACATTCTTGCGATTTTATGATGACAAAGCCTTGCCAAGCTAGGTACCGATATTGTCATTATAGCATTTGGTGAATGGCAAATCCTTCTACATTATCCTCTCCCTTGAGTGTTGGAACATAATCTCAAGATGATGTTTTGATGAAACAATCTTGTGTTCACAGACTAGTAAGGGGAAGAGTTACATCCAGACTGTCAGTATGTTTGGTACACAAGTTGATAGAAGAACTGTAGAATTGGCACCCTGAAGTTGTTAGACCTCACACTTGTGAGAGAAGACACAGCTCGCTTGGTACTAATGGTATCTGTGCCAAGGACTGTTTAAGTGTCTTGAGTTCGTGGAAATGTTGGCAGTAGCACTGAACAATATCTTCATATTTACAGCAGTACTAAACCCAAATGACCTATTTGGAAATGTAGAGGTCATCACGTTCATTTTGTAACAGCTTTTGTTAAGTGATATTAGCTATTAAAAACTGTTCAAAATTGATGTTATTTTAGGCATGCTTCTCTCTGAGGAGAGCTGAAGACCATTTTGGCTCCTAATCTCAATGTATGTCCTGTCATTTTTTTGAAGGAGAGCTACAATAAGCCAGTGAAGTGAAGCAGAAAATACTGGACATAAGTGAGAAAGATAAAAAGAAATCCACTATTTCTCCACATAGCTCAAATAAACTGAAACTGTTAGGCAGCTGGAAAAAAAGGCTGTGTGTTTTAATTTGTGTGCAGAAGCACAAGGTTCAGGGTTTACCAAGAAAGCCAAAGCAGAGACAAACTGCCTAACTTTGCAATGTCAACACAAGTTACATTCAATAATTAAGTGTGAGACTGACCTAATGAGACAGGCAATAACCATATCTCAGGTTCAGTGGTTCTCAATAACCACACTGGAAGAATATAGCCGAGACTGGAGACAAGAAGGTTATTTTTAGAAGCACTAATACTAGGACAGTGATTAGAAATAAGATCCTTTTCTCAGGTAATAAGTGTTTTAGCCAAGAAGTAAAATTCCCAATGTTTTGAGTCATGACTGTATGACAGATGTAAGGACCAAAATCTTATATAGGGACATATCTCTGCTAGCAAAAAACAAAGATTAACTGCTTTCCTGCTTGAGGGATGAGAAAAAGGATATTTACTATGAGACTTTCCATATTTCGTGCAGTATAATTAAGAACCCTCTGTCTGCTCCCTTGTACAGGGAAAAAAGAAAAAAATAGAAAGAGGTAATGGTCTCACTGAAGACTTCGTAAAAAAAAAAAATCCAGTGCAATGATCAATATTTTTGATGAGACATTAAAACTGTCTAGGTGTGTCTGTATCCTTGGTTTATTGAACTTAAGATGAGGTTCAAACTAATTCATTGAAGTTTTGTGAACTGCTGTTTATATACATTCATCAGTAGAAACATTAATGGCAACTAGAACTGCTAAAATTGGGTGTTGGAATGGTACTACATGTAAGAAATAAATTCTGTTGACCCCAATGACTGTAAAATATCTCTGGGTTTTTAGTAGTACACACAGTACTACAGTGGGGTACAAAAAAGCATTCCTTCTGGTATGCTAAACTGTTCTATGATCAATAAAACTGTATGAGAACATGAGACTGAATAAATAAAACTGTCCCTATAATTAATGTATTCTTATCTCCCAGAGTATTGCATTGCTCTTCTCTACCTCTGAACTTCTGTGCTCCCACTGCACCACTGTGGCCATCTCACATTTTTATCATCTGCTATTTTATTCTGCCTTCTCCCTTGTCATTGTTTTGTAGTGTGTCAGGGACACAGGAGGAGGGAAATAGTGCTATGGTTTTATCAAATGGCTACAAGTGGGGGAAAAAACCCAAACCCACCAACCAAAACAAACATCTTAGCTCTTATCGGTGACCCAATGTGAGAGCAATAGAGAGGAAGGAGACCTTGAGCTATTAACAATGTGGTAGTTCTCTGCATCTACTTCTTCCAGCTGTGCAGCTCATCAAGACCCAAAGCACTTTTGATACAAAACCCTAGGTCTGACAAGAACTCATACTGTGCAAAATGACATTTGCCAACCAAAATATTCCTGTGTCTTTCCTTCCCTCTTGCTTTTCTACTGACAATCCTTTGCCAGTCATGTTTTCTCACCTGTGAGCAAGTGAGTGCATGACTGTGCCCTGATACTCGGCACATCCACTCCTGATAACAATGCCCTTTAATGGCATTTTACTTTTGAACTTTTGAACAACAGAATCCATTGAAAATTCACAGATTGTCGGAACAGTGTCATCTTCAAAACAGCTGATTTCCTGTGCCCATTTAGGCATGTGAAATGGCCATACTTTAACAGAGATCATTGGTACTCATTGACGGAATAGCCCTGCTCAGCAGTAATCTCAACACTTCTAGTAAATTTTACTGCATATAAATTACCCTAATTCTCAGTGTAGCTTGTGGTGTGATACTGATTATGACCTGTTTGACCTGATTTTTGACCTGCTGCAGGGCAATGATAGGTGATGACTGGTTCTAGCATGCAGAAGCCTTGCAGAAAGGAATATGTGGAGGGAAATCCTCAGATGTCTGTACAAATAAAGTTTGTTTTGTTTTTATGTTCTCAAGAATGCCAGGGTTTATTTTCGGCCCCTTCCATGCAGAGGAAATGCCAGGGAAAGCCTGGCTGCTCCCTGGGGCTGGGATGGTGGGGGAGAGGTGGCTCCATGAGCTGGGTGGGTGGCAGGGCAGGGCCCTGTCAGCCAGGGCTGTCCCACAGCCCCAGCCAGGAGCAGGACAGCCAGGGACACCCGGGGCAGCCCCAGCCCTGAGCATCAGGCACCTTCCAGGGGATGGGACAGGACTTCAGCCCTGGCTCCGTGTGCCCCAAGCAACATCATCTGGCAGGGTAGAAATCTTAGCAGCAGGATATTGAACCAAAGCTAAAGTACAGCAGCACCAGGTTTTCCAAACTTCACAACTGTGAATTCTTATGATTTCAGAAATATCCCAGAATAAATACATTTAACTCTATTCAATGCGGTAACTTCAAAAACACTCTTACATGTATCTAAACAAGTGATCCTTCCTATGACATGAAAGTGTTTTCTAACCTCTGAACTAAAAGCCACTAAAGAGCTGCAAATACAGTTAATTTGCTACTGAAAGTAGTTTGTCAGTTGCTAGAAGGAGGTCTTCAAAGAGCTATATTTAAAGGAATTAACAGATTCATGATTGCTGAGACTGTTCTAAAAGTCCTGGACATGGCGAAAATTAACATGTTGCCTACTTAGTTTTACAGAGTGAAAGACATCTGAGGTCAGTTTCTTCCTTTTCTATGCAATAATTTATATAATTATGGCATCACAGGAAGATATTTTGTAGGGAGTAGAGGTGGACAGAGATGCTATTTTGAAAAGATTTGTGTCTGGTCAACTGGGAGCAAGGGTAGGGAAACAGGGAAGTTTGTCAGAGATATTTCAGACAGCTAGGACTCACTGAACAGATAACAAAAAGAATCTGACAAGACAGAAAATATTAAAATATTGCAGGCTAGGCAGTATATTATATAGTTCCTTTAGCCATGAATATGAATGAATAAATGAATAAATAAAAAAATAAAGCAAACAAAAACTTTAGGTTTTTCTTCTGAACCACTGTGTTGCTGAGCACAAGTGGTGATTCACTTTTCCTACAGGAGCACCAGTCAGTGGTGATGTACGTAATTGTGCATACAGTATGTACTCAAGTGCATAAACAATCCTTGTCTCCTCTCCACAGGCACATTCTCTCCATGCTTTCCTATTCTACTGAGTGGGCAGCGTGGCAGTTTTTGTACAAGTTCTAAAGAGAAAAGGATTTAAACTAAACCATGCCAGACTAGATATTTGTTTGCTTCAGTATTGCACAAAAATATGTTTTTTCATCACTTACTGTAGGGAATGGGTGAAGGAAGCCTCATTCTTCCCCCTGTTTGAAGATGTACTTTGATTTGCTGAAAGAGAGCAGAAGTTTCTCCTAGATCTCCTGCAAAGTATTAAGTTCAACATCTAAGTAATTTCCTCCATATACCAAACTCAAAGCAGTTTTGTGTCTGGTTGAAGGCATCTAAATGAAGCACCTCCACTGAAATCTTGGTTCCCCACGGTCCCTGTAGGGAGAGTGGAGGGAGACAGCCCTCTAGAGGTGTCTATTTTGCCCTATTGAGGTATTTCTTTCTGGAGATACCACTATGGGAAACAGCAAGAATCTGCATTGTCATTCAAGTATTTCAGTAAAGTAGCTAAAATTAGATGGCATGAACTTTTCCCAAACAGAAGTTCCCTCCCCGAGATTTCCATTATCCAAGACTTTGAATTATTATTCCCAGACTTCTTTAGTCACTGCCCAGGCTCCTTTTAGGGAAGATGTACACACACCTTCCCTAACATCCCATCCTCACCTGCACCTAAAGGACTCCTGAGGTGAGCACAACGAAGAAGCTTTCATGCCCAGGTCAGGGTGATGTGTGAACAAAGCAACCAAGGCTCTTTGCAAGGTTTTCCAGGGCAAGGGGAGGGGAACAGGGATATTAAAAGGTATATTCTTCTGGAATGCTTTTGTGTATTCCATACCCTCTGTGAGCAAATCCTCAAAGTTGGTGCTGAAGTAGCTGAACTTCTACCAAAACCTAACTTAGAGTTAGAAGCTTGATTGCTTCTGCACTTCATGGCCTAATGTTCAGGGTCATGAAAAGCTTATTATCTATTTATGACAGGCCATGTTTACAGGCTTGTAAATAATGCAGATAAATTTTATTTAATAATGACAACAAATTTTAGTTCTGCTTCCTGTATTAACAGTAAGTGGCTGATGTTTGGTATTGCTTGTGCAAATGGTGGTTCCCACAGAACAGGATAGATCCTAAAAGGCCAAATTAAATTAATTTGAGGTTCATCTTGCCCTAAGGGAGTTGTACAAGATGGCAATACTGTGATTTAGCACCACAGAGAGACTGAAAAGAGAAATAATGCTGCTTGTAAATCATACCTCAAAACTGTGTAAGTTCTCCCCTTCTGTATCAACCTGACTTGAAAGTCCGAATTATTTTTACTGAGTTAGGCTGCGTGGTGCATATGGCTTCCCAAAAAAATAAAACCTGTAGTCTTAAAGTTTTGATAAAGCAATAAAAGCCCTAAAGAATCATATGAGCACAAAACATTGCCACAGAGTTGCTTGGTCTGGGAAGGAAACAGTGATTTGGGTTATTGTACACTAGTGCTTGCTTCAATGCCGACTACTGCAGGAGAGTGCTGGGCACTGATGCAGCTCTGAGCCAAGTCCACAGAAAACATTCCACTCTCTCCAGGGAAAACTGGACTGAGGCCTTGATTCTGTGATAAGAGGATGGTCTTTCTCACCCATGATAAAAAGGCAGCCTGAGTTGTAGTCAACTTGATTGTATTTTTCCCTTTTGTGGTTTTTCACTTTGTAGATGCCCTTGCAAGCTTTTATCTATTCTAGGAGTCCCATGAGACAAGAATATTCATGCTGGTTTCATGGAATGGACTGAGAAGTTTCAAGAGTGTTTCTGAGAAGCACTTTATGCCTCTGGCTAAAATCTGAAGTGCAAATCTACAAGAGAATAGGGAATTAGGCTAAGAAAAACGCACAAAAAGAAAAGAAAACAAAAGAATTATACAAGAGATGAAAACATGGCAACAGCAACAAAAACACATTTATCTCTGAAGCCATGAGCTATTACATTTTATTCTCTGTAGAGGGAAGAATAAATTAGAATTCTGCTTGGGGAGCTACAATTGAAAGGCATGGAAGTAAGGGATTGAAAACAGATACTGATGGATCTAAATACTCACTTTTCAAGACAGGGATTCGAAAGTTCATCCTGTAATGCCCTCAGAAAACTTCTTACCTAATCACCATCATTTTAAGAGGAACCTCATTACGTGTTTGTTACTTTAGGAAAAAAACCCCATATAGACAAAGTTTAAACAAAACTAGAAAAAAAAAAGAGCAAAAGATAGACCCTGATTTTTATCTAACCACTCTTTTCTGAAGATCTCCATCACAGCAACATCTGAGCATTCATGCATGGCAGCCAGACCTTCAAAATATCCATAGAAGATGCTAGAATTTCTCTTATTTACTCTTAGAGGATTTTATTATTTCCTATCACTAATTGTTTCAGACTGGAATTTAAGCTCTTTTATGTGTGTTCTTTTTTTTTCACTTTCCACCGTGGACTGTATTAGTATCTGGAGAGCACACTGGAAAGAAAAGTAGTAGGATGAAAATGAATGGTGTTTATTTTTCTTTGATTAGATCAAACAGCAAACATTGTGAATTTGGGTAGACAAAGAACCTGTTGTTCCATTTTTGGGTGAGATTAACTGCTACATAACACGAAAGCTTGCACAGTGGTCTAGAAAACTGCTATCAGAATAAAGAGATAATAAAATGTTTTGGACAGAAATACAAACAATGGTGAATAATGAATATCTAGCGATCTATAATGCTGACAAAGGTTTTTCTTTGAGGCTATGCGTTTTAATTACATGCCTATACACATGCTCAAATTTACTGCAGTACTCAGTATGATTTATGTACTTGATAAAATGCCTCATAGTAGCCCAAAAATAGAATTGCACCAGGTGCACAAGAAACAGACATGCTACTTTTAAAAACTCAAGTAAGCCAACTGGAGTGGGAGCCAATGAGAGCAGATGATCGACATATTTATTTTGAAAGCAGCCAGAATGCCTCAACCTTCTTCAGTCACAACTACCTAAACTAAGTCATGGCAGTCCCAGATTCAGCTAATCCCTGTTATGACTGTTATCAGCTGAGAGTAAGAGTAATTCTTTTACTCAGGCCAACTTTCTTAGTTCTCATGACTCTTATGATTGTTTGCTCTTACTGTCCATGGTCAGATATACCTGAGGCTTCTTGAAGTCATGACCTAAGTTCATATAATACGATGTCCAGATAAAAACACAAAGAAGTAGACAAATACAGCTCAAATAGCCCCAAGCTCCAGGAATACAGGGAAATAAGCCAGCGACACAAGGAACTGAGTTAATACAAAGTCCAAGGTAAGGGGATATAACTGCTCTGGTAGGGCTGAAAGACAGGAATTACTCCTTCTGCCAATATAGAATTGTCTTTGAATGAGGTAGACTATACTGTGAATTAAAATGGACATTCCTTCTCCCTAACTTTTCCTAAGCAAGGGAAAATATCTTTGAATATTTGTATTAAAATTTTAGATTTTAATTTAAATGCTTGAGAAGCAGAAAGAGTAATTTTAACTTATCAGCAAAATATGGGTATTTTTAGAAGATATAATCTGGGTAGTAATATTAAAAAAAAATAGAATTATAGAATCCTAGAATCCTAGAATCCTAGAATCATAGAATCATAGAATCATAGAATGCTTTGGCTTGTAAGGGGCTTTAAAGACTATGTAGTTCCAACCCCCCTGCCATAGGCAGGACCCCTTTCATAAGACCAGGCTACTCAGAGCACCATCCAGCCTGGCCTTTAACACTGCCAGGAATGGGGAGTGCATGACCTCTCTGGGCAACCTGTTCCAATGCCTCACTGCCCTTATATAAAGAATTTCTGCCTAATAGCTAATCTAAACCTACTCTCCTTCATTTTAAGGGCATCATTCATATGATTTCTAAGTATGGGTAGAAAGGAGGAGAACAGAATAAGCACAGATCTGGTGATAAACAGCAGTTTTCCAGAAGGTAGTTCTGATATCAGACTAACTAAGATTCAGCCAAGTAGAAATTCTGCTGATGTAAAGTTATCATTACTAAAAGTTTGAAGGGAGAAAGTAAATGTCCTGTCTGATAGCTGTAAGGACAGTGTACTATCTGGTCAAATTGGTATCTTGACTTTAGAATTTATGGATGGTGAAAGCAATTCTTGAAAAACTAGATGTGTGGAGGTACTCTGTAGTGAAGACAAATTAGTACAGGATCAGAGAGAAGAGTCAGATAGGAAGAAAAAATATCAGAACAAGAAAAACGAATCTGAACTTGACAGAGGAAAAGCAGAAATCAAAGGTTTTATGTGAGCAGAGAAAAAAGTTGGAGGAGTGTGACAGGTAGGTGAAGTACAGAAATCAGACAGCAGAGGAGGCAGCTTCATGGAAACACCTTAACCATGACACAGTGATTTTACCTTGAGAATTGAGGTTGGTGGGTGCAGGGAGAGAAGGTTAGGAAACCAGAAAGAAATCAGAAGCATAAAGCAGGTACAGGGAGACTGGCAGTGCACAAAGTGAACATTGTAGACTTCAGAAGCAAGCTGTTGGTGTGGATTTCAGTGGTTATCTTGTGTTTGCTATGAGAAAGGTATCAAAATGGAGACCCATTTAACAATGTAGATCTCTCCTGGAACTGTGGTAGTGTACTTTTGTTGATTAGCATTTTAATGACTCATAATAAAATATAATATGCGGATGTAATCTGTGCACAAATGCTTGAGGAAATGAAAGACTGACTAACAACCATTGCATAATTTCAACACGGAGAAGTTATTGCCCAATTCCGATGTCAAAACCATGCAAATAGAAATGCCTTGGTCCTACTAGGTTAATGTTCAATTTGTTTTATTACCATTTCAAACATAAAGGAACACAGGCAATAATATTTCTGATTTGGATATTTAACCTTTATTCCAGTAATTTCTCTTCTGGATAAAATGAAGCCTAGAGCTAAAGCAATCTAATTGAGAAGAAGGTTTGTCACCTAAGTTTCATGATTATGCAAGAATCTTCACATAATAAATCTGGCAATACTTTCCCTTAAATCAATATTTCCAGGACAAAACGGTCTGTGATCTGTGGTATACCTTCAATTCCTAATTTATTGAACATAGCCATTCTCAAATCTGAGTTCCCTTAGAACAATAGAAAACAAAGCTGACAACCACCATTTTTTCAGTAAAAACCAGTGAATTTATTGAAACCTAAGCTATATCTGAGCACAGCAACAGGGCCCCCAGCTGAAGGTATGTCATGTCAGCCCCTAAGAACAAAAGCATCCTGATTTAAACAAAAGGAACTTTAAAAATAATCCTTTTCCCACCCCTCAAAATATTTGATTTGCATGCTTCATCAGAGTAGAAATGGATTTTGAAATCAGTTTTCCCTACAGTTGGAAAAGGTTGGGGCTCAAATGACTTTCCTTGCAGAATGGTATTTAATATTCCCATGAATAGCATGAAGAGAAGGGAATACAAAGTACCAAATCAGGGAAGAGATAGTTGAGTAAATAGGGAATTTAAGACAAGGAACCATTAAGCACACTCCTATTAGTTCAGGAGTGAGTCCTTTTCAAGGACAAGGGAAAAACAAAATGTACAATGCAGCTCCGTGGCAGTAAGTTTAACATTTTAATAGCTGGCACGCTGCCTGTATCTGATGCACTTGTTCGAATAGGCAGATGCTGGATTGGATAAATGGAAGGGCATGTAAGGACAGGGAGTCTAGCTCCTTGCTGCATTTATTATCACAATAACTCACTGACTACAGAACGTGGGAAGAAAGTTCCCTGGATGTTAAGAGAGGCTTTACACTGACAACCTGAGGCAGAGGCTGGTGCTGTGATTAATGGACACTAAAGTCACAGAACAACTGAAATTATTCCAAGTCCAACTCAACCACTGCTTGTAACACTGCAACACTTACTGGTAGAGAAGACTCTTTCCCCTTACTATCAATTCAAATGTAGCTCATGTGATATATATTCTCATACAAGTAATTCTAACCCACCAAGTTCTTTATTAACAGGTATTTTTATTCTGCACACTCTTGTTTTTATATAAAATCCAGAAGCCAAAAGCCTTTTTTTTTTTTTTTTTTCCAAACTGGTTAGGATGGATGGCATGGCTCACTAGAGACACCAGATCACAATATTGCCCTATAGGATCCAGCTGGTAAAGCTGGTTGGTAATCAGTAAACTGATGACAAGGCAACTAAAATTTTAGAGCAGAAAGATGTCAGGTTTTCCACCTTTTTCATTATGTTTTAGCACTGACATTAACTTTTATTTTACCCAAGCCACTAGGGACATGATTTTACTTAAAAAAATGGAAGCCTCTCTATTTCTTTGGATATGATCCTTCACACGATTTTTTTCGAACGGATTTGAAAAGAAAAGCTAATTTTTAACCAGTGTGCCTTCTTCTAGTCTTTGATGGCATCCCACACATTTTATGTACCTATGATGCTGTTGTTACTTCAAAACACGCCGAGATAAAAGCGCTGCCCGTATCACCTGGTTCCTAAGGAACGGCGCTGTGTTTCACAGAGCACCCGCTTGCGCTGGGGTGAATTGCAGTCACGGAGGGGGCGACACAGGGACGCCAACCAGCAGCTTGGGCAGTACATCCTCCAGGATCCGCCACTGCCATGGCCAGCCAACGTCACAGGTGTCCGTGAGTCAGCACTGCAGTCCGTCCTGCCTAACGCAGAGCCAAAAGCAAGGAAACAGCGCAGCGGCCGAGCCGCGGCTGGGACGTGCGCAGGGATGCTCCCGCCGGCTGGCGACGTGAATTAAAAAGGAAAGGAATTGTTGATTGGCCCGTGCAGCCCTGGATTTTGGTGGGGTTGGGTTGTTTTGGGTTTTTTTCTCCGTTGAGTAATGACTGCTCTCTGCTACTTGATAGCCAAGGCTGGCAGCGCTATGGCAACCAGGCTGCGGGAAGGGCGGAGGGGAAAAGTCGCTTAGCAACTGGAAGCTTTAGGCAGGCAAGACTGGTTTTAAAGCACAGCAGTTTAAAAAAAAAAAAAAAAGAAAAGAAAAAAAAGATAAAAATCCTCTCCTCAAAACAAACCCGCAGTTGCTATTAGAGATGACTAAAATATAGATCTGAGGAGTTAAGAATTTAGAAGAAAATAAAAGAAAAAAATGTATGACAAAGCCAATAAAAAAGGAGATAACAGCTTGAAGGGTGGAGTGGGGGGGAAGTAGAGACATTTCACACTGATCATCCTAGCTACAAGCTTCATCAATGCAAACAACAGCCCTAAACCAGCACAGGCCATTCCCTGTCAGATGTTTATACTCTTCTGCAAAGCAGAACTCCACAGGCATCACCTCCCTGGCCCCTAGGCTCTGGCCGAGCATGCAGAGGGGCTGGGTGCATCCCTAAGCCCTGCACATCCCCCAGGCACGGCTCCCGTGGGCTCCTGGCACACCCAGCCCACTGCCAGTGGGGCCGTGCTACTTGGGGAGGTGGAGGGAGCAGCCTGCACAGTCTTACCCTCTCTGGTTTTTAATTATAGGCTTCCTCTGGCATGATAAGGGCTCTATGATCAAGAAAAAAAAATAATATGAAAGGTTATCCAATGCACCAATTCAGATTTTTAGTAATAATTTTTCTGAGATGTTTTTCCAGTGCTCCTGGCACCCCGGCACTTCATTAATAATGCAGTAAAATCCCAGCAACATTACATTAATCACTCCAGTGGGAACCCAGCCAGTCAAGCACCTCTTTTTCAGCCCTCCATCCTCAGCCTTCTCTACGCACTGTCTCAAACAGAAGTCTTTCACTGCATGCTTGGAAAGTTGCCCAATTTGAGCTATTTTGGACTAACAAAGGGACAATTTCATCCAAAGACACAGAAACCCCACAGAGCTGCTGCCCTCCCCCTCTCCAGTGCAATGGGGGTTGGGTGTTTCTGCTGACCACCGCCCAGGCAGGAAAACATGAAAGGAGAGACTGCCTTGGTATAACCTTCCCCTTTAAAGTCTACCTGGAGGCCAAGGGGAAACTAACCCACATCTGCAGATATGCAGAGCCACAGACTTCTCGTGGAGTGTGGGGCCCAGAGGCTGAGCTGCAACATTTGGTGGTGCTCTGTTAATGCAGAGAAATCAGTTTACCATTGGAAAAGCCTGATTAGGCAAAAAATCAAAATAGACACTGGGAATGTGTCAGTCCGGTCAAATATCAGCACAGTCAAGCCACGGGCAGGTTGGCAGGCAGATCTGGATGGCAGAGGTTTTTTTCCCAGCCAAGAAACCCAACCAGCATGAAGACTCTGCCTGAGGTCTTGGCCCCTCCTGTGCCCTGGCCTGTCCCTGCAGCCCTGTCCACTCCTGGCTCTCCATCTGCTCCCTCAGACCTTTCTTAATAGAATTCTGAAATGCGGCCAGCAGCTCTCGGCTGCAGCCTCGCCACCTCCCGGGCTCCTGGGCTCCCACACCAGTGTTTTTAGGGCTGATAATGCTACAGCATTTTTGTGTTCACGTTTACCGGCTGCATTGTCTTCCCAGCAGATAATGCTGACTAAACTGATACTTTACAAAGGCACAAAGGAGTCAGCTTGTGACTGATACACAATACTGGTTAACACGACACATACAATGGTGGTATTAGTGGGAGGAAAGAAAAGCTCAACTTTCTGTCAGTCATAGGTTCATTAGAAAGTAAAGAATAGTTAGCATGCAGAAAAGCTCTTTACATGCATGAAAATGGTACCAGTTTTGAAAAAGGAAAGTAAAGGAAAAATTAATCTTGCTTTAATGCTAGTGGTGGAACTAACTCAAACTGTCTTCCCTCAAGAAGGGAACTTTCTCTAATAGAATTAAGAACTCTATTAAGAATTATAAATTAAACTTTCTTAATAGAATTCTGAAATGTGTACACTAAAATAACAAGATCAATGAAAATCCCATTTATTTTATTTTCTTGCATACACTTTGTCCAGAGATGGATACTGTCAACCTGAAGTTTCCTGAGGAATGTCATAGATTATTGTAACACTAATGACCAACAAAAACTTCTATATTTACAAGAAATAAATAATGTGAAAAGTACATTATCTTTTTCTTTTGTTTCTTCCAATGTTTTTTTTAAAGGTCAGGGAGCTCTTGCAGCCAGGGGATATGAGAAGAAAGTATATAAAATGCTTTAAATCCTCCAGTCACACACATAGAAAATAGGCTGCAAATTTTTCATTTAGAAAAGTATATTCAGTAATTCTTGTGTGTAAAAGTCCAAGAGACATACCAGCATGCCCTAGCACCTAGCTGTTAATTTCATTTTTTCCTTTCCAACAGCTTTGTGCTCATCAGATGAGCTGTCAGGGTCTCCAGCATAGCCTGGGAATCCTGCTCCTTTATTGCTGCACAAGTTGTACAAACCTTGTTGCAATTCTCTTTTTCTTGGAGCAGAAATGGCAAAATGTAATCCACTTCCTCTCATGATCTTACAAACCAAATAGACATTGATTTTTACCATGGTCTATGGAAGAAGGCACCACGCTCAGCACAGGACAGAAAAAAATCCTGATGCAACAGGATATGCAGATTCACTCATCTCTTTGCACCCTCACTCAGCCTTCCAACTGAAAAAGTCTGAAAAGTAGAAAAGTCTCAATATTAAAAATGTGTAAGACACATGAAAATTGTTAAGTGCACATTTATTGGGCTGCTGGCTGCCGGTGTCACCAATGAGATACTGGATTCAGCTACACAAACTGCAGGTGTTAGGTTTGCCTTGCTTTGTCATAAACAGCAGCAAATAATATATATGTTGGTAAGGACAGGAAAAATAATTTTTTTTTTTTTTTGCTTAATGGTAGCTTTTGGCCAAACATAGTGGTATGAATCTAATTTTAACATAACATAATTTTAACACATAGAAGACAAATGAAAACAAAAACATGGAAAAATGAGCATGAAATGCGCCATTGAAGATTGTTGTAATAGATGCAAAACAAGCTATACTTGCTCAGGTCATGTGTTTTCTTTGCTGAATTTTGAGCATGTCATCTCTAAAGTTTAAAGGTTTAATAAAAATAGTTTAATAAAAAACTTCAACAGAAGAAGTCTGACCCTTTTCTCCTTCTATATGCAGGGACACTTATGGTTATCATGGCTGGGAAAGCCTGTGAAGAAAAATATATTGCCCTAGTACCATCTAGTGGAGGGAATGCTGGAGAGAGATTTAAATGAAAGGAGAAGAAATAATGGCAATTATTTGAGGTGGGAGCTAAGCTCATCAGGGCTGTGACAGTTCGTGGGGGAAAGAAGATGAGAAATAGATGTCTTCAAGCTGTGCAGAGACTTTTTCAAGGCTCTCTCTTCCCAGCTCCCATAGAGATTAATAAACTACCTAGGACTGAAGCACCTTTAAATAATACAGACCATCAAGCTTAAGAATATTTTGAAATTTGTCTCTGTTTTCCTAAGAAATTTATAGGCAAACAACTTGTCAGTGATGCCACCTGCTTCTTATTTGACAGGAGCCATCTGGACGACAAATACTCTAAAGCCAAGAAAGTCACTGCAGTCTGCAAGGCAGGATGGAGAGCTGCAATTTAAATGCCTGAATGTCACTTGCAATGTGAAGGATTATATTTGGCCCAAGGGCATAAAATGGAAAAAGTGTGCCTGTAGCGGTAAGCCTTGCATTAGAGGAAACAACTAAATATGTAATGTAGGGACTTGAATGGCCTCCTACTCACCCTCTTTCTGTTTGCAATGACCCCTAGACAACAGAGAAAGCTCTTCCAGAGATTAAACTAACTTAGAGGTGGCACAAGCAAAGCAAAAGTAGTGAAGAGCCCAGAGGATGCACCTCATGACCTCATTCACAACCCAGACAGCAGTGAAGTAAACAGCCTATGCATGCATCAGCTGACTTCTGGCTGCTGGCTGCTAATCTGACTCTGCTTTCCCTAATCTTCCTTCTCAGTGTCCCATCACCCCTGTGTTTACCTTCTCCTCCTCATTTCCTTCTATCCATCTATTTGGTTCCTAAAGATTACATTAAATTTTTTTTAAGTAAACAAACAAACAAGCAAAACCAAACAGAAAGAGCACTACAAGAGTTAAGTCCTGCATCTCATTGTAGCAGGGCAGAGCTCTGCACAAGTAAGAATAAAATTCAGTGGAAAGTACGGGTCAATAAGACAAGAATAGGGAAAACATTGGAAATGAAAGTGCATAATTTGCTCCTGGAAGTTGGCATACTGAGCCAGGCAGAAGGAAAAAGGGATGACTTCAGTGCTACTGGACTAGCTGGCAACCCTTTCACCTTCAGACTGAGTGCTAATTTTTAAACTATGCAAAATGTCTCCTGGGGCCAGAGAGCATATCTGAAAATGAGACCCAGGGGGTGGAGAGCAGGCTTCAGTGATGGGCACTGAGAGCAAGAGAAGTGCCTCAGGGTAGTACTGAGGCAAACAAACACCCCTTTATTTGCATTCCCTAAATTCCCTGAAGTAGCCACATGGCACATCTAGAAAAGAATTATTCTGTGACAAGAAGAGGGAATTACTATCAGGAAGCAAGGTAACAGTGTTCACTTTAGTCTTGGTCCATAGCTGTAGGAGTTACAGTTAGCATGATAAGTCCAAGATATTTTGGAATCAAACTTGCATGCCTCACACTTTCATCAGGAGAGGGAGTGGAAAGTCTTTCCCATGCAATTTTCCCAAGGATATCATAAATATGAGAGCGTTATCTCCATAGCAGTGGCCCACACTCCATGCCACTGAGACCAGCAGCCCTACCTGACACCTACAGCAATCCCTCAGAGAACTGTAACTCAGCCTCCACCTCCTTCAGCACCAAGGATGAGCCTTTGGCATCCAGCTCTCCACTGGAAGACACTGAGGGACCAGCCCAAGTCAACATCCCCTGTACTCTTGGTTGTGCATGGAGATGCTAAGACCCCAGCGTGGTTATCTAAAATTCTTGTTGCACATCTCACACCTAAAATGTGGGACATTGTGTGAGAAGATCCTACTGGGTTCTGTACAACTCAGAATATTCTATGATTTTATGATTATAGGATTCAGCTAGACTGGTTTCTCTGCAAAACTTTATCCTGGAGGAGCTGGCATGGCCATGGCATCAATGCTACCAACTGCAGCTGTGCAATGTCCCTGAGGCTTAGTCTGCCACGGAAAGAGAGGAGGGTGTTCAAGTCAGCACAAGCAAAGGGAAGAGAGGTAAAAAGCAGGAAGAGCCCATCTGTCTCTGCCATGTGATGAGTCCCATGGTACTGCCCTGCTGTGTCTGTAGGCTGCACTGCCAAGTGAATGGAGCCTTATGCTATTTCCAGTGTCTTGCTGTGAAAAGGAGACGACACTCAAGATCAATAATAGAGCTTTGGCTAGGTTTGCTGAGGAACTTGCTGGCAATGTGCTGTGCTGTTCATTGGAAATATCTGGGAATGCTACCAAAACCCCTTTGCTCCCTGGGAATTGCCTTTACTGGTCTGGAAATGGCTGCTGAGTGTCCTGCAAGAGTAGTTTATGTCTTTCTCCTAACACAAGTAACTGCATTTGGCAGGAGCAAATCATAATGCTCCTGCAGGATTCTGAAATCCCAGGTAGCTCTGCCCCATGTTGGTATAAAAGGTTTCTCCCCAGTCTTGATGTTTTCCTGCCTCACGCAGGGAGTAGTGCCTTTTTTGTCCCAGACAGCATGTAAGAGTCTCCTCAGTCAAACCTGTTTCTTCAGAATCCTGTCCTACAAGTGCCAATCTCTAACCAGAACAGCACCTGGAAGGCCAATGTTTGTCCACTTATTCAGCTTTCTGAATAGAAAATGGAAAATAGACACTAAATCTGGGGTTGAACTGTAGAGAGTTGTAGACCTCTGTAAGCTGCACTGTACTCCCAGCTGAAGTCAATGGGATTGAACTTCTCTGCTGAGCTCCTGGCTCTCACCAGGCCTGTGCAAACTAACAGACTCCAGGGCAGACTGCACAAAGTGTGACTTCTTCCATCCTACACAACCTTCCAACACTATCCCAGCAGGTTTTCCAGCCCCACACACGCCATACACATCTGCAGCTTCATGTTACAAAGCCACCACCCTGGCACACTGCAACATGGGTTATAAATTACTTCAGACATCTTGAACTAGTCAAAAACACATAAAAGAAGCATTTTCCATTGGACCACGTAGGCACCACGTGGGATGAGATAAGTCACAGGGACAAGAGCTGTGCAGCATGGATCAGTCTGTGCTTACCACTCAGCTTCAGCACTGAGGATTAACTCCTGGCTCTCTTCTATTTAGCAGTGTAGCCACAGGGTCTAAGTAACCTTCTTCAGCCCTATCACAGCTAGAGTTGTAATAACATAATCCTATTATTCTAAATATAGCTCAAGCTCCAGGGATCACGGTGAAATTCAGCCATCTTCCATAGGTGTATGTCCAGACCCTCTGAAGGAAAAGATGGCTGGGTTCAGCCTTTCTGAAGAATAATTTCAGGTTGGTTTAGATCCATATCCTGCATCAAGAAATACAGTCTAGGCCAAAGAACATATCTATAAAGGTGTGGTTCTTATTTCTTCCAATATCTTTTATATTTGAGAAGATTGCAGGTTGCTTCTTCTTTTTTTTTTCCTCTCAAAAATACAGTGTGGCATGCATATAGCTGGGGTGCTGCATTTGGAATTACCAAAATGATAAAATTAATTTAATAGGCTTTTCAAGAGCTCTTAATCTGAAATAATAAATGAAGCATCATAGATCCAACAGTATTCTCTTTATATGTTACCAGTTGGAGTGAAGTTAATTCATAAAAGTAAGGGCAGAAGAAATTGGCCAAACACCTATTTATCTTCAAGATAGAGATAAAAAATTGATTAATGCTGCTTTAATAAAATGTCCAATCGATATAATGAAATGCCCATAACCAATAAATGGATGCCATCTGTGTATTCTGGCATTTGGTAACATAAACAGCTTTTGATACATTTGGACTCAGAAGCAAAACTCGATCTGATGAAACTTCCAGAAATCATAAAAGACTATGAATTCACAGGTTTCAGCAACTCACATTTCATACTTGTAACTCAAACTTTGTTCCATGACTTTATGACAGGAACAAGAAGTAAGACTATCTTTGCAGCAGCCAGCAAATGTCTTTGTCATTGACAAGGATTAAGGCAGGAAACAGGAGAAGGTGGCTACGAGAGGCTCAGTGCCAGCACGCAGCCCAACAGGCAGCAGTGGTGTGGATCCAGCCTGCTGTGGGCTGGCCTGAGTCTGGGTCATCTCTGTTGCTTGGGACTGGACAGTAGCATTGGGATATAAAAACCCATTGCTTTCAACACAGTTGTTTGCATTTGAAATGTAAGCTTCTAGTGACTTGATTCAACCATGAATCAAGTGTATATTGATATGATCTATGTTACGGGAGTACTAGTTTAATTTATATGCCAGCTTAAATCTCTGTGCTTATCTCACTGGAGTAGGTTAAATAGATTTTTCTTAAGTCTTTTATAGCTTCTTTTGCCAAATAGAGACATGGAAAAACTTTCTTGAGGCATATTTGTTTAGAAAAAAATAATGGTGGTATATAATTTTTTCGGAAGGCAGCTTCCATTGAAGGATGATACTCTTTCAACTTTATTTAATGCAAAATCATAGAATCCTAGAAATGCTATCCCAAACACTGCTGGAGTACAATTGCTTTTCAGAGGAAGGTTGGTGATTATTTATACAAATCTAGCAGCAATATGTAATACTTTTGTATTTGGTAGACAGCCAAGGAAATGCCACCAGTGTTTTTATCTATTACCTGTCTCAACCCAATGTGATCCAGAATGCTGAAGTTAATAAAGGTACTCTGTAGGGGGAAAAAAAAATAAAAATTGGGATTTGAAATAAAGATAAGTCAGGAATTTGTATTTCCTTGCTCTCTGGCTGTCTATTTTCAGGAGTACTGTAACTTTCCTCAAACTAACATGGGGAACCCAAGAACTGGCAGTGCCTACAACCTACATCATCTTGGTGGTGTCTGAATCAGGAGGCACTTTGTCCCTCCAGGCTGGCATGAGTTTGGTGGTGGTGGATGGTGGCAGACTGTGCCATAACCAAGCATGCAGGGCAGTGGAAGCCAGATTGCTAGTGAAAGCACAAGTGTCTGTCTCAGGCACCTAGACATGGGTGGGATGTATTACATTCACAGGTGCTTTTTGTAAACCACAAACTAGTTGATTTTGTTCAAAGCACCAGAGAAAACATTTTTAAAAATCCCACGTTGATTTTCAGTGTTTTCAGAGTAAAAAAGAAATTACTTGCTCCACAGAGGAAATTAGGCACTGGAGTGCTCTGTTTTCCACTGAATAACTAACATAGAATGCTTTAACGTTCATTGCAGATGAACTGGGACCCAGGCTGCTATTATACCATAGAATTGCTAAGGAAAAGCTGGCTTCAGCTTCTGAAAAATGAGTGCAAGCTGTAGCATCACGAATGACGCATCAAAAGAGCCCGCAATGAAAAACTGATTTATGGTAACTCAGTGTTAACTGCAGAAATCATCTTTCTGCTTTGCACTCAGGTTGGAAAGCTCTAAGCAATACAGGTGATCTGCCCAAAAGTCTGTAATCAGATATTTTAGTAAGTAAATTATAAAAAGGATTTTGCAAGATATTTTGTGACAGTATTGGCTGCCCTAAAACTTCTTAAAATCCCATGTTGTGTATCTGTGCTGAGTAAGCCACATAGTAATTTATGAACTTAGCAGTGAAGTTGTAAATATAAATAGTGACATAGTAGCTGTGCTTTATTTTATATATGATAATGAGACATTAATCTTGGGAGAAACTATCCTTCAAAGCATCAAGCCTTGGTCCTGGATGCTTTGTATTGGTTTGTGTTTTTTTTTTATGATTGAATTTGCTGAGAAATCAGTTGGACACTGCAAAGGCAAAGGGACAGACATTGTAATTTCCCTTCTGCCAGTTGAAAACATTTTATGGGGACATTGAAAATATGAAATGCTTTGTTGAATAGCTGGCACTAATGTCTTTTTTTTAGGAACTTAGAGTGTGGCAGTTCCTTTCCATTGTTTGTGGAGAACTTTAGCCAAAGAAGGACTTCATAAACAACTGCCTTGCACAGGATTTAGTATGTGCAACACTATTTAAACAGCTAATTTAATGTAAGGTAGATCCCTACACACTCAAAAGGGTTTTTTTGCCTTCTTACCTACTGGCTTCCAAAGACAATCTTTGTCAAAATATACATACAACATATTTTAATAGAACAGCTGAGCTGGGTCGTTCTTCATCTAAAAGTTAAAGGGCCCCACCATCTTCATCATCATAAATGATTCATTACCTTTGAGGTTTGGCAGGCTTTTAAGGTCACCTCTCTTTAAATTTGAAAATGCTTGCTCACATTCAAGTCTTCCTGCCAGGAGGACTCAATTCATTAACTTGCACTTATATGGATGGCTATTTTACTGTTACTTTAACTGAACTTTTATGCTGGCTGCCCGCTGTGTCCTGAGTGCTGTGAGCATTTCAGAAAGTAGGTGCATGCTGTGAAGGCAGCCCTCTCTGTAAATAATGTTCCAATTAATAGGACAATTATACAGCACTGCAGTACTTTATTGGTGCTCTCTGTTACTGCAGTGTTGGTCAGAGCACAATGATGAAGAGACTATCAACATTTTCTTACAAGCCCTTCTCTCCAGAAGCTTAGACTTAGAAATTCATACCACTCTGGAAATTCAATGTAGCCAAGAAGCAGAAAGGCATGCATTTTACAGTGTTCTGATATAAAATTGTTTATAGATTATATGAGTAAAATTAAAATGAGAAAAGGCCATTTGGTTTAGAGTTTTTTTTTGTTTTTGTTTTTTTTTTTGTTTTTTTTATATTAAATGCTTTCTACTTTATGGGCTGTAAGAATAAAAGCAGACTGGAAATGTATCTTCGGTTACATTTTGAAATGTTTACTATAACTCTCCAAAGGCATTTTAAACTGAAGTTTTACAGGTCATTAGTCTGTTATATGAGCGGGTCCTGGAACAAATGTAGATTGAAATTTCTAAGGTCCAGGCACAACCTGTAAAGACCTGGGTAGAGTTTAGCTGCCCAGCACAAAAGATCCTGCATTTCCCTGCTGAGCTGTCAGTGTTCCTCTGGGGGATGCCTGTGGTCTACAACTGCTTTGCTCTTTTCATTTAAAGTTTCTCAAAAACCTCAGTTTATATTTCTGGTCACAGAAAACATTTCTCTCTAAACCATTTGGTACCTATATCATGTCTCAGCCCAAAAGAGATGCAAGAAGTAGTATCTTTTTTTCCCTCTGGGCCCCAACACTGTAAGGGAGCCTCAGACTTTGCCCTCCCAAGTAACGATACCTAAAAATTCAGTACTGCATTATTTTAAAACGTGTGAGAATGAGATGTTGTCATTTTCCCATATGACAGCTTTCTCATCAAATAGTTAGAGAAACAATGGAAGAAGGAGCATGTCCAGGGTGAAACCAAGAAATAAATGGGAAAAAGAAAGCAGAAAGAGCAGAACTTACAGCCCTGTGGTAAAAACATGCAGAGTAGGTGACAGTTTTGGCTCTCTGTATCAAATACAGATACAGTCTTCCATTCACCTATGAATGAATACATTGGTATAGAAGCATATATCATCCGGGAAAATATAATGAGAATCCTATACAGTGCATTTCAGATGTGGTCAACACTAAAAATACTACTTTAAATAACATCAGTATCATTTTTCCATGCCTCCATTGCAGTTCATTCAGCCATTATGAACATTTGAATACCATAAGACGTAGAATTCTTCTTTTGTATATTTGTGGAAAGTCCAGTGTATTGGAGGTCTAATACTCCCTTTGGATCCTTCAAGTCTGTGATAATATTTAATAAGTATCAGGTTTGCCCATCTTGTGCACACATGTGCATTTTTCAGATTATCAGGAAATCATGTTCCTTTTCTGTTCTTATCAGCTCTCACAGTTTTGCTGCAGATTATTTACTGTGGCTTAGGTTTCACAGCACGAAATTTAGAACACAAACTTCAGAGGTTTTTCTAATCTATTTGATCTAAAATCCACTGGAGAAATACCTGTTCTCAGCACCATTTATCTGACAGGTTGAAGCTGTCCTTTAAGCTGACCATCAGCCAAACCACATTAATTTGTACTGTTGTCAAAGGATAAGGAAAAAAAATAGTTATTCATGTGCCTGTATTCACTTTTCAGGAGGCTTCAAGGTCAGCTACTAAAACCCCCTCCAAATTCCTTTGGCCTCAGTTTAGGTGCCAGTTGTGAGGGGATCCACACCTAAGCTGGTAGCTTGTTTCCACTTGTACCCCAAAATTGTTTCATCAGTTGGTAAAGTCACTGGTGTTTCAAGATCAAGAGAAATAGCTTAATATCAATTTTGTACTGTGGCGCCCAAAACTGCTCACAGAACTCAAGGTGAGGCTGCACCAGTGCTGAGTAGATATAAATAAAAGTTTTCCTTTCTGGTGGTGCTGATGTCCCCTTTGTTGGGTGCCCAACAAAGCAAAGACGGTGCACTGGTTTCTGTAGGGCTTGACCCAGAGGAAAGGTGATTGCAGAGGGGAGAAAGAGACAGCATAATGCAGCAGGAGACACAAATAGATCTTGGTAAAGTGATCTTTCTCTGCTGGAAGCATTCCTCCTTCTAATGTATTGCCTCTTATTGCTGTTGGTGCAAATGTAAGGAATGAAAGCTTCTGGAGGAACCCAGGTTTCTCTGTGAGAAAGCATGGAGGCAGCTTTGCGGGAGAATTTCTATGTGTGTATGGTTGTGGGAAGAGGGCAATGAGGAGGGGGGAGTACCCAAGAACCAGGCTATCCTGCAGGTCTGTGTGAGAGATGAATGTTCTTGCTCTAGAATTCAAGTGAAAAAAAGTTGTGACAGCTAAAGAAGGTTGGGCAAGAAGGCATGAGTGAGCCAGCTTCCACCCCTTTTCCACCAGGAACCAGTGGAGAGTTTTCACACCAAAAACCCTGCTGTCCTGCAGACAGGACACTAATGAGTAATGGGATTTATCCATGCCAGCCAGGGCTCAGACACTGCAGTGGGTGCCAACCATCACATCATGCACCAATTTTGCAGAGGGGTGTCATGCACAGACCCCAGTCCTGTTATGGAGGTGGATGTGGCTGGAAGTGCTGAGCAGAATGGCTATTTTTGTGCTGCCCCTGTTACACAGCTGAACAGCTGGTTCTGCTCTCTGCCAACCACCAAGGGAAGTCCAGCATGGCTTATGAGTGAGAGGGCAGTGAACAATGAAATCTGCATGGGTGGATGTAATGCCCAGATCAGGTCATCAAGCTCCTTTAATTTCTTTTGGTAGTTTATAAGAGAAGCAATAGAAGCAGAAGAAACAGTAGGAGAAACAAAAGTTATACATCTACTTTATAAAAATATATATCTGTATTTTAAATATCTTACTGTTAGGTTTCTCCAGGCACATTGCTTTGGGTTTGTCAGTGACATTACTTTTTCATCTCAGTGTTGTAGTATTTTTCTGGAAGCACTTACTATAAAATCCATAAGTTCTTAGAAGCTTTCTAAATGAAATCCCAGTCTTCTGATGAATTTTGTGGAGAGAGTCTGTTATAGTTGGTCCTGTGTGTGATTACTCTGCAGACTTTCCTTTGCTGTACAAGCCAAGGACTTTGCCAAGAAATCAGGCCAAAATGATTACAACAAAGTTATTTATAACAACCAGAAAAATTAAATCTTATCGAGTGACAGGATTATCTTGTGGTAATAGACAAACTCTTCTTTGTTTGAAAAAGCTAATTTGTATATTAAAAAAATTCAGGCTGACAACTGAAGCATAACAGTTGGTATATGGATGATGATTTGCTTTCCAAGGTTTAGCACATTTATTGCTGCTCTGAAAGCTCAGACAGACCTTTTACATGCTTATCCAGTGGCCCAACATGTAAGTTCCTTGCAAGCCTCATAATGTTTCCAGCAGCTCCATTTCAGGCTGTTGAAAACCTTTAGTAATGCACCACAATAACTGGTTAAAGGGAAAACATACTGTTCAAATAAATCTCCATTAAACTGTCATCTTTATTTTTATACTTCTTTTATTGCCATTATGGGGATTTGTGTGATTTTTTTTCTCCTTTTTTGTTTTTTTGTCTCTCCATTAGGAAGAGGTAGCAAGTGACTCCCTAAACAGAGTTTTTCGTGGTTTGAAGTACACCCAAATTGAGCAAGCACTGTGCACAGAACATGGAAACAACACATAGCAGTGCTCCTTTTGTCTGCAATTAAAGCAATGTGGAGTCTTCAAGCAAATTCAACTACAGCACCTCACATACATATATTATGACAACTTATACAATAACTTAGGTCTGCTTCCTGCTCACAAGCAAATAACCTTTACCTGGGCCAAATACACTGTGAAGATTCTGTCCTGTGCATTAATAACATATAAATGTCAAGGTGGAAGAGTAGTAAGTTTATTAGATTGAGATACAAATAATGAACAGCATCATAATGAAGCTTTTCTTATTGAAACCATAAATGGAAACAAAACAGCAGAATAATTCTGAGCAGGCCATCAGAGGAGTGTTTTTCAAAGGCCAGGGGAAGAGCCCTTCCTGCATTCCCTGGGGTAACAGCCTTCCTTGGGTTCCCATTGCCTCCTCCCCACAGGGCAAGGAGTGAAGCATTAGGCAGCCCCCCGGAAAAAGTCAGCCAGGCCCCACAGAAGGGATGCTCAGGGTTGGTGTGGGGGCATCCAGGTCGTGCTAGGAGGAGAAGGGGCAGAATTGGGCTGGTGAGAGAGGGGGAAACCCAACCCCACTCTCAGGTGGCTGTCGAAGGGCAGGTGGTGTCACAGTCACTGGGGGCAGCAAGGAAAATATCAGTGTCAGGTAATGAAACAGAATTTTCCCCATAAAGCACCACATAAAGGTGGCTGAGCACCGAGGATATTTTCCCAGGAAAGTGGAGGATCCTTGGAGGATCCCAAATTAGACTAATGCTCATTATTCCTGTTCTCTGACCAAGTGAGTGGCACCAGCAGCTCCCTGGACCTTTGTCATTGAGCCATGTAAATGCAGAGATGTTTGGCCTTGGTATCGACACATTGCTTAAAAATCCCACGCCTGGGATTTTTGTGGGAAATACTGGGAAATACTGGGAAATACCTCATGCTGGCCTTACGCCCATGCCACTGCAGGGCCTGTTGAGTGTGAAGTCCCACAGTGAAGGTCAGAATATCCTATAAACTGCACAGCATCCACACAACCTTTCCCTCCTGCCAAGTCACTTGCTCGTGACTGCAGGGGGAACAAACGCTCACCCTTGGCAGCCATGCAGTTTTTGCTGTGCCTTGGTACTTAGTCACATGTGAAGTATCGGGTGCAACAAGCTTTTCTTCCCACCCTCTGCCTTTTTGGTAGCTCCTCTGCAATTCTCTTCCAAGTCTTAGCACTCATTTCACTCCTTGTCTCACTTTGGGAAATCTTTAGCGCAGCACTAACTCCACCTTTTTTTTTCCCTGTATGAAACATTAGATTAAGTTTTTAACAGGCAAATTTTTTGTGTCATACTTGCAGCTCCAAGTTTAGTTTTTAATTGTTTCTTTTAACAAAACCAAAATCTAGGTTGCACCAGAGCAGTTTTCCACCATAAGCCCCTGGTGAATAAATTTTCAGTGCTTTCCATCTAGGCTTGATGAATGAGGCTGACAATTAAAACCAGATGAGAATATCTTATTGGTAAACACTCTTTTTACCTTGAAAATGGGCAGGATCAGGAGCCCATTGAAAAGTATTTGAAACCATGACACATAAAGTTTTCACAGTGTGAGGAAGGCGTTAAACCCTAGTATTGGGAATGTCACTTGCCACTGAAGATCATGGTCAACTATTCAATAAGTGATTTGAAAGCACTGACTGAAAATACCCAGTTGTCAGCATTAAAAGGTCATACAGGTCTCCTTAAAAGACAGCAAATTAACCAAAGGTTAATTCTAGCTGCATCTCTGTAATAGTTTCTCAATTTTTATTGATGTTCATTGACAATGCCAGTCTTTGTCCCTGTTGAAAGGCAACTCATTTCTGTTTAATCAGAAATGTTACTTGATCCTTGAGCAAGAAGAATACTGGAAAAAAATCATGTCTTCTGACAAAAATATACACATATATTGTATACACATATCTTATTGATTTTCTAAACAATTATTTAGGCAAAGTCACAGGGGAAACACACTGAAATTTGACCAGAATATAGCCAAGAAGAGGCCTTTTGACATTTGGTGTATATATTTTTTTATTTCATAGTGATGAACCTTTGAAAATTTTTTTTTTCCAACATCACATACATTTTGATTTGTGTAGCCCTAAGGCTGCAGTGCATGTGTGCATGAGGCTCAGAGCAGAACTTATTTTTCCTTCAGCTGTCACACTCTCAGCAAGGTATGGAGCAGACTTTGGTAGATGACAGCAGGGCAGGCAGGGCTGACTGCAAACATAAGAAAAAGTTCTTGCATTCATATCACTGGGAGCACAAACAGTTGCAAAAAGAGAGGAAAAAGCCATTTCCAGCAATTATTTTATTGTCCATATGTATTGTTGTGGGAGTTTTCCTTTTGAGCTTCTAGCAATGAATGATATTATAGGAAGAATTATTGTTATATTTGGTTAATATTTTTTTAGAGAAAACAGTTAACATACCAAAAATGCTGGGTTTGTTTTTCCCCATCCCAAAGCCACTTTTCCCAGGTTTTTTATCTGCCATGACAATCAGGCTGGAATGGGTAGCTATGGTCATAAGCATTGCAGACAAGTTTCTGCCACCTCCTGAATGGGTGGCCAGCAAACTACAGAGTTCCCTTGGGAAACAGGGTAACAGGGTTTAGCTTCTGGTATGGTCACCAAGGTTTTAAACCTGAATATTCTGCTTCTCATGGGCATACTGTACCCTCCATGTTATAAGGAACAGAGGATGGAGTGTGGGGGAAACATCCTCAAACCCTCTTGATGATGGCACAAGACCTTGAGCCCAGCACTTGAGGATGAGCTTCACTGATGCTCTTGCTGTGAGCTGCTGTTGAATGGAAAATTACTGTAAGTAGGAGATGGCACAGCCCAACTGTTTTCATTAGTCTTCACTGCTATGTCCTAAAGGAGAGACACAAAGCTCAGGAATATTGCCTTTCACATGGTAAATATGTGTACAGATACTGTATGGCATTCATAAAGGCATTACAGTTCTTCATAATAGTTCCATTTGAAGAGATATAAAAAAAGGAAACCCTTGCATGATGTTTCATAATCACATATTTCATTCAAAATATGTCTATAATTTTTCTGTCCTACCAAACTTCTGCTCACAGTAAGGAAAAGCACAAGGCCAGCAGAAGTCTCCCACATCTTTTGTTTGCCTGACAGGCATGTGGCTGTGCAATGAGCTGATAATCAAAGGCTTCACATCAGAACAGCCACAATTTTTCTGATCCCTTCATAAAGCATATAAGCCTTACAGAAATAATTCAAGTTTGAGTCTATGCTTCCAAAGGAGCTTTGTGGGTGTTTTTGTTTTTCGGGTTTTTGTTTTGGTTTTTTTTTTTTAAGGATGAAAACATTACCACCTAGTGGCAAAACTTTAGAACATAGCAAACCTAATGTGAAATCGTGGATCAAAAAATAGGTATCCTGAGTTTCTGTGCTCAACAGAAAAAGAACACGGTGAAAAATAATTATTAATTCAAACAGGCAGCAGAAAATTGGGTGTAGATACATCGGTAGGGGGGTAAATTTCTGAAATTCTCGAGTTGAATCCTGTGTCTTGACAGCTGCAACTGGTTGCTGTTGTAAATTTTCATTCCACCTGAACCGAACAAACACGACACACCCTGCAATTAACAAATAAATGTGAGATGAACCCTACAGTTAGGAAGGTGATCATATGCTGTGCTTTTGCACATGGGCTATTCAGACCAGGAAAATCAGGCCCCAGGTGATGTAAAGAAGAGCTGGTGCTGATGAGAGGAGCTCCCAAAGCGAAGTAGCAATCTCAGAAAGAAGAAGTGAGTCTGGAAAAATGGCAGCATGTATCTGGCCTGAAGGCACAACCCTGCAGTGGGGGAGATGGAGGAGACCAGATAGCTTGCAGCCCATAATAATGCCTGAGGCTGTTAATGAAGAGCAGCAGCACAGCACAGACCAACCTAACTTTCTGCTTGACCATCCTCAGTCAGCACCTTGTCCCTGCTGAGATGGATGTGACACTCTGTGACACAGTGCTGGGGTCAGCCAGGGAGCGGGTGGCTCAGAAAGTAGAGTAAATCTCTTGTTTCTTAAATAAGCCCCAGTTAATCCAGAGCCACTGCAGGTTGATATTCACTGTGTCTCACGCATGAGAGCACCCTATTTCCAAATTATCCTTTTCACCTAACTGCTATTCCAAATCACTATGTATGGTTGAATTCATGAGGTTTCCTTTTTTGCTGTCTAAACCCTTTGGTTTAATTAGACTTACACACTTTCCAGCAATTTTACTTTTTTTTCTGCTGACACGCTACCACGATTTTGCACAATCTATGATTTGGTGGATGTAACTCACTGAAAGTAGCTGTATATTGACTTTCTCTGGAGAAATTCAAGAACTACCAGGCTTACATACAACCCTGATAGAGTTATTAATAACACTGCTAATTTGATAAATCTGGCATTTTTCAAAGATTCTTCTATAAACAAGCATTTAATGCTTGACTAATATCACTGTTGGAGTGGGTATAGAGTGGGATTCAGAAGGAATGCAATCTGTGGCAGATGTGTATTTGTGAAATATCTCGCCTTCAGCATCTCTCTCAAATGATGTCCCAGTTGTGCAATTCTTCCACTCTGCTTTGCTCTTGAAATTACATATCCACAGAAGACATTAATGATAAAGAAAATTGGTGTCTCTTTTTGTAAACACCTTCTGGTCCTAGTAGTGAAACTCTAGGGATCCAGACACAAATGAAACATTTGTGTAATTATTATATCAAAACAATGGATTTTTTTTCTGGCAGGAAAATTATCTTATATGAAAAACCTTTTGAAAGGCCACTATTTGTGAGAGCAACTGATTTTTATAGGAGACCACCAGCCAGATCTCTAGAGGAAGTCAGAAAGTACTGTGATTTCTCCACATTGTTAAAAAATGAAATTTACTCTGATGTACAGTGAGAGTTGTACTCCCTGTGAGAACAACTAATATTACTTTTCAGGGCACTGGTTCTTAACTTACTGAGAAAAAAAGGCAAATAGTACAGGTACCCCCACAGGCTGCAATTTTGCAGGCATTTTTCCTGTGCCTGGGCACTGGTCTAATCTCCCAATGGACTGGTCTCAAAGGGACTCTGTTATTAAAATGTAAGTGTGACGTACTGACACACTCAACTGTAGGAACTTGTCTGCAGCCTTCTGAAAGCTCCAGCCCCCAGTGCTTGGGGGACAACTCTGATGAAGTGGTTGCACAGCTGCCAGAGAGCTGCTGAGCAGAAAGGAAAGCAGTCTTTGCCTTCATGGCCTAGGCTGGCAGCCTTCCACTGTCAGACACTGTCACAGAATTTGTTCTTCACACATAAGATGGATAGCCAAGAAATTCTCCTCCAGCACCTCAACACTCAAATTTACTATTAGGTTTCCACAGATTAATGTATCAAAATGGTGACTTTTTGACCAGATTGGCATAATTTCGCAGGCTCCCAACATACATTTCATTTAAACTAAAACAAACCAATGAAACAAACAAACAAAAAACCCCCTATACCAAAACCACACCAGAAATATACACTTCATTAGAGATTCCATATACCTTCCTTTAGGGACTAAGAACAAGGTATAGCTAAAATATCTTGTTTAGGTAGGAGAAGGCTCTGAGCATACTTTATTGCAGCCTTTGAGGGGCTTTTTACAAGGGCATGCAGTGATAAGACAAGGGGCAATGGCTTTAAACCAAAGGAGGGTAGTTTAGATTAGATATCCAGAAGAAATTCTTTACTGGGTTGGTGGTGAGTCACTGGAACAGGCTGCCCAGAGAAGCTGTGGATGTCCAATCCCTCAAGTATTCAAGGCCAGGCAACCTGGTCTGGTGGAAAGTGACCCTGCCCACAGCAGGGACAGGGGTGGAACTAGCTGATCTCTGGGAGTCCTTTCCAATCCAACCCCATTCTGTGATTCTATAGAAATTATAGTTTTCTATGTAGACATTTTCTTATCTCAAAATAAAGTTTTCACTCAGTTGCAATTATGATCAGCAGTCACCCTTCTCTCACAGCTATGCACACTTAAATAAGGATACAACATTTCAGTAGGGAAACCAAGAGGTTGTCCAGGGAAGCTGTGGATGCCCCATCCCTGAAAACATTCAAAGACAGTTTGAATGGGGCTTTAAGTAACCCGGTCTAGTTGAAGATGTCCCTGCTCATTGCAGGGGGTTGGACTAGATGACCTTTGAAGGTCCCTTCCAACCCAAACTGTTCCATGATTCTGTATGTTAGGCAAGAGTGACATCTACTGTCTGTCAGTGCCAGCAGCCCAGAGCCGATGCAGTGCTGTCCCACCGGCCAAAGTCCTCACTGAGAGGGACACAAGGACACCAGTGGAAGGGGTCTCAGCTGATTACCACCCTCAGATTTTTAGATTGTATTCTCAGCTAAAATGAATGAGAGACAGTATTTTAGTAAATATTATTCAATCACCCAGACCTCTGGTTGATGAACAAAAATGGAATTTGGAGCTGTAATTCCTAAGGCTAGGGCACACATGACCAAAGCAGTTTGACTAGCAACTCAAAACTGACTAATCAAGAAGGCAGAAGCTCTCAATAATTGGGTGTGTGTAACCAGAGAGCAAAATATTCTTTCATTTTGAAGAGGAGTCTGCAGGGATTGAGAATCTGGGCTGTGAAATCAAATCAAATACATTGAAGCATTTTGATACTGACAATGGATACAACATAATCTGTGATCAGATCCCAAGGCATCCCCATAGGAACGTGTGTGTGCCCTTTGCCCTGTCCTACACTGAAATACCACACTGCAGGCCTGAAAAAAAAGCCTTGCAGTTAAAAACAAACCTGGCAATTTGCTTATCAGAAATTAGATTAAACAGTAGAAATATTTTTCAGACTATAAATCGAGTCAAATTAGTAATTTCAGGATACAAAATTCTATCTAAATACAGGCTACTTTCTTCATGTGAATGCTCAGCATAACCAAGCACACAGACATGCACACAGACATACATATCCAGATCCTAGGTATTAAGAAAGAATATAAAAGACTGCGTAATACTGAGGACTAATAAAATAGAAAAATTAAGCTCTTTCAGCTAAAAATGAGAAACAGTGACAGAACAGACAAGCCTGGCCAGTAAACAGAACTCTCTAGCTGTGGAAAGGATTGGATGCAACACAGTGTAGCTTTGCTACAAGGTCTGTCTCTCCTGAAGCAGTAGGACACTTAGATACTTCTCATTCTTGAAATGATGGCTTAGGCTTACCCTTGACTTTTACAGCTTGTAGACTTCATAGGATCATGGAATCAAGAAGGTTGGCAGGAGCATCAGGAGGCCTCCAGTATAACTGCCTGCTCCAAACAGGGTTGATACTAATTTCAGACCAGGATTCTCAGGACTGTGTCCAGCTGGGATTTCCAGGGATGGCACCTGCACAGCTTCTGTGGGTGGCCTGTTCTATCTCTTGGATATGTTGAGGGAGAAAAGATTTCTCTTACCTTGATCTCCAAATGCTTCCAACAAAATTTGACTGGATGGCATTTTTGGTTTTTGGCCACAAAAAGGCAGTGATAGAGGCAATAAGGGAAGACACAGGCATTTTGAAACACCATCAGGTCTGTGGGCCAGCTGAGCATGCAAGATGAGGACTACACAGACACCAAGAATATGCAGACACCGGCAGACTGGCTCAAGCACTGCTTGGGACTAAGAAATGTTTCACAGGAGGTGAGTATTACACCTAGATCTGCACCCTCATCTACTCTTTCACTGAACATGCTCAGTGTTAGGTAACTGTGCTGGATGAGGATGACTTATGCAAGACTTTTATTCTTGTCTTCCAGTGAAAGAACACAAGGACAAAAGCAGTCCATGGAAATCTTAGCTTCTTACCTGAGATAATCTTCCCGCAGCATGAGATCTTAAAGAAAGAAAAATAGAACACACCAAAGACTAACATTTCCTATCTTCTTGTACAAGGCCTCACAAATATTTTTTGGCGTTCTTCAACGGTTTTGTTGTTTCACTCCAAGAAACATTTACAAATGTTTACAAATTTACAAATATGGGAAGATAAATTTGGAGCAAACTTATGTCTTTGGAATACACACATCTGACCTGCAGAGCTGCCATGCACAGGAAGGATTTGCATCCATCCAGCATTCACCCATCTACCCTGTTAGGTCCTGAAGTCACAGATATCCTCCCATGGGGACAAAGATGTTGCACCAAGAGAAAGGAGTAGAGGAGTTGGCATCCACCACATTTTAGCAGTCCGAGTTTCCCACTGGAAAGGAAGGAAATGTTCAGTACAGGAAGGGGAATGAATAGCCGGAAGAACACATGGCGTAGGTGCCTCAGTGGTGAAAACTGCTAAGCTGCCAATGCTCACAGGATGTCTGCACCCTGGGAATTTCTTGCAGAATCAAAGGGAAAAGAAAGCTTTTGCCAAACGAAAAACTGTGGGTGTGAATGAAAATTTTGTGCATGTTTTATATCACCTTGATGACAACTGCTGAATGCATTTCAATTGTAGGCCCCTAAAATATCTCAGCTGCAAGTACAAAACCTCTCTGTTGGGAGAAGAGGGGAGCAATATAGCAGGAAGAAAGCATGTGGCCAATAAAGTCAGATTATATTTATTGGGGGAATCAAGGGCAATTAGTATCCAACCCCACTGGTGCCCATAACACTTTTGAAAACCTTTTATCAGTCAATGTGAAATCTGGCAACCTGACAGATAACATCTTTGAAATCTTCAGTTATAAGGGACCCAAAACATAATGACAGAGTAATTTCAAAGTCATTCTTTGCACAGCATGAAAATTCTTCAAAACTGTTTATAGAGAGATTACACAATGGATCACATGGGATTTGTGTAAAAATACATGCTAAGGAACATCTAAATTTGAGCAAAGAATCTGAAATAACTAAATTATTTATGAAAACCTCCTTCTAAGGAGAAAAATGCAACCAGGTTTTGCTGGGAATGACAGCAGGAGGATCCCATTTATTTTCTGACAGAAGGAGGTAACCTCTAACAACGGAACCACCTTAAAGTATTTACATTTTGGCAGAAAGCTGGAGACTACATAGCCCAGCATAGTCACACCTGAAAAGCAGGAGAGACACTCTGACAAGGGCTATGCTATGGAGGCTTTCCTTGCTGAATTTGTGTGAGAGCAGTTGCTTTGCTGCATAACTTCACTGCTCTGTATAAGAAAAGTGGGCAGCACAACACTTTCTTTGTTCTGTTGTTGCCAGTGCAGCATCAGCATAGGTTTTTTGGTGATTCTTAGACCCTACTAATTGCAATTATTCTTTCTGCTTTTCCTGCTCTGGGTGATGGTTTTCTAGCCAGTACATCTCTTTATGGTCCCATCTCTCCACCAGTAAGAGGTGGAAGGGAAGATTTTCTCAGTTTTTAAATTTTTCAAGGGAACAGAGGTACAAGGATCTCTCCTCCCTTCTCTCCCCCATGGGAGGGCAGGAAGTGCCCAGCGTGCTCCAGCCACAGTAAGAAGAAATACCTATATGATCAGTGGATGAAGAGACAGAGAAGCATGAAAGATTCCCTGATTGCTGTCAGAGAATGTTCAGGCTTGGAAGGGTGGAGTGTGCGGAACAGTCCACCCCTGAACCCTCAGCAGAATCCTGAGGCAGCTTGGGCAGTGCTGACTGGTGCACAAACACTGAGGGTGCCTGGGGTGTCTGGTACTGCAGGCAGAGACATGGCTCCAGCCACAGATGCAGAAACCCAGCATGGGGGCTGGAGGACCTAATGTTCCACCTCACAAAGCCAGTGGCAGGAAGAAGAATAGGTAGAGAAGCCCAGATGCTATCACAGGATTCCTAAGAGATAAAACAATAAAGAAGTATGAAAGGGAATTGGATTATTACATTTAAATGTTTCCACAAAAACAAAAGAGCAATTGCTAAATGGGCTTCTCTCTCTTTATAGCAGAGACACATATGAAGAACTTGAAAGGCTGGAAGTACAAACTAGAGAGTCACACTAAAGTCTAAATGTGATTTCAACTGCTGGCATGATTTGCCATTAGAGCAAACTATCAAAGGAATAAGAGGATTCTCTCTCTCTCTCTCTCTCAATCAAAATTGTCCTCCTAGTAGTAACTAATTAAAAAACCCCATGCTTAATACAAGTTATGGGAATTCATAAAATCCTATGGCCTTGAGTGTATATGGCCTTGGGGATACAATTTTTTATATTGTGTTTTCTAGAGCCTTTAAAGCCTATGACTCTGTCCTGCAAAGTTGTCTGACAATATCATCTCATGTTTCTCTGTGACTCTACTAATATTTATGCAAAAGACACCCAATGCTGGTTCAAAAATTCCAAAGGTAATGTACCATATTACTACAGGCAATTGTTTCAGTAGCTACTCACCTTCACAAAGAGCTGCTTGTTCTTCACTGTCACCCTGGACTGGCATATCTTAAGCTATACTGATGCCAGGAATCTCTTCCAATGAATGGGATCATGGCTATGACCTGTTTCTGTTTAAATATGCTCTCCAATAAACTAATCAGAGACAATCTCTAAAGCCTCAACCTCTTGCAAGGCATGTCACAGCATCTCCAAGTACTCCATTTATTCCTGAAGCTCTTTTCCAGCTATTCACAACCTTTCAAAATCTCTTCCTGAACTAAAAACACTAAATCTGAGATGAAGAATTGAAATAATGATGCCATTTTAATATAATTTGAATTGCAATGCCAGAACAATATCATCTTATTTCAAAATACCATACCAGAGCAGAAATTGTATCTTAGACAATAAATTAAAAAAAAAAAAGTCCTCTCTTACACATTGACAAGAACTCATTAATAAAATACAGAAAGTCCTTCATCCAGGTGTATAGGGATAAGCTGGGACTCCTGACTCCACATGCTTGGTCTCTCCATGACTCCCCATATGCCCTTTGTAGCATGTACAATTTCCATGGTGCAGAGTACTGAAATTAGTACCATCTGGCACCCAATCAGATGGTAAACAGTGATTTCAGCCCTTTCTGTAGACAATGGTGGCTCATATCAGGTATTACTCAGGCATTTAGAAATCCAAAAGTAATGCTCACTCTCAAGGCTGGTGTTATATTATTTTTATCAAAAAGTTAAGGAGAATAGATTGTTTATGAACAAATAAGCTGAAAGTCATTCATGTGAAAACGGCAAATTCTGAAACATCAGGTAAGCAGAACAATTATGCAATCATTTAAAAAGTTATATTTACTAAATAGCTTGAGCCTATTTCACCATTACATTATGCAGTACATAATTGCTCATATCTCCAGGTTCACATCTCTTACATGAGAAAGTAAATAATGCCTTCAAATGAGATCTGAGATGAAGTTCAGTGTTGGAAAACATTCAGGTTTTTTTCAGCCTCTTCTAAACATTTCTCTCTCAAGATAATAACTTTCACAGAAGCTTGCAAATATTTAATTCAAAATCAAATCTGGAATGCTTGTGCTTTTGAAAGTGCTTTCTTTCCAAAAAAAGAGAAGCCTGGAACCAGCTTAAAGATCACTGCTCTGAAACAAGGTGGAAGTCCATGCAGGCTAATCAGCATGAGTCAAAACCCTTTGAAGAGAAGATCAAGCAAAGCATGTAAATACTGTAAATACAGGAGATCTCTGCAATCATAAAATCATAAGATTATAGAATTATTTGAATTGGAAGGAACCTTTAGAGATCATCTAGTTCCAAACCCCATGTCATGAGGGCACTTCCCATCAGACCAGATCCCCATTCAACCAGGCTTTTACAGCTTCCAGGGATGGGGCATCCACATCTTCTCTAGACAACCTGTTCCAGTGTTTCACCACCCTCACAGTAAAGAATGTCTTCCTTAGATTTAATCTAAACCCTCCCCCTTTCAGTTGAAAGCCATTCTCCCTTGTGCTCTCACTACCTGTCATAATAGGGTCACAGCAGGGTCATTGTAGCAAGAACTACACACTGGAAAATGGAGTCATCCCATAAAATCTTCAGTGTCCACACCATGGTTACACTGGCATTTCTAGGTGGGCCATGCTCCCTCCAATGTCACTGTGCAGAGAAAGCCCTGCTGTAAGACACACAAGAATAAGCACTTCTTCCATCTCCAAAGGAAAAGGAGTTTTGTTCCAGACCCTTCTTGAGTGCTGGCCATCCCATTCAAGGAAGTGCTGGTCTTTCTCTTTCCTTTATTGACTGGTTATTTGGGGACTATAAAATGCTCCAGATCACACAGTAGGCTGGGTATTTTTATTAACTATAATCAAAAGGAGCACATAGTTTGACTTAGGCTTCTTCATTCATTTAATAATGGAATAGTTAAGGTTGGAAAAGACCTCCAAGATCACTGAGTCCAACCTTTGATTGAACACCATGTTGACTAACAACAAGTGCCATGTCCGTTTGGTTCTTTAACATCTCCAGGGATGGTGACTCCTGCACCTCCCTGGGCAAGCCATTCCAACATCTAATCACCCTTTAGTGAAGGGGTGAAGAAATTCTTCCATCCATCCATCCATCCATCCATCCATCCATCCATCCCGAATGGAGATGCCTTCTCAGCCAGTCTCACTGCACAAACCTGTGGAATGTAAAAGCAAACTGCCATCTGGAGTAAAGTATTTAAGAAACCAGCTGTGAAGAGAAGACAACACTAGAGGCTTATAGGTAAAATGCATATTTTGATTTAAAGGTAGGAATTTGGAGGCAGGGCAAAGTGGAAAGAGATGAGCAAAGGGTTACAAGATGATGAAAGTATGGAACAAATTAAAATTATCTGGGATGCATCCAACACTTGAGTTAAATCCACATGCTCTTTCTGCATGAAAATATCTCCTGAATTATAATGGGTAAGGGAAGGAGCGCTCACATCTTGATCCCTAAGTATATCATTTGTGTCTTTTAAATTTAAGTCAGTTGAAGAGTTGAACACTGTGAGCCAAATTCTATTTAATTTATTCAGCAACACATCTGTGTGAAATATAGTCCAATTACAGGCACTAGGTTATTTTGCCATGGTTGCA
This sequence comes from Toxostoma redivivum, assembly GCA_013397375.1. Classification (NCBI taxonomy): domain Eukaryota; kingdom Metazoa; phylum Chordata; class Aves; order Passeriformes; family Mimidae; genus Toxostoma; species Toxostoma redivivum. Next base: position 1,270,085 of record VXBI01010177.1, on the reverse strand, counting down.
GCCATTTGGCTTTTATTTCCAGCAGGCTGTAATTAAATTATCACAATGCAGAAGCAGACAAGTTTCCCTTATATACGTGACTGCAATTAAAGACATGCAATCAACATTTTTTAAAGTGACTCCAATCAATTGGTTACAGCAAAGAATACCATGTAATAAAGCAGTGGCTCCACCATTAAGACTGAAAGAGGGTTTCTATTTCAATAATCTAGTTCCCTTCTAGTACGAGTTCTGCTTTTGGATAATTTATTTAAAGTTCATTATGTGTCTACAGCATATATCATTTGCCCTGAGCTTGGGTTGCAGAAGTGCCATTATGGCCAATTACTTAGTGTGATAAAATCTGCCACAGTACAAACTGTTCCTTAATTAGATTTAAGTTTTGTCTAAATTCTATTTGTAATTCAGACAGCAAAACAACAAGGCAAACAGCAAAGACTCACTGTCTTCTTCCTTTGGTCCCTGTCATTACCTGTTGTAACCTTAGGGCAGTTCAGAAGTGAAACCCCACACCCATGTGCTTTTCTTGCAATACGCGTCCCCACTTTGTGTTTCCATAACCAGTGCAGGGCTTGGGGTGTGGTATGGCTTCTGGGGTGTTCCTTGACCTGCATCCAGCCATAACATAGAGCATATGGATAGCAAAGGCTCCAAACGCCACTGAGGGCAAGTGGCTGCCAGTAGGGACCGCAGGGTTGAGTGCCACTGATGTGCTTTTTGGTGATCACAGGCATTTGCCCTCTGACCTCTATGGCTTGCTACAGCAGCATGCTGGTTGGTAGTGAACAAGCTGCTGACAGAATGAAAATCTCACAAAATCACAAAGAAGGTGGTGTGGGGAGCAGCTCCCAGCCATGCCCTTCAGCTGGCTCCATAGCTGTGCACTGTGAGCAGCAGGATGGGCATAGTCCTGGTGCTCCCAGAGTGAGAGAGCAGGGCACAGCTTAGCTGCTGCTGTCAGCCTGGTTAACCATTAGCCACAGTTGAGGCTTCAGGTTTGTTTGGGAATGATGGCACTGCTGCACAACTGTGAATTAGAACCACTGGATTTATTCAAACCACTCCCACATCATCCCCAGCCATGACAAGAGGTTTAAAACAGTTTTTCTCTTTAAAAACTATTGCCAGTGTTTGGCATACATCTTTTCAAGCTCCAGCTTCAGTTTTCAAAGTATTTTCAATATGTTTGAACCAAATGTTCTATACAACTTTGAATCCAAATCCTGCAACCTTTTTCTGTGCCATCTCACAAGTGAGGGTAGAAGCTACAGCAAGAAAATTCAGAGTGAAACAAGAAATAGAAGCAGTGATTCAGTAGGATTCATTTTAACAGATCCAGGTCACAGTAATGTGAGGTCAGGCATCATCCTATAAGAAGCTGCATTCCTTTGAAAAAAATTATGCTAGATGTATTAATTTTTTTTTCAAGCAGAAGATTTGCTTCATTTTAGAAGAGGGCATTTCTTCACAGAAAATGAATTTACTGAATGCCATGTTAACAGTTATTTGCTATGTGCATCAGTGACCATCTATTTTTGTTGTAGAGACTGTATACCAGACTGTTTTTACGTTCCTTGAATCCTGCTCATGTCCCATACTGTATCTTGCAATTGGCTGCTTTACAAAATTGCATGAATTTGTTCTGATGCTTCAGAAAAGTTCTATCTAAGACTAATGTCAAAGCAAAACACCATTTAAAAATTTTACAGGGACAGAAATTTACATAGCAGCTAACGACAAGCCTAAAAATAACTTATTTCTTGGCAACATCAATCTTGTTAATGAAGTAAAATAATCAAATATTCCTCTATCAGTGGTTTCCAAGAAGCAAGAAGGGAAATGTTAACCAACTCCAGTAGCAAAAAGAATGTGAAAACATTTCAACATCTATCCTGTTTTGGTTTTTGGTGGTTTTTTTCACTTAACCAACAAGGCTGCAAATGCATTTTATGGAACAGTTGTATTCTGGAAATTACCCTCTATACTTGGTCAGTAGCAAAATACAACTAATCTGTCCTTCTTCTCCATTTGACCCCTGATGAGAGCAGAAAGTGAACTTTATATACCAGGGGACACACATCAAGCACTGTGGGCCTGGGAATCCCTTATATTACAGCTTCATTGTGCCTGTGTAGGCCCTTTCCTGAAATATGTATTTTAATATAAAATTGGATCTACATAGGTATGATAAAAGGCTTCTACATCAAGATCAATTCTTATCAACACAGGAAAGTCTTCCCTTATTCAAAAGTCACTTTAACAGGAGCACTGGTGAGCAGCTGAAAGACCTGATTATAAGTTGTTTTTAATAAGATGTGTGGAGTCCTATCTATCAGTGAGCACTAAACATTTCTCTCTTTTTTAACAGCTAAGGAGAAAAAATGAACACAAAAAACCACAACTTAGCCAACTCCATCACCCAGCAAGACACTGAAGGTGATTTTCCCAAATGCACTGTGTGGAAGTTGGTCTGAAGACTTTGTACCTCCACATTATGCATAACATGATCTTCCTGGTGGGCTTCCAAGGAAGTTCCATTGTCATTTGTACTTACAGCTTCAAGATGAGGCCTTGAAAGAGTAGCCATAATCAGGCTGAACTTGGTACTCACAGACCTGATCTACCTCACCAGCTTCCCCTTCCTGATGCCCTACTGTGCTACTGGGGAGCACTTGATTTTTGGTGAATTCATGTGCAACTTCATCTGCTTTGGCTTCCACTTCAAATTGTACAGCAGCATCCTCTTCCTCCCCTGCTTCAGTGCCTTCTGGTACATGGTAATGGTTCACACATGGAGCTCTTCCACATCCAGAGGTGGACAGCGGTGGCTTGCACAACCATCTGGAAGCTGCCAATTTCTTGATCTCTTCCAAAGGGACACAAAACATAAGGTCCTCATGCCTAACCTCACCAGTTCTAAAAACCTGGGCACAATCAGGTGGCTGCTGACCAGCCTGACCTTGCCCTTGCTGATGGTGACTCTGTGCTATGTGCTCATCTTTTGCATCATGGCCAGTGGCCCCACACATGGGCTTGCTGCAAACAAAAGGCTCTCAGACTTGCTGTCATCCTCTTGGTGGTCTTCTATGTGTGCTTCTTCCCCTTCCATGTCTTTTGGGTGGCTTTGTTGTCTAAGATCAGAAGAAAAACTTTCCAAACAATATTAGAACTGATAACATAAACAGAAATCTTTTAATGAAAGCATTCATTAAAAGACTGCTCTTTATTTTATCTATCTATATGGAAAAATGGAGAAAAAATGAATTAAATCATATTAGTCTACAGAAGATGATTATAGATGAGTACCTGCCAGTATGAATCTATCGGCTGTGTATAATCCCAGTTCATTCTGATTTCCTACTACAACAAATTAAGAGGCTTGTACATGAAGGATAGGATGATGTCACATATCTTGACTCCAGAAGTTTTGACTGTCTGAGATTACTCTCTTGTTTGTAAGTTAAGGAAACAGTCTGGAGCAAACTACTTTTACTAGTTCCAGAGTTTATGCTCAGAGTCAAGATATTAATGATTTACTATCAGAGTAGGAGGAGCCACAGAACAGGGATTTGACCAGTCTGTCCTGAGTTCAGGGGTATTTAGTGTCTTCATTATCAAATTGGATGATGAAATAAATTCTGGTTCTTATATTTACATATTTACATGAAGCTGAGAGGACAAAATTAAGCTGACAAATTGCAGCTATGATCTGCAGAGATACAAACTGCTACTAAACAGTGACAGGTGCAAAGTTCTATGTTTAAGTAGAAATAATGAATTGTGAAAGCACAAAAGGAGAAAAAAAAAGAAACCATTATTTGAGTAGCAGTTTTGTAGAGAAAGATCTGTGGCTACTGTGAATCATAGGCTGGACAGGAGCTGACAGTTTCAGTGGGCTGACAGTGTCTGCTGTGGCTAAAAGAGTGGATGTATAAATAAAAAATAGTGTTTATAATGCCTTGTGGATATTTAAAATACTTGGTTAAAGGACCATCCATCAAATATGTCTTTCAGAAGTATTGCCACAGGCCTTTTGACATGTTTTCTAGTTTAATTTCTCTTTTCTGCACTGTTGTCAAAGGCCAAATTTTACAGCTTGCCAGTAGATTGTGATCAATCATGGTCAAGCTACCTGGTTTCACATATGCATGGTTGATTCAACCCCAAAAGTTACACAACACAAGGTGATTCACACAAAATAAATCTTTTCTGACATAGATTCATTACATCCCAACTCTCCACCATGGGTAAAAATACAAACATGCTGCACAAATTTTCTTCCACATGAGTGAAAGAACAAGATGTGTCTACCACTTACACATATACATCTGAAGGAGTGGATTAAAAATTATCTTTGTCGCTCTGTCAGAGCATTTTTAATTCTTATTCTCAGAAGCTCTTCCTTCTTCAGCCCAAGCTGAGCTTATCACACATAAGCAGAAGCTCTTCAATTTAACTACATGTTCAATATAAAATGAAGCAGCTGATGGTAAAATTTGTGAAATGAAAGTCTTCAAGGGTTTCCATCTCTAACAACAAAAGTGACAGTCTCAGTGACTTGGAGAGGGGCTACCTCTTTACTCCCTCCTCTCTTTCCTTAATATAGATGTTGTTTGGTTGCCGTCTTCTTATCTCACCTGCTAATCCACAATGTTTCTTCATTTAGTTTGGGATAAACTAGCTGATTTTGAAGTGCCAAAGTAGATTAGGGAATGGTCCTGGAGCTGTAGTTCACTGGTAGGGAAAAAACTTCCAAGAGAAGGGCAGTCTCCCAGTAGCATGGCTGAGTCTGGAAAAGGAGAAAAGTTGAACCTTAACACAGACACTGTTAAAGGATTCAAGGACTTCTCAGGTGCTCTGCAGGACTGAGAGATCATTATCTCATGCAACTCATTCCTTTTGCTTACTGTGAAGCTCGATAGCTCCTATTTTTAGCTGCTGTTAAGTTTACTGCTGAAACAAGGATAAGTGCTTCAATTGCAGTAAACAGGAGACATTTTTCAAGCTCTGTACACAGTGTGACAATATAGCTACATAAATTACTACACTATTGCAGGCTAATTCACACCATAGCTATGCTCCAGCAAGCAGGCTTCTATCAAAAGTCTCTTGTAGGTTTGTCTGCAAGGACAGTCAAGTCAGCTCAGGCACCTGCCAGCAGGCTGCTCTCTGCCTGGGACTGCAGAGGGACCAAGAGAATAACTCTGCAGGGCAAACCTCTCAAGGGAATGTCAACTCTGATGCCATTAAAGGTGAAACTTTGGAGCTGCCAACTGCTTTTGTAGAAAAGGGAAACTTTTTTCCTCACAATGACTCATGTACTGTCACAGATTGCAGTAGAGGTGTTTTCTACCTTGGTTTGTCCACGGAGGCAATTAACAAGTTCTTTTTTCCCTTTTCTCCCCAATTCATGTGCTCCCAAAAGTAATGAAAGCAAAAAGGCCTTCCTCATATTCAAACCTCCCAGAGAGCAAAAATACTGACAGTAATGGTCTGCATAAAAGAGAAAAACAAAAATCTGTCCTAATCTGGCTGCTCTGCAGAACACCTAAGGAGAGAGTTGAGTAGTGGACTGCATGTAAAAACAAAATGAATAGCTGGGTAAAGAGCTAGTGGAGAGAAACAGCTTGGAAATGGTCTAGAAATGGTCTATTTGACAATGTCTGTGTTGGATATTGCTGTGACAGAAGGCTTCAATTTTGACCTGTTGTAATGGTATATACATATGTGTGTGTGTATGTGTGTATATATATATACACATATATAATGGTGTAGATATAGATATGTATAGATACATATATATTTGGGCTGCTGCTGCAGCAACTGTGCAGTGTAACAGTGCACAGAGCCATGATCCACCACATGAAGTGCAGGGCACTGCCAGGCTCACCACTGAGTCATTTAGATCTCACACAGATGCTGCCATTTTGCTGATAAGGCTAAATGAGCAAAATGAACTTTGAATGACTGACTGCTTCCATCTGCCAAGATTTTCTGCTGTGAAAATGCAGGTTGAGTGAACCTAAACTTTAAAGCAGCAAACGAGAAATGAACACATCACTGTTCAAGTCCTACCAGCTCTGAACTCAGTTTGCTTTTCCCTGCCAGCAGAAAAGGAAAAGAGATGTAAAGGAAAATACTTTGTGTGTTGCCTTATGGTTTGTGACAGTAGAGATCTTCAACAGTGCCAGCTGATGCCACTTCAATGTAAAGGCCCCACAATTCAGTCAAGGAGGAGGAAAACCCACGTATACTAAAGAAAATGTATTTTTTAAATAGCTGCTTTTAAATGCTGTTTTTTAAATAGCACCTGGAATAGAGAAGTACTTCTGACTAAGGTGTCTTTCTGACTTGATGCCCTAGCCTACAGGGTGCTGTGGCAGAGGGCAGAGTGAGCTGGATGTCTCCTATAGCAGGAGAAAAAATTTCATTCCTGCTTTCAGTCAGAGCTTTACTTTGGAGAAAAGGAGAAGGAGACAATTAAAGCTGATAAACCAAGCTGTATATCTTTCCAAAACAAAATTTAATGCTGAAATGCTGATTTTTTAAATACACAGAGGAAACATGATTTTTCAGAGCTACTACAAGCAAGTATAATGCACAAGATGTTTGATTCATCCTTGCTGGAACCTTAAAAGGCATTTGAATTATAAGGTGCGTTATCTTCTAAGATTACTCGTTGGTTTCTTTGCTCCCTAAAATGGCTGATATCACTGATTTCTGAACCAAAAGAGAAATGATTGCCTGGAAGCTATAGTACCAGTGATGCTCTCCACTCTTAAAAGGAAAACAAAAATTCTGAGTTTCTGTGTTTGTTTATTGAAAGAAAGTGTGGTTTTCAAATTACTTAATGAACTTGCTTCTATTTTTTTAAATAGTGCAAGAGGATAAGGTGAAGCAGGAAGAAATGCAACTTTGCACACAGATGTCTAATGCCATACTGAATGCTAATAAAGCAAGCTAGAAAGTATTCTTCCTACTATTCTAGTAGTTCCTGAAGAAATCTTCTTTCATGTGTTTTTTAAAAATACAGTTGTATTTCCAGCATGATTCCTGCTACCCAAGCCAGCAAACCTGATAGCAGGTTACTCCATCCTTCCCTTTCCCTTCACTGCATCCAGCTTAAGACCCATGCAGCTTTCAAGAAAAGTGATTAGAAAACTGATTTTGTCCCTTTTAACAGTTCTGCTAAAACCTTTGTGGTTCCCATTTGCCCCTGAATGGAATAAGATAATTGGCTGCATCCCAGGGCCTTTTCAAGACAACTCCTGTGCATCTGGCAGAATTGGTGCTTTGTTGGCAGATCTGTGACAAAGTGATTTCATATTCCCACCAGAACACCCTGTGATATTCTCTCCTCTAATTTTCGTGGACTTTCATGGTGCCAGCCACTGTGCAAAGCAATGCCTTGGACCTGCAGCTGACAGGGATAGAAAACACATTTTCTATATGTGCCTCAAAGGGTATCCAAGGTAAAAGCTCCAGCTCTGCTCTGGTTACAGATCTGTAAAGATGGGCAAAAAAAGGAGGCAGCTTGGCATAAAGCAGGAAAGCATTATGGGTGGATTTATTTCCAGCCCCAATGATCCCAAAGGGGCAATTTTCCACTGAGTGAGCCAGGCTGCCCCAATCACTTATGGCCTCAGCAATGAAGAAGAACCTGGCAGACAGTGGCACACAAATGCACTGAGCAACAATTTCCAGCATAAATCTTTTTGGAAATTCTCTTTTCCCTTCAATTCATGATGTTTTTTATCAACAGAAAGTTATCTTAACAGACGAGGCAGCAGCACCTGCCTAGAGGAGTTTCCTCACATTACTTTTCTGCTAGTAAGCTGCTCTGAGATATTTATATATCATCCCTATTTTACAGGTGATGAAACTGAAGCACAGGGGAGTTAAGTGACTTGCCTCCAGTCACAAAGCAAATTAGTAGCCAAGTGGGGAAGAGATCAGTTCTCAGCCCAGAGCTTTTACAAAGTGCATTTTAGGCTTAGGGAATGATTTTCAAGGGAGTCTTGATTGCTCAGTGGTGGCACTTCAGTAATAAAAGTTGAGTTAGAGCAGTGTCTGCACTACTCAGGCCCTACTTCACCCTAACATCATACTCTGTATCTTGGAAGGAGCATCTGTTGTCTTTCAGAAAAGGGTTTGGGCAACCAGCTCACCAAAGTTAATTGGCTACCACTGTGTGTGACCTTAGCCAAGAGCCAGTAATTAATAGCTGTATTCCTCCCATTTAGGGGTTTCTATCAAGTATTTTCTAATTTGCAGATTAACACAAAGTGTTAGCGGTACACAGGGAAACCTTTCCAGCTGAAATGTGTGCATGGCACTGCAGGCTGGGGGGGTTGTTCTTTGTGGGGTGCAAAGGTCAGAAATGGGTTCCATAACTAGCCAGCTGCCTTCACCCAGGGGAAGGGTACCACTGCTGGCCACGTATGCGTGCCAGCTCTGGGAGAGCACATGGGTCCAGTTATCATTCTTCAGAACTGGCCAGGCCCCCTCCCTGGAGGCATTAAACCAGATCCAGCAGCCCATGTTCTGCCTTCAGAACTTTTCTTCTACTGGGAGAAAAGCAAAGGGAATTAAGATGTAAATTTATCATACTTCTAAATTTCCATCCTTACTTTGACTCAGCATGATTAATACAGCTACACTTGCTTATCAGAACTAGATACTTGTTAATGAAAAAGTAATCTGTCCCTCTACCATAACAGAATCCCAGCAAACAGAGTCCCCATCATTTTTGCCAAAATGCAAACCTGCCTCTCACTGAGGGAAGAGAAAGACAAGAATGGGGCATGGTTCTTGCTGGGAGCACTAGGAAAATCGGCCGTGCTGTAATTCCATTCTGTGCCCAAAGGACTCCACCCTTCTGTACTTCCACAGCTGGGATCTGCAGGTGCTATAATTCAAATTCCCACTAGAGGGTAGACAAAACTTTTCCAGTAAAAGGATTGCTCTGGAAAAGCGAGTATGTAGGAGTATGCAGGAAAGCAGCGTCTAATTTGGAAAAGCAAATCTGTGCTTGAGAAGCAGCAAAGGGTCGGAAAAGGAAGAATATGTTTATACCATCTGCAAGAGCAAGGTGGGAGCATTGTTCCAAATTTCTCTAAAGAAACATAATCTCTGCTTTATACTTTCAAATCAAATGCAGCTGGAGTGGCTATATTGTTATAAACATGTAATCTGTAAGTCAGATTTACAGAAAATATAGATTTGTGATTTTCAGAAATACAGCTGGTTTTACCCCTGCAGATGTTGTCTTACAAACACTAGCGGCCCATTAAGAATATCAGATATTTAGAAAGGATAAACACAGGGAATTCGGGTTTATCCACTTTGGGAGTGAATTTACCCTCCTCCTGATGGCCTAGCCAGAAGCACCAAATGGTGTATTTCTCTCTCTTTTTTATTATTGACCAGTCTACTATTGCAGCTAATGATGGCTTGTATTTTCTCCTCACACATTTCTCCTGCACACTGCTGAAATGCAGACAGATTTCTCTGAACCTTGCTGTGGGAGGGGAAAGTATGGCTGCAGGCATCAACACATCTTCTTCTCCTTGTTCTCCCTGAAAGAGCAGTTTCTTTCCCGGTGAGATTGGCTGTCTCAGGGACCTCCCTGCACTGCACATAAGGGCACTGTGAAAAGATTTTCTCACCACATATCTGACCACTCCAAAGCAAGTTTTCACACTGATTCAATAAGCCAATGCTAGGGAAGTTAAAGCAATTCAGAGTTTATTTTCTGAGTTTATTTATTTAGTTCCAGATCAGAGAAGATGTCCAAAGGTCCCAAAGCATCACCTCTGTGAGCTAAACGACTTTTTTTGAATGCTAAACAAACATTTGCTTCAGTCTTCTGAAATATAACTTGTTTGTGCTGACAGAGGTAAGAACCAAAGAAGACCCAGCAAAGCAACAGAGCTCTCAGAGGCATTCCTGCAGCTGGGACTCCTTTCACAGCTAGGATAATTAAAGGCTGAATTAACTGGATTTCAGAAGACCTGCATGCCGGTGCTTGGTGTCATAAGCACTGCATTTATCTCATCTGCCCCCTAAATGGCTGTGGGCTTTTGAAAGGAAAACCTCTGTTGTCCTTCTGTTCTGGATGGATTCCCATCTGCTGGTCCCACATTGTCTTGTGGGTGGCAACAATTCTCTCTCCAGCTGAGCTGCTGAAACTGGGTGTCACCACAAGCAGGTCTCGACACTTGTCACATCAAAGGGCTAAACAGGAGATGTGCCCAGTGAAATGTGCACATTTGTGTTCCTAATGAGCTAAAGAGACGAGCCCTTTGGGCAGCCAGATATGTTTTTGCTGCAATAAGGCACGTGAATCCATGGCAGAGATTTTCATAGCACAGTATTGGGAACAATGGAAGAAATACAGCCATGCAAAATGAGGTTAAATTATATATTCTCTATATGATTTGTACTGTAAGGTGTGAATGATGGGTCTGAGGGATGCTGGCATGGGCTAAGGAGAGGTATCTGGAATCTGAAGCAGGGCTGCATTTGGTGTCTACTACACTTTTTCACATTCCCCGTGGTTATCTATACCTCTACCACCTGTCCTTGCCATGATAACTGCAAGAACTAATTCAAATGATGCACATCTCATGCAAAAATCTCCTGTCTTCATTGCTCTGAAAAATAAAGAATATTTTATTGAAGAAAGAGTTATTGTTATACAAAAAGTCTGTGATATGAGGTGAAAAGTAGAAAATCTCTCAGGGAATCAAGAAGCTGGGTTTGATAAAGAACAGATGGATCTCAGCAGCTCTGCTCTTTCACCAAATAGTTGCCTCAGGGTGGCAGTTGATGTTAAATTTTGTACAAAATTACCTTTTCTTGTGTGAATTAAAGATATTGAAAGGGAGAGAGATGACCTTTATTCTGGGACCCTCTTTTTCATTTGTTTGTGAGGATTTTGGAGATATTGAAGGCTCTTCAGTTGGCTTACAAAATTAAAACCACACCCCTGGCCTCAGCTGTAGAGTCAGTCCTCTGTTCCTGTCTTCTTGGTGTCCATGAAATGCACCATCTCATCAGCACAAGTTCCCACACTATTGCTCCCAAGCAGATGAGCTAAAGATATTTGAGGGTGAAACGCTTCAGCAAGTAGCATTTATAAAGTGATTCCATAGGATTTTCTACAGTTATAACAGTGACTTAATTAAAGATTCACAATATTCATAACATCCATATCATAATCAATTCATACACATACACACAGGCAAAGGAAGATCTATATCTGTGTGTGTAAAGGTACCCATCCAAATTTCGCCCTGGGTCCAGGGAAGCACTGTAGGAGTGTGCTGGGCTTGCACTACTAATTAGTGGCTTGTCATCAGTCTCGTCTGTTTCTGTTCGGAGCCAGGATTATTAGAAAGGAACTTGAGATGATTTCTTGTGTTTGGACTTGGATGTTTATTATATCTTATCAGAAATTACTGAATATACAACAGTACCTCTAGCTGCTTGCTAGAAGTAGGAAAAATGGCTCCAGCTGAGACTGTTTCAAGGCCTTTTAAAGCTAAACAGACCAATAAAAGTTTTACACCTATATTATTTTACTTTTGACCCAGTAATAGATTCCCATGACCCTTAGAGTGACTTTCAACTGACCAATCCAAAAGGTAACTACCTAAGTTCTGTGAAGAAAAGGAAGAGAAGATGAACAAGAAGAAAAGACACCACCCCAAATTCTCCGTCTTGTCTTATAGCTACCACTATACTGTAAAAACCTCAAATTTAAAACCCATCACCCAGTGAAAACACACACATCTAACTCACTACACATTTGTGAGTTCTAACTTATTATTCATATTTACAAGTCTTCTCCAATGTTTCAGGTCCAGTGCAGTGTTCTCAAGGGGGTCTGTTTCAGGAAGCACAGAAAGCTCAAAAACTTCAGATTCTTGAGATCCAACAAAACACATCAAATCCCTTAGTGTTTCTCCACAGATATGGATTGCACCTTGAGGAGAACGTATGTGGGGTGATATCAGCCTAGGCTTTGTCACCAACAAGGAGCAGCTGAGGGAGCTGGGGTTGTTTCACCTGGAGGAAAGGACGCTTAGTTTCTACATTTCCCTGAAAGGAGTGTATAGTGAGGTGGGGGTCAGCCTCTTCTCCCAGGTAAGAAGTGATAGGAGGAGAGGAAATGGCCTCAAGTTGTCCCAGGAGAGGCTTTCACTGGATATGAGGAAAAATTCCTTCTCCAAAAGGGTTGTCCAGTACTGGAACAGACTGCCCAGGGAAGTGGTGGAATCACCATCACTGGAGGTATTTAAAAGATGTGTATATGTGTCACTTAGGGATGTTGTTTAGTGATGGACTTGGCAATGTCTGGTAAACTGTTGGACTTTATGATCTTGAAAGTCTTTTCCAACCTAAATGATTCTAAGATTGCTCTCCACCTAGGCTGGCAGAGGCAACATGATAGTTTGCTGCTACTTGTCAATTTCTCCTTGCTATCCTGTAGACTTCAGCTCAGTCCAGCTGCTGCCATGCTAGTGCTGAATATTATCTGTGTGTGAATGCTAAGGGAGTGTATTATGAAAGAAATTGTCCTGCCCGAGATGAGAGATTCATTTGATCCCTGAATTAGGATTGACTGTCTCAGTATCTAGTTTATTTGGGAAGAAATCAGACATGTTGATTTCAGCTAATCAAATAATTTCTGACAGAATGTTTCTTCCCTGCAAACAGTTGAATCAACAGAATCAAAAGGTTTCACGTGGATGTCTTTAATCTATTAAAGAAGTTGATAGAAACCTAGTAGGCAGCATGCAGGGAATCCCTCCCTCCCCAGCTAACCAAGCAGCCCCAGACAGAGAGCATGGGAGCTGATGATGGTGGGATGGACAGGCTGCTGCATCCTCCACCAGGATTGTCCAACAGAATCCAGGTCCTTTCTTGGGATGGAACAGGTTTCCATCTGAAATGCTGTGTAAGAGCACAGAGCAGACACAAAACTTTGTATTTCTGAGAAGCAAAATTTGCTCCTTTTCTCAGATTTTGCACAAAAGCCAGCACTACTGGGAGCAGTGGCTAAGATGCTACTCCAGGCACAGATAATACTGATGTGAGTTTCTAGGAGAGAAGTGCAAGGCTCAGCTCTAGGATGTTTATCTTGAAAAAATTTTCCATTCAAGTCCAGATTATGCAGTGAGCTCACCCTTATTATATTCAGTAGTGATTTGGGCAATGGAGTAGAAAGTATACCCTTTAAGCATGCAGATGACAAGTGAGGGGACTACAGCCTTTCTGGTAGACAGCATTAGATTCAAAGCAATTTAAAGAAATTGGAGAAATGGTCTGAAAAAACCAGAATGCAATACAATGAGGACAAATGCAGAATTTATGTTTGTAGGAGATTAATCAAAACTGTACGAACTGGACTATCTGCTTAGGCAGCAGTACTGCAGTAAAGAAACAAATAGCTGCTCAGAACACAAGCTGAACATCAGTCAGATGTGTTCTGCTGTTGTGAAGAGGGCAAACAGCAGAATGGGATGTAGAAATAAGAGCACAGGCTTCCAGGTAGGTGATTAACCCTACTGCTTTTGTAATGTGTTTCCAGGGGTGGCACATCTGGTCCAACACTGCACTTCAAGAAGGAGGGGGACCTGCTGGGCAATGAGCAGGACAGAGTGCCCCCAGCTAGGACTAGATCAGGAAGGTGTCAGGCATGAGACAACTCATCCTTTGGGCACAGAGAAGCAGAATAGTAGTTTGGTAGAGAGAGAAATTTAAAAGACATTGGAAAAACACTTGCTGGGACTGCCAAGGATATGACCCTGTCTGGGACAGCAGATGGACTGCATGTCTTGAGGAGTTTCCTTCTACCCTATCTCCTGAAATGCCATGGGAAAAACCCCTTTGAATCATGACAGAGGATTTCAGGAGAGACCATCATCCCGGTGTATGCACCAAGACAGTCCCTCAGAGAGGAGAGATGTCTGTGGTCAGGCCTTTGCAGTGACTGTGCCATGAAAGTCAATGGATTAGACACTGCTGGGGTGGATTAAGCTGGCTCTGAAGTCAGTGGCAATGCACCAGTTTAGACCTCCTTAGAATATGATGTGCAGAACCTGATAAAAGTCTGATTAGAGATCCCCTCCTCAGATCCCAGCAGGCCATCAATCATGGCAATGTGAAGCAGGAGAGTTGTATGTTGGCAAAATGCAGAGTAGTGGGTAAAAAGCCTTACCCCAACGAGCCTGGACATGCAGAGCATTGCATTTCCTATATCCCTTAACATATTGTATAGTTTCATTTTATCAGCAGCAACTAAGCGGTTCCCTTAAAAAATAAAAAGCCAAGGTCAAGCACAGAGAGCTTTTTCTAACTGTCTTTTTCTTCTGTAATCTTCTATCCCATGGTGATGTGATTTCTTCTCATTCTCTATTATTGAAAAGCTCAATAAATACAATAGAATGACATTCACATTTAACAAAGTGCTGGTGTTTTAGCTGAAACTCGTGCCCTGATGGAGATAAATATGATACATCAGCTTACAGCAGAGCCCTGCAGCTGACCCAGGTATGGTGAGTAAGCCCAGTGCTCTGGTAATTCAAGTCCTGCAAAGCTCAGAGAGAGATCCTGAAGCACTTGGTGAAAGGTGGCATAGAAAGGCAAAGCAAGAGAAAGTCTCACCTTCATATATTTAATTTAGATGAGAACAAAATAGCCAGAGGAAAAAAAAGACGAAGTATGAATTCCACAGGTTCTGTTTGCATGAATTATCTCTTTGAATGCTATTTTAGCAATCTGCACCTCCACCCAGTCTGAATTGTTGGAGATCCATTTAATTGCCTGGTGATAATAATAAGCATCATTTAAAGAGCACAAAACTCTTTCAAATGCAGGGAAACTATATGTGTCTCAGGGGGAGGCTGGCAGAGCTGCCTCTGAAAGGGGGACCAGAGGGAGCTGCCTTCATGGTGACAGAGCAGCTTCTCTATCATGAGGGATAGAATGGGAAGCGCTTCGGATGGGGAGCCTGAACACCTTCCCTGTTGTACAGCTAGTTCTCTTCCTGATAAAAAGGGAATTTGCTCCAAAAAATACAAGACCTTTGCCTCTGTGGTTAAGTGATGATTTGCAGAGCATTTTCTTGTGGATTTCTGCTTCTGTTTTGTCAAGGAATGTCCTCATTTCAATTTGAGTGAAAATTACTTCTACTTATTTCTTTATAATCTAAAATTCTACCTGATAATTTCAGGTATCTGTTTACCTTACCAGAAACAAGTGCTAAACAACTGCAAACAGCCAATGCAAACAACTAATTCACCGATTCATAATTTCAGTGACTGTATGAAAAAAAGAATTAGATGATCTTGGGAAATAAATTATATTTTTGAAATATGAAGTGTGTCCTAAATGGCTGAGCTCCCTTCCCTGTCCTGCTTGTGCTCCTCTTGGCACCAGCCCTGCTGGAAAAGGCTCATTTCCAAAGCACAAGTGTAATTGCTGGAGATGGGAACTGAAGGGATTAGGGGTGCAGGCAGGAGCAGACATGGGTGGTGCTGCTGGCAGGACCACCCAGGGTCCTTCTGCCAAGAGCCAGACAGGGCTTGTGAGGGAACAGGATCTGGCTAATAAGAAGGCTCATCTTTGGCTGTGTACATTAAATTCATGTGTTGAGGGCTGTGATGCTACAGGTCACTTTCTGAAGACAAAGCCTTATTAGAGTGACCAAAGGCAAAGGGCAGACTTTCCTTCATGTGCCACAGCATCATGCAAACAAATTACAAGAGCGACAGCACCACAAGAGAATATCTCTTCAGTGACTGACAACTTGCTTGTACAAGTGGAAGCCACATTAGCAGCATCCTTTGCTGAATCCTCTATTGACATATTACAGAACACCAAGGAAGCTGCTTTGTCTTGGAATTGAAAAAACCCAACAAAATAACAAGGCAGAAAATTGGCCCTCTCTATTTTCAGTCCCACTGAACTGGGTCATTTTCAGGAAATGGCCTATTACCTAAAACAATTATGGCTGTTGTCACATCTCCAATGAGCTTAGTTTGGTTTTTAGTGTCTGCTGGGAAAACTTTAACTGATGCAGCTTCTGTGTTTAGGCCCACTTCAAAGCTGGGTGTTCCTGTGGGGCTTTTTATTCGCTGGCTTACACTCTTGGCAGTTGTGCACCAGGTACCTGAGCACATCCCGGCTTTGAGCAGATTAATTGTCCCATTGTCTTTCCTCTCCCTATTTCCCATGGGGCAACACACCTTCTGAAAGTTCAGCCATCATCTAAGGGCTGCAGTAGATTTTATCTTCTATGCCCTATAGTCGATGAGCACCAATTCACTTCGAGGACTAATATTAGGCATAAAATAGTGTCTCAGATCCATATAGGCTATTTTTGGAACTCTGTTGAACTACTTCTGCTCAGCTGATGTGGCAGCAGCACTGCTTATATTCCAGATTATATATGTAATTTTCCTAAGGTAAAATATCCATTCCCAAAAGTTTTTATTATCAGTTTCTATTTCCTACATAATTAGATGACAGCATTTTACTGTGATTAATTTAGAGTTACAGTGCATTTAGCGATTAAAAAATGCTGCCCTTACCATTCTGTCTCAGGGAAGAAATATGAAGGGAGAACTGGAGTTGATTTCCCCATGTGATGAAGACACAAAATATCATTCTCGACAGAACAGAGCATCTCCCAGTGGGTGGCCTGATAACAATGGTAATTAGGTATTCAATCACACACAGAGTAAGATCAGCCAAACAAATGCATGTCTGCTAAGGGAAATAACCCATGCAAAGATTATGTGTTTGCTGAACCAAAAGTAAAATGTATAATGAAAGCTCTTAAGACTCTGGAGCCTAACCCTTGCCCAACAAAATGCCTGTTTTCCTGCATAATTACTAATCACAGCCATCTCTACTACACCACACTGCGTGCTGTCATGCCTGAAGGTCTGATTCTGAAAGGAGTCTTTCACTCCTGCCTGTGGATTTTAGGTCAGGTTTCGCAAAATGAGGATGGCCCCTGTGCTGGTTTGTGGCCCCTCATGCCCGCAAAGCCTGATTACAGTTAAGTTCAGCAGTGATGCTGAGACAGAACAAAAAGCCCTGCTATGACCTCTTCGACCCCAATGTCCACAGAAGCTAATAGCCAGCCCATCTGGAGGAGAGAGACATTGTCTGGAACCAGCCACAAAGCAAAATACAAATACTGGGCATTGTTCTCCACTTCTGTATTTCAGACTGGAAGTTTTTGAAGGAGGTTGTGTGACCCAGGTGGACAAATCCATCAGTCATCCTATGCATCCTGTTCACCCTGCCATCACAGAAGGAAGAATACTGTATGAAAAGCTGATCGTATTTGTGTCATGCACTCTGTGATAACTGACTTTGCCTATAGTAAAAAGTTTCAAGAGGAAATATTTAATTAATAATCCTGCCACCAACTCATTCCAGTTTCCTTTCTATACAGCAACTAAGAGCAACATTAATACATTCACATGAACTCTACAGAACTTTATTATGTCAGGGAAAATGTCAGCCCCTCTGAACAATTAATCCAGCCTGCCAGGAAGGCTGTTGAAATACAAGGTGAGTGGTGTCTCTTTGGGAAGCATTGCTGGAGACCAGCTTCAGCTGGTGGCTGGTTGCTGAGAACAGTGAGTGAAGCACAACTCCACAGCAGGAACCCATGTGCAGCCTTAGTGCCATTCCCAGCCAATCTACTTCTGCTGTTGTCCTCTTGCCCCCAGCCAGTTCCCACCACTGCTCACCATAAGCCCTGGAGCCCACTCACCCATAGAAAGAGTCATCACCTGTCACAACATGGCCATAAAGCCAACACAATTTTAAGAAAACTGGTTTTGCCTCAGTCAGGTCACCCAACACATCCCATGATTGCACAAGCACTGGGGTTGTTGAAAATGCCTGGTTTAGGATGACAGGAGCAAGGTGGTGCTGCCAGCTCTTTTGACTGCAGCGTGCAATTAGAGTCACTTAAGCTGTCTGTGGAACAACAGGGTATTTTGATTTCCATCCAATACTTGTAGAGAGGAAAAGGGTGAGGACAGCCTGAAAGAACAAAAAGCAAAAAGTCCTTTGTTTCTGTGAAGGATAGCAATGGTCCCACAGTGGGCGGACTTAAGAGGTCCATGGACATGAGGTGGAGAAATGGCAGGTAAAGAAGTAGGGTCCACAGACAGAGGAGTTGAAAGTCACACTGCAGAATCATCCCTTACCCATAGAGATCCCACATGAGGCCAGATAAGCCATCTAAACGTGTGGTCCTTGTTAGTTTATTCTCAGTTTCCCTAGTGCCCGACATGAGTCCCAGTCGCACGGCTGCGATTGAAGCCAGTGTTTCCAAAGGTCTCTGTGCAATGAGGAGCTGCTGTAACCATGGGGAAAGATACAGGAAGGATGCAGGGGTGCAGTAGACACAAGGTCTCTCTAGCTGATGATGAGACAAGATTTGGGTAAGCTAAGAGCAGCTCTATATGGGTTGACCTTCTGTTAGTCACCATCTCTCAAGATTGGTCTGAAAACATGTGTTTTATTTTCTTCTCTTCTCCTGTCCAGAGTTAGAAATGCAGAGGTGACCCCAGTGCCCGCTTGAGACCACAGTGCACCAAATCCCTAGCAGGTCAGGGTCATGGCACCAGGAAAGGCCATTTCTGCTTTATCTCAGGCACTGCCACTGCCAAAGAATAAAAACCAGCCACTGCTGCACAGGTTCCCCATTGCTCAGGGGTATAATGGATTAAGTAGTGAATGCATTAAATGATCCCTAACTATAATTAGCTCCCTCTGTGCTTGTAACGCTACAGCCTCATACAAATGGTTTCTAATGACACATGCAGTGCCTAGGAGCAGGGTAATAGCTATTTAAACAGTTGCTGATCCTTGAGCTGGTACATGACAGTGTATTTTACAATTATTGAGAAACTTTGGACATTTTTTAAAAGTGCATTGACCTAGAGAAAAGCTTGGTTAGATGAGAGCAGAGAGGGTGCCCTTTTCCCTAATGGTAACAGATAGATAATGATCTAGTTGTCAGACATTACTGTTGCCCTAGTCTTGATTGTCTCCGTTACCACTCTTTCCCTGCAGTATGATTAGCAAAACAGATAGCCAGCTCCCAAATCCTGCCCAGTGAGGCACTCAAGGAGAGTCAAGACACTCTTCTGAAAAATACTCCTATATGAACATACATACATATTGTTCAGGCATGAAAACTTGCTCATTTAGTACTGCATCATAAACTCATCAGTGAGTAAAGACCCATCAAATGTACCCAGACAGAAAGGCTGCTGGCCACACTGGGCAGCTGGAGCCTCTGTGCATGAACCGGGTTGCAGGCTCAAGGGCTGAAGACTACAGTTTCAAAATTCAAGATGCAACGACTGTTTTTAAATAAAACTAATGTCTTTTGATCTTGTTCCTCGAGCTAAGGATAATAATGAGATTTTTATTCAAGAACAGTCTTTTGGCTCAAGAAGCACAGAAAACTGCAGATCTTGTGAGTTATGAAGCCCAAAAGCAAAAGCTCAAAATAAAACAAGTTTGCAATTTCAGCTACTCCAGTAATAACCAGCCAACATACTGTAGATATTTTACACCAACAATAAACAGAAAGAATGTCACAGTTTCTGAAAAGCACATCATGCCAAAAGAAACATTCATTTATTTCATGAGATGAAATTTGTACTCTGTTAGAAATTTGATTTTAATAAAGACAGTGTGTCATAACACTTTTCACCTGACCTTGAAATGACAACATGCCGTATTCACTTTGGTGATCAGGTTTCACTTCACAGGAAATGGAGAATAAATTTAATTTCATCTTGTCGAAGCACATGCACTCACACATACATGCTAATTTAAATGTGATTTTCTGCAATTTGAATACTACAGGTCTGCCTCAGCACACGGAGCTGCTGCCAGCAAAGCCTAACCTGCCCACTGAAGGCAAGACAGTATGAATGACAGAGGGCAAAAGAGGACTCCTCCAGACACCCTGTTCTAAGAGCTGACACTTGAGCCAGTAACTGAGGTTTTCTATCAGTTTTCTAATTCATGGCCACATGGAGCCTCAGTCAGACAGGGAGTGAGTTTATATGGCTGCAAAGCTATACTAAAACCTGCTTCACTGCAAGGAAGACATAAATACATTTCATTTGAGCTCTTTGCTCAAAGCAATATCAGAGGGAGAAGCAGAATTGCAGGTTTTCAGGTAAGCAGTATTTCTCCATTTTCAATTTGGAGGGTTTGAGATTGTGGTGAAGAACTGATCAGCAGTTCAAGAAAGCCAGCTGGGGATAAATCAAATATTCTAGTAAATTTGTCTAACATGATATGAAATATACTGGAGAGGCATAAATGTGGGTGACAGTGGTATCACTGAGCAGCAGAAAAGAGAGAAAACATGCACACCCCTAGCTTTTGTGATTGTAAATCTGGATTGGTTTAAAACAAGCTTGACAGCCTTTACCAAGTGCATCTTTGACTGCAAAGCTTCTATACCAGATCTAATATTCATGGTAAAAACCATTAGCATTTTTACTAAATTGTGGGAACACTGTTCAAATTTCCCCCTGAAGTGCTTCCGAGTGACAAAGAGATAATCATCTTGCTGACTTGTTATGATCAAATAATGCCTGTAGTGTCCCAGCTTTAATGACTGGGTTTGTCAGAGCAAATTGATCATATCCACCAGTTATTGGGAGAATAAAGAGTCATGCAGGTAACATGTTAAACAATGTGAACCAAATCACATTTTCAAAGACTGAATAAGGTACAATTCTGTCTTTTTAAAGCTTTTTTTTTGTTTGTTTGTTTTTTTGTTTTGTTTTGTTTTGTTTTTTAATGTGTTGATTTCACCCTAGATGCTTAATGTAGCACTGGTTTACTTTAAAGATGCTGTTCCTGGGACAAGAGAGAGTATCTAGGCTTGACAGTACCCTGCCTAGCACTTTATGAAGTTTCTTTAAAATATTTTCTCACATGGAATTGGTTAGAATCTGGAAGAGTGGTACTCACCTGAGGTGCTGAAGACACACAGTGTGTGGCACAGCTCTTGCCGCACTTGAGATATCCAGGGCTGAACTAGTCACCTTGGACTACCTTTTGTATCAATGGAAAGAAATAGGTATGCCAAAAGAGTAGATAATTTATCTTAGAAACTTCAGTTGTGGGTAGATATGTCTTGGATATGTTCTTTGGTGATAAAAAGGGCTTTGGTAATAAAGGAGGGCTTAGGAGGACTGGCTCCAATTTAAGCACCTAACTTTCTGATACCTGAAGTTAGATTATTTTCATGTTTGGTTACCATTTTTTCAGGTTAAAATACTACCAAGAAATGTTATGTCTTGAACTCCCTGTGGAGAGATCTAAATAGGCTATATCAGACAAGAAATCATTTCAGAGACTAGTCTATTTAGCTCCAATTGGCACAGAATAGGAAGCAGGACCACAGCATTCCTGATGCACTTTCCATTTTCCTTCTGCCCTTTGAGAACGTCTTTAATAATTTAGACTAGTTTAATGCCACTATGGAGCTTGATTTAAAAAAAAAATAAACCAAACCAAAACAACACCCCTTCCCCCAAAAAACAACTCTCAAAAAAACCAAAACCAAAACATTTACACTAATTTTATACTCTGATGACTCCAAGAGAATAAAATCACGTTCAGGGAAAAATCTGTCAGGTTATGGGAGCATCAGGTCCTGAAATCTGTGACTTAACATCTTTTGGCTTTCGTGAAAGTAGAATGATATCTCTGTTTCATGAGCACAAAACACTGATTAGCTCAGATTAATGAAGATAAAATATGGATATGGTTCTACTTTCTGAAAGGTTAAGATTAGTTCACAGTTTTGCAAAATTGAAGCCCAAACCCCCTCTAGCTCTCTAAATGTGTGCTTCCTACTCTTGAAGATTTGCAGATAAGCAGTAATTGTCTACTTCAATAAAGGAGGCTAAACAAAGAAAGAATAAAATTAATAATTATCAAAATTAAACTAAAAGACAGGAAAGGGTGAAATTAAACATTTCAATGGTGTTATCTAGATCAGGCTGGGTATATCAGCAAATCCTTATTTCCTCTCACTACTGTGCCTTCTCAAACATACAACATTTTCTCCAGCAACAAAAGGTTTAACTGACAGCATTTGTTCCAACAAATCAATTAAAACTAAACATCTGATTTTTGTCTTAAGGAGACTTCTGCAAACATGGCATCTGAATGCACCAGCAATGTTACTGCTCAGCCCGGCCCTGCAGACCAATTGACAAGCTGCAAGGATGAAAATTTCGTACAGGTGAAATTCTATCTCTCCATCCTTTACAGTCTGATCTTCCTGGTGTGCTTCCCAGGGAACATTGTGACAATTTTTGTTTACTGTGTTAAGATGAGGCCCTGGAAAAGCAGCACCATCATTATGTTAAACCTGGCTATCACTGACCTGCTGTATGTAGTCACGCTTCCTTTCTTTATACACTACTATGCTAATAGCAATGACTGGATTTTTGGAGACTTCATGTGCAAGTTTATTCAGTTTTGTTTCTACTTCAACATGTACAGTGGTATAATCTTCCTTAGCTGCTTCAGCATCTTCCGTTTTTTGGTAGTTGCGCACCCAATGAAATGCCTTTTCCTTCGGAAGCCGAGGTGGGCAGTGCTGATTTGCGCAGTCGTTTGGATGATTTCTCTGGGGGCCCTCAGCCCCTTGGCCATCCTAATTGCCCCAAGTCACAGACAAAACAAGACGATCTGCCCAGACCTGGTTGCTGCTGAGGACTTCGACACAAGTCGCTGGTACAACTGGGGACTGACTGTGTTTGCCTTCTTCTTGCCCTTGCTCACGGTGACTCTGTGCTACGTGCTCATCATTTGCGTCTTGGCCACTGGGCTCCACACACAGGCTAGCTACAAACAAAAGGCTCGCAGACTCACTGTTCTCCTCTTGCTGGTCTTCTATGTGTGCTTCCTCCCCTTCCACATCTTTCAAGGGATTAGCCTGGAGCTCCGAGTACAGCCAGTTAGCTGCCACTTGAAGAAAACTATCCTTTTTGTGTTTATTATAACTAAACCTTTAGCAGCATTAAATACTTTTGGAAATTTGCTGCTCTATGTAGTGTCAGGAGATAACTTCCAGCAGGCGATACTCTCACTCTTCAAGTTTTGGACAAATAAGAGTTTGAAGTAGAAGAGATTGATGCCATTTAACCTTTACAGAGGAAGGATTGAAACCTGCCCTCAACTAGCCAGGCACAACCTCCCTGCCACCAGAGTACTCAGGTTAACCCAGCCAGTGCCAAAGGAGAGTTAATCTGTTCTGAGTTACAAACTGATAATCAAAGGAGAAAATTTATGATTAAAAATGAAAAGTTTTAAATAAAATACTAATAAATGAAGTGTGAAACTTCTCAGAAATGTTTCTGTGGTTGCTTCTTGAATCCATGTTAGCTCTTTTGGAGGGCAGCCAGTTCCAGAAAAAAATACTAGTCTATTAGTTGCAGATACAGATTCAGGATGGGAGTAATCCTAAATTAATTTTATTAACTTAAAAGGTAAGTGTAGTCTGAGCTAGGCACCTGTCTGACTTTCTTCCTAAGCCATGGAGAAGGGTAAGACCTGCTGGATATCAAAACCTGTCTTAGGCCTGTAGGAGGTTCATCTCACCTCCCTGGAGATATTGACAGTGTAGGTGTATGCATATAGCTAATCACCTTGTCCTCATTTTATAATTTTCCATTATAATGGAAAGAAATAAGCAGTTTTAGAGTGTGATTCACTGAATGATTCTTGATGTCTGCATTTGGACAAGGTGAATTGTGACCTAGAAGTGCCTGTTTCTCTCCACTGACTGTAAAAGGTAAGCAGATCAGACACAGACTCAATGTTCGTGCCTGCTTTTAGAGACCTGAGGTGCAGCTCTAGTACTGACTGGGATGGATCACTCTCCAGAGGTGACTACAAGTCCAGCTTACACAGTAAGACCCCATTCAGTGCCTTTAGTTATTGCCTGAAGAGCAATGGTGGGGTAATACAAGATCACTCTTACAAGGATTTTCCACGCTACTGATATAGGATCTGTGGAATCATAGAGCAGTTTTTCTTGGAAGGGACCTTTAAAGGCCATAGAGTCCAGTCCCCCTGCAATGAGGAGAGACATCTTCAACTAGACCAGGTTGCTCAGAGCCATGTTTAACCTGATCTTGAAAGTTTTCAGGGGTGGGACATCTACCACCTCACTGGGCAACCTGTGACAGTGTTACACCACT
Source organism: Toxostoma redivivum (assembly GCA_013397375.1). Classification (NCBI taxonomy): domain Eukaryota; kingdom Metazoa; phylum Chordata; class Aves; order Passeriformes; family Mimidae; genus Toxostoma; species Toxostoma redivivum. The sequence goes on along the minus strand of VXBI01010177.1, from coordinate 1,245,795 downwards.
CTCCTTGTAAAAAATTTCCTCCTTATATCTAGTCTGAAACTGCCCTATTATAGTTTTAAACCATTAGTCCTTTTCCTATTGGTAAAGTCTCTATTAAAAAGTATCTCCCACTTTTTCTTATAAGCCCCCTTTAAGCACTGGAAGGCTGCAATCAGGTCACCTTGGACTTTCTCCACTACAGGCTGAACAATCCCAACTTTCTCAGCCTTTCCTTATAGGAGAGGTGTTCCAGTCCTCTGATTATCCTCATGCCTACCTCTGGACTCTCTTGAGTGCTGGGGCCCCGAACGTGGACACAGCACTCCAGGTGGGGTCTCATGAGAGTGGAGCAGAGGGGCAGAATTCCCTGATGGCCACACTTCTTTGGATGCAGCCCAGGATATGGTTGGCAGTGAGCATACATTACTGGCTTGTTTTTCATTCACCAGTACCATCAAGTCCTTTTCCACAGTTCATAGGAAATCAAAATAATTTTTGCCCATTACATTATTCAGTGAAGCTTTCTTGGTCGCACCAAGTAAGGAACAGCTTTGGGTAATAACATATATGAGAAGCAATATGGGCTGATTCATGGGGGAAATAATAGACTTGTAGAGAAGTATGAGTCCAATGCTTGAAGATATATCTAGAGAGATCCCAGTATCAGCTGAGGTACCCCAGCCAACAGCAATACAAAAATATTAGCAACATAATATTCAGAGCCCAAAAGTACGATCACAGGGTGAATCCTCCAATACATTTTTATAACTGCCTTATTTCATGTTTCATTACTTTTGCTCTCTACCCCAAAATGTCCATTAATCAATGGGAACATGTGCTGCCTCAAGGCTCTCATGCGACTTTCTCCTTATCCAACTCCTCTATGCATGGGTTGGTCTTAGAGGGACCACCAGACCAAGACCACTAGAGCATCACCTCCATTAAACACATGCCTGAGTGACTGGCAAACAACTTGTGACTCCTTTGTAGCATAGGGAGCCCATTTCCTGCCTATCTCACACCCAGCTTGGGAAGAACAACAGCAAACAGAAAGTAGCAGGCTTGCTGAGGCACTGAGAGGAGATAAGAAACCATCTCTGACATAAGGAAGATGGGGAAAGGAACAGCACTTCTCTGGGCCAGGGCAGAAGATGGCCTATGAAGAAAATATTCAGTCAGAAATTAGAGGAGGAAGCCATTTTGCTCCCAAAATAGACCATTGTATTTTTATCCACCCTTAGTTACTCATCAAGGTAACTTCTGCACAGCACAGCATGATTTCCCCTGAGACCATTATCCAGCCTCAAATTGTGGATGAGGTCTTATGGTGAAGAAGGAAGCTAGCCATTAGAGATGTTGCATGATGCAACCATCCAAAAGATGTAAAGAAAATGCCTCACTTAACACATGCTGCATTGATTTGGACAGTCTACCAGGGCAGTTCCTTCTCCACTACGCTTGCAGTGCTGTTCTCAGCCACTTGCTCCTATGACACCCGATGCAGCATACCACGAGAAGGCAACGATGAACATGGCATTTTAGCTGTTTTTTCATTTTAAGTTATTCTATTAAAAAAACCAAGTTTTTTTAAAAGTAAAATCAGGCTTATACATTGTCACTTAAGCCTCTGTTGCATATCAACACCTAAGTTTTTTAACTCCAATTGAGTCCTACCTTAATATCTACAGCATGGAGTCTGGTTCTTCTGTTGTTTGAGCTAGAAAAGGAACTGCCTCCGGTTTTGCAGCAATACGTTAGTAGGTTTTGTTTTCAACTTTAAATTAAGCTCTGTATTAGGCCCCCCCTTCAGCTCTACTTGATGTTTTCTGGATAAATTACTCAGCACACTCATTTGTTCGTATATCTGGATTATGTACTCTTTTTTTAAATGGAAGATGCCTGGAATATTTTCCAGAGATGGGACATCCACAACTTTGTGAACTTTTTTACACAAACAAGGAAGAAACCCTTTCAAAGAGAAACCCAGGTGGTGCCTTCAGTGTGAAAGTGGCAGATTGTTGCCATATCTTGATGCTCAGATTTTTGGCATATCCTGATGGGGCTCTGGGACCTCACAACAGTGCCATTGAAGACAAGGACAAGGCTAGCTTGGTAAGGTGTACAAACTCAATTTGATCCCTACCTCTGAGGAGACAGAAATGTCCATTTTAAGAATTCTTAAAGAGCCCAGCAGATAGTCCCAGCCCACCTAACAAAATACCCTGTACTTTCCAACAGACTTGTGTGTGTGCGAGGGCAGAAGGGACAATGAAATGGGGAGGGGAGAAAAACCCATATCAATTTTGATGATACTCTCATCTTCTGTGAATGAGTATCACACACACACACACTTTCCTTTGGCTTCTTCAATATTTTCATATTTCTCTGGCAGCTTGTGCTCTGGAATACCTCTGCAGGCCCCACAAAGGTAGAACATACCTACCCAGCACAGCTGTGGGGAGGGAAGGCCCTGCACACAAACACTTTGTAGGCCAACCCACAAAACCAAGTCAGATGGTTACACTTGGTTCAGAAGTGTAGCCACACTAGGAAGGAAATACAAAATGCTCTTTAGTCCTGCATCAGAGGTGGAGGACAAGAAGCTTATGCCAATTTATCAGCTGTGTCCATCCCCAAGAAGTAAACCTGAACCTCAATTAAGCATACCATTATATCAGCACTGTATTGAAAAGCTATGACTGCCAGTAACCTTTCTTCTTCTACATGTACAAATCCAATGCAAATAACCACCTAGAATTTCCCCACTGATCCATCAGTGGATTTCCACTTTATAAAACTACCTACCCAAACATCAACCTCAGTGGCTGTTCATGGGTTTGCATATGCAAACCATGAGGGACAGAGGCAGGGATGACTTAACTAAAGAAAGCACATGCACTAGGTTGAGAACATTAGCCACAGGCATTAGCACAAATTGGCCACAGGCATTGGCACAAATGGCATTCAGGCATTAGCCACAAATTATGTTGAATTCTTTTGTCTAAAGCCTTCCCACATCCCTGTGATATGCTGGGCCAGGATGACAGGGATGGTGACACCACCAAAATAAAATATTGGAATACTTTGGGTTGAAAGGGACCTTTAGAGGCCATTTAGTCTAACCTACAGGGACACCTTCCACCAAACCAGGTTGACAACCTTCTTATGCTGGGAGCCCCAGAGCTGGACTCAACACCCCAGGTGTGGTCTCATGGGAGTGGAGTAGAGGGGGAGAATCACCTCCCTCACCCTGCTAGCCATGTTTTTTTGGTGCAGTCCAGGATATATTTGGGTTTCTGGACTGCCAGCTCACATTGCCAGGTCATGTCTAGCCCCTCAACAACCAGTACCCTGAATCTTTCTCAGAAGGGCTGCTCTGAATATCTTCATCCCCCAGCCTGTGTTGATACTGGAGGTTGCCTCAACCCAGGTGCAGCATTTTGCACTTGGCCCTGTTGAAACTCTTGAGCTTCTCGTGGGCCCACTTCTCAAAACTTCAAATAAATCATGGTTTTGTATAGTAGCAGAAAATGAGCATGTGGGGGATTTCTGAATTTTACATAATTCTACTGGGGAGGTACAGTGGGCAATCACACCAATTTGCAGCATTTATTCTCATTGCTGCATATTACAACCATAACAGAAGGTTTTGTTCCTACTAATCTTCAGAAGTGAGTTGAGAAAGCAATCTGTTTTGCTCACTCTTCTAATCAGTTGGGCAGTTTCTCACCAGAGATACAGAAACATGGGAGAAACAGGCCAAACATCTGCATTTGTACCATCATGTTTCTCTTCCACTACCCACAGAGGGGCTGAACTGAGTGCATCAGCAGTCATGCTCTGGCTTGTCCCCAACCAGCAGGGCTGACGACTCATGCAAACACAAAGGAACAAAATTTCTGCAAGAATCACCAGTGCAAACCTGAGCAAATGCGGCTGTCTGATTTTCAGAATGGCTCTGGTACCTCAGCCCCAGAGAGGGGTGGGGGTCCAGAGATGCTCCTGTGACTTGCTTTTCACGTCACCTCCATCCAGATCCAAAGACAACATCCCTCTTTCCCTGCCCAGCTATGACTGCTTGTTGGAGATTGGGACCTGGACTTCAGGTACAGAGATGCTGGTGATTTGGGAAGGTTGTGGAAAACATTTGGGAATTGTGGAAGGTGGACATGTAGAGCTAGGAAGGGTGGCATGTAGAGACATGCCAGAGCTCACTGCACCTTGAGGGTTCCTGGTAATGTCCCCTTGGGGAAAGCCATAGAGGTTTGAGAGTTTCCTCTTACCTGCCCTTCCTTTCATGTGTGATGGAGAAACAAGCCTGTAGCAGGGTAAAGTTTTCTTTCTCACTCCTACCTGAAAAGAAGTTCAACACCAGCAAAATCTCTTTCTTACATGAATTGAAACGTGCATGTGGAAAACCAGGGCTGATTTATGCCATTGGGGGTCTTTTCTGGAAGGGGCTGATATTGCTGTGCAGTTCAGTTGAGGCTGGGGACATCCTGATGCTGTGGTTCGAGCACAGGAGGGAGGGATGGTTTGGCTGTGAATCCAGGATAAAAAAAAAAACAGAATGGTGCTGCTGATTTACCAATAAATCGGTGCCAGACAAGCGCAAAGACTTGTTCTGATCCTGGAGCTGAATGACCCTCCCACGTAACCAGAGAGTCACTGCATCTCTAATTATTTCCCCTGCCACATTTTATCCTCTCAGAGTTAGAAGATCTTTGGGGCAGATGTCTTACTGAGTATTTGCACAGCAGGACCTGAATCCCGAATGGGCCCTCCTGGCATTATGAAAATTCAATCAAGGGCTTCAGCCATAAAAATGTAAACAATGTAGCAACTCATCATTTGTGCGCATAGAGGCACATAAACACACACGTGCAGATACAAATGCGTGGGGAAGCAGTGCCTAATGCAGAAATACAACTCCTTTAAAGTAACAGCATGATGTTGTACCCAAGACTCTTCCTCTGGATATGAGTATACCTTTTACTTGACCCTTTTCTTTCTTGTAGAATAAAAATAGGGTGACTCTCAAGACAGAAGTCAGCTGAACAGAAATCCCTTTTCAGGACAAAAAGCAACTGCTGCAAAAAGTAATTTCAACAATGCACAAAGTCTTCTCCAGCAGTTTTTAAAAGTTTTGTGATTTTCAGGCATAGTTTTCTGCAGTTTACAAGTTATTAAGATTTTACTGCTGATTTGAAGACCATTCTCTAAGTATGCTTTTTATTTATACCTAATATCAATAGCACCTAAAGCCATTTAGCTTTCTTTTTTTTCCCATGGAAACTAGCTCTGTTATACTGTGTGATAAATTATAATCTTGTGTACTAAAATGGATTTGGATGTGTGTTGAAGGGCAGGCTTTTCAAGTCTGGGGTATTTGCTTGTGTAAATTTTGATGTAAATTTTGCTCTTAATATATTGGTGTTTCAAGATTATTGAAATTTATTATTATTATTTCCCCACTGCAAAGTTGAGTGTGTCATACCATCCCAGCAGTTTAGGCTTACTCACACACATAGAAAACAAAGAATATTCTCATCTGACTTAGCTTAAATATATAATTTACATTATATAGAGCTTCATTACTCTCTCAAGGTGACTATTTCTGACCCATGTACTATAAAGGACCCTTTTTTTTCTCCTCTGGGAAAAAAAATTGTCTGTCTTTTATCCCTTTTGTTTTATTCTAAATTTCCGTTTTTTTCTTAGTAGTCATTCTGGTTAAAATGTCCTCAACCAGCTCCAGATAATACAAAGGCTTAGCTCTGAGACAGCTGTCTAGAGTGTTTTTACAGTCAGTTGGGAGAATTGAGAGCTTGGAGGGACCAATTATCCCCCACAGGTGGGTCAGATGAACTGTGCCTTAGAAGAGCCTGCACAGGGAGTCAATGATGTCCATGCTTCTGATTTCAATGCTGAGGCTTTGGCACAATGTTCGTGGTCCACTGTGTCTCATCTGTAGGTTGATTGTTATTTCTTATGAAAAGTTTGGCTAAAAGAAAGGATGTAGGTTTTGATACTGTGACAATTTTTAGAAGTATTTATGCAGGGCACTACAGTGAATTTTTAAAATGATGTCTGGATCATCATCTTCAGGTAACCTAGTTTAAGAAGTCTGGATTATATTCCAGTGTCTTGCTGAGTGAGAGGCTACGGTTACACAGAAAAGAATACAGAACACACTATATTTGTCCTCTATATGTATCCTATATATTGAGAGAATATATAATGGAACACATAGAACCATGAAGAAATAAAAAGAAATGTAAAAATGTTTGGTTCAAGACTCAGCTCAAATATGTGGTACATGAGAGTTGGGATACCCCACGCTCTGCCCCCATCCTCAGTCCTCAGGGAGCATTCCACTGCTCCTCTGCACACATCCACAGGGAATTCTCACCATTTAAAGAGTTGATTTTCTTGTGCAAGCCAGGTGCTCACAGGATTCTGCTGCATGGGGAAGTAAGGCCAGGCCAGGCCAGGGGCCTGTTCTAGAATTTGGCTTTGGACACCAAGGAAGAGCAAGAACAGAACTGGGAAGGGTGACTGGAGCCTTTTCTACAGCAAAGGAGAAAGAGCCTGTTGAGTTAGAAGGGGAAAAAAAAAGCTGGAGAAAAAAAAAAAAAAGAGCTTACAGGATTTGGAAATTATATGAAAAGTTATTAAAAAAATTAATAAACAGACAGGAGGACATGACAAGGAAAGAAGAGAAAGACTCTTGTGTGTCAACACAGGTGCAGGTACACAACACACACAGGGAGTGAAGCTGTTCAGAGGGTTGTTATGCCCAAGTCCTGTTTGTGCACATTTCAAGTGTCACTGCTCTGTACCCCACCAAACTTTCTGAATTAGCTGGAGAACTTTCCTGAATGGCCCTTAGAGAAGCTAGTCCAAAAAGGATTTCTTATTAGACACATTTAAATTGCCATAGCTATGAGATGGGACATACTGTGACTGACACACTAAATGGGTAATTTAAAAAAATATTGAGAAATACAATTTATGGTAGATTCCTCCATGTAATGTAACAAAACTATTAAATTTCTTCATGAAATTTCTGAAGCACATAATTTTCAGTACTGAAATTGAGGGGCTGCCAAGTGCCTGAGAAATATGGGTGACAGGGAGATTAAAGTGAGTGGCAGCCTGCTGGATGACAGCTGCTAGAGAGATATCTTCACCACCTGTGGAACCTGCTCCTGCTCTGACAAGCATTAATGCTCATTCCTAATACTTAGTAATCTCAAAGCTACATATATAGTTAAAAACTGACACAGCTGAAAATTTGTCTCATCTGTACCCAAGCAATGCTCACATCAAAGGATACAGCACAAAAATATCCTCCATGTACACAATAATAATTGTTTAAATAATAGCTTAACCAAACATTGTGAGATGAAAAGGGAGGAGAGAGCTATGGAGGGATGTATGTGGCTTATTCCTTGTGTCCTGTCACTGTGTCTTGTTGACCCAGCTGTTTTAACATTGTCCCTTCAATATTATCTTGGTCCTCTAAAATTTACAAAGACCATGCCTACCAACCACAGCAACAAATTAGGAGGAGATTAGAGAGTCTTATCTGCTCACAGGATCCATGTTTAAATAGGATGCCCTAGCTTCTCATAATCTAAGTTTATTCAGACACCCATAAGGGCTCATAAATACTGATTATTCGGATCATTTCCCCTGGCTTGTTTAAAGTGTTCTTACCCTAAGAGAATTGTGCTTCTCTTCCATGCTGAGTACTCTTTTGAGATCACAAGCTGGACAGAGCCCTCTGTAATTCAGCCCAGCAGATCGTGGGACTCCTTGCAATGACACAAGGAAATCCATCTGCTGAGGATGGGACCTAAAATGTACCTACAGCTCAGAGGATGGAAAATCAGTGGCCAAAACGTTACATCCCTCCATCAGCAAGAGCAGAAAGACAGGTACCCTTGATGGCTGAGAGAGGAAGGACCCTCTCCTTATCTATCCACAGCTCTGGCCCATGGTCTGAGCTCATCCACTTGGATCTACCTTCAGTCAGTGGAAAGAGGCAGGCATGCGCAAAGGGACTTGTTTCCTCCTAAGCCAGCTGGCATGAAACACCTATGGAGTCTCTTATCCAGGCACCTGGATGTCCATTTACATATCTGTGCATGGTCAACACCAGGGAATCATAGAATGATTGGGTTAGAAGGGACTTCCAAAGATCATCCCCTTTCACTAGACCAGGTTTCTCAAATGCTCATACAGTCTGGCTCTGAACACTTCCGGATATGGAGCACCCACAGCTTCTCTGGGCAACTTCTTCCAATGCATTATAGGAGACCTGTATACATACATCACCCTCAAAACACACTGAAAAGACCTTGAACTCCCTTTGGTGAGACTAAGGGCATTTCAGCCTGAGCATCTCTTGCAAACAGCCCTATCTCACAGTCCATGCAGGGGGACAGGGCCTGAACTGCCATCCTGTCATGGCTAGGTGCTGTGACAGTCATCAGTCATCTCCCTACCAGCTTCATGATCTCTCCCTTCCCTGCAAAATTAATGTACTGGAAACCTCTTTCCCCAGAGCCCTTTATTTTCAGATTTGCTTTCATCTTGCTTGCATACCTGTGTGATCCATTTTATTTTTCTTTTAAGATGAAGATTTGTTTATTATTCACTTTCATTTCCAAGGCACTGGTCATTTGTCACAAAGCATGCACGTCAGTAAATATTGCCGCACTGCTGTCACCCTCCCTTGTCTGGCAGAGAGTTTTCTGACACAGAATAATGACAGTGGAGCTGTCTGGGATCCCACTGCCAGCTCTTGCCTCACCAGTGAGACAGTGTGTTTAACTCCTACTGTTGACAAGGTCAGTGGAAAACGAACCAGAGCAGTGATGAATACCAATGCAGGGTGGTTCCCAGTTAATGCCAGCATCCTTGCTTATCCATTAAAGTAACTTCACCAGGACTTGTTCCTTCACGTGCTTTGCAGTCACCAGTGGCACTGGTTATCAGATGTGCTTCTCAGATGTGTGGAAAGTACCATGCCAGAAGCATCCCTCAGAGCAAGAGAGTCTATTTACCTTATTCTAGGCAGATAAATGTTTTGTTCAATCTGCGTGCAGCTGTCATATGATAATTAATGCACATATCTTCTATCCATGACTTATTTAAATAAGTATCTGTGTCTGCCCCCAAAATGGCATGTCAGTTACATAGATTTGTCACCAAGAGATAAATTAACCCTGTCCTCAAATTTATCATTCATGTGCTGCCCTAGAAAACCAAATGCTAAGTTTAATTAGCTCCTGGATTAATTACTTAATTTTATATATAAAAAGAAATCCTCTAAAGCATTCCTAGCCAAGCATTTGTGAGACTACTGCTGGTCTGAACCACCAGCAGAAGATAAAGTCAACAGCAGATCCAGTGCCTGGGCAAGCAGCCTTCTTCCAGCAAAACACTAGAGTACCATGGTCAGTGATGTTTATCAGACTGATAGCTTTGAGATACACTATTAAATAATGACTAAATGCACTACGTTTATTGAATGATTCTTTTTATCAGCCTCAAAGGACCTAGGAGGTGTTGGGACTTAGTAAGCCTCAACTTTTAAGTAGTCCAAGGAAAAAATTACACCAGAACCAAGACTATATGCTCAAACCAGGAATTAATATCTAAGTGTACTGGAAGTGGTAATATTTATCTAGTATTTTTTAATTAATTGTAATTTAAATTAGCATTTCAGTGCTCTGCAAACTCCCCAAATAGTTGACTGCAGGCTCTTTTCAAGGTGTTGAGCACCTCTGATGAGAGTTACAGGTTTTCTCCCTTCTGGCCTGAGTCTTTAGGCTGAAACACGAATGCTGTCTCTATAGTGGCTGGAGGGCAACCCTCCGAACAGCTCCAAATTCACCTGACTCCAGAAGCTGGGGCTGAGAAGCAACCAGCAAACCTCTAGTTCCCAGGATATCCCAATAAGCCTAGAGGGGGTGTCTTCCCTCAGGTCTGTGCAGAGGTGACAAGTATCAGAGAGAGACCCCACACCAATGGCTTGCAGAAAAGCAGAAAACATCCTCCACCAACGCTGTGAAATCAACTGGCCCTAAGATACAAACACCATCTGTGCAATGCTTAAGGTAAGTTGCCATTTATAGATCTAATCCCAACCAGCTCCTATCAGAGCACAAACCTTCCCAGCAGAGCTGCACAAAGTCTCAGAGAAAGACTGGGACCACAATAGTTCTCAGCAGTGTATTTCTTGCACTCTGTAGTATACATTAACAGACTAGGAGAGTCAGTGAATTCATGTGTCCACAGTAAAAGCCTGGTTTCACTCCTTGCTGGGATCTCTTCTGGTCAAGTAATAAATATCACTCTAATTAAAAAGCCTGGTCCCAGTCCTGAGCTGCACCATGTGCAACTCAGCCTTATTGAGGACTGCAAGCACCCACCATAATGCTTAACACTACATAATGCTTATTCATACACCTGCACATTTATATCAAAACCATATGATTTAAATTGTAAAAGTTGGTTTAAATCCCTTTCAAAAGCAGGCAGTACAACAAAGCAGAGCAGAGAAAAAAAGGCAGAGCCAGCTCATGCTGGGTCTATGTGTAAGCAGTCTGAACCTGCACAGTGCAAGAGCTACAGCATTTTAATCCCATGGTACGTTCAGCTGCAGATTGGACTGTGGCAGTTGTGAATAACCTTCAGCTCTTTCGACCTGTGGAAATTAGATAGTTTGTGACTAACCCAGAGCCAGAGGATTTTAGGTGAAGGTGCAGTCCCTATCTGAAAGATGAGGAATATCATCAAAAAATTACTGCCATAACCAATAAGCAAGCAATAGAATATCCCCCATCCAGATCCTTCTGCCATTCTGCTCCTCGCTGTCATTCCCATCATCTCCTTATCATCTTTCTTCTCACATCAGAGATATTTTGAATATTTATTTAGCCTGTGGAGAATTGGAGCATAACAACATGAGAAGGAACACCACTATGTTTTTGGTCAGTAATTCAGTTTCTTGAATCATCAGGATAAACTACGTGGCCTTGAAGAGTGTTCATCCACTTGAGAATTGGATTACAGTCTCATAAAACAGCACAGTGCTCCTATTATTGCCCAAATAAAGCTGCCATAATTCTGGAACAAATAGGTGGAAGTAGTCAGCCACCAAGTATCCAGTGTTGAAGTGAAGAATAATAAGCTGGCATACAGTTCTCAAGAAATTCCTCACAAAGGAGGCAGATTTAAAGCCCTGAACACCAGGTTTTTACGCACACAAAAACATACACTCATCTTTTATATCCCTGTCTTATCTAAGGCGCTGAGGGCTTAGAGACAGGATCCAGGTGCAATGCTTTCTGAATAGCTGATGATGACAAAGCATCCACCACATTATCCTCTCTCACAAGAGGGTACCTAACAAGCTTCTCAGCATTTATAAGCTAGGAAAGGAGCTGGCTTTGTTGCAGCTGCCGAAGACCTTACCTGGCTCAATACAAAATCCTGGTTGATTAAAAACATCTCACTGCAGGTTTCTGCAGCTTATGGTTGAGCAATGAGCTGGTGAAAGATAGGCTCTTCCACAGTGTCAGCTGGACCCTGTTCTCAGTGGCTGAGCCACTAGGAAAGTAATTTTAACTTCTTCATGTGTCTATAAATGGGGACAGGCTCATTTTTCCAAACATCTTTGCAGAAATACCTGACGGCTGTGGTTTGTGTGATGTGCTGTCACTATTTTTTGTCATCTGGATATGGTGATGGAGCTGTTCACCCCATAGTCATGGGGGACCATGCTGACAAAACAAGGATGGACAACCCATTTAAAAGGGTTTTTTACCACAAGATCAGGCCCTTTTCTTTTCTAGAAGTGCTCACACAGCTGTTTCACAAGGATCATTAGGAAAGACCTACCTTCAGGACCAGGTCATGGTAGTAAAATATCATTTAAGACCTAGTCATCCCTCAGAAGGACAACCTTGCCCAGTGCACAGGCATCAATAGGGCACACATCCACTTCTGCCTCCCCTCTGCCCTCTTCCTGCTCCCAGCCCTTTGTTCCTGCTGCTTGCCTTGTGCCTTTGAGGGATAGATCCCCTGTGGGCCATCTTCCCTCACATAATTGCAGAAAACTACCTCAGAAAAAACCTCAATTTGTGTGGTTTCCTGCTGCTGGAGTCAATTGAAGCAGCTCAGCCAGGAGTTTGAAAAAAACCAAACCACTACAAGCTATAAGGGCATGGAGGGATAGGACCAGACAAACACAGGAGCAGGGAACGGGCTAAAGTTTTCCCTCATCAACTTCAAAAAGCAATTAAGAGCAATGAAATTGGCCTGTCTGCCTGCAGAGAGGGATGTGAGTGAGCTCACACAGTCGCCAGGCAAAGAATGGGCCTTTCTGCTGTACACAAGGAGGCAGTGTCAATCCTGCAAGCAGCATTGTCTGGATTTGTACCAGCCAGTGGTATCCACTATGGATGCCCACACTTCAAATTGACGCTAAAGGCAGATTTCAAAACACAGAGGAGAAAATGTACTGAGAAACCTCTGATGTTCAAGCTTTGGCTTAACAAAGAAGAGGTTGTGTTGAGCTAGTCTGATGTTGGATGTATCTTCATGATGAAATCAGTGCCAATAGAAAATTCTTTAATCCAATGATCAAATGCATATCAAGCACAGCCTCTGGGCAGGGAGCAGAACTGTACTGAGATTCAAAATGAGATGCACAGACATGCTCGATTCCCCAGTACTCAAGGTGTTTAAATCAAGGCTGGATGCCTTTCCAAAGGCCATGTCATAGCTTAAAAAGGGGTTACAGGTTTGATGCAGCAATCTCTTGATACAGTTTTATGGTGTGTAACACATAGTCCCTTCTTGCCTTGAAAATTCCCAGAGGACTAAATCAACAACAAAAGTTGGGTCTGTTTTTTGCACTGTGTCCCCTGCAGCACACTGGGCTCCTACAAACCAAGTTCCACTTGCTCCAGTGTGCACCCAGCTCTGCTCCTCAGCAGTGAGGAAATAGCTTACAAGAATAAATAATGTGGTGGTAAATCTAAGGAGCTGCCTGGACAACCACGTACACCAGTGCCACTACTGTGATGGGAAACACAAGCACAGATGGGGTCAGACCCCTCTGCCCTTGTCTCAGCAAGCATGTTCTGCCCCATAGCAGCACCCTGCTCCTCCATCTTCCCAACATTCTCATCTCTTGCTGGTTTTCCGCCCTCACTTAGGGCCTTTTTGGTGTTCAGCTATGGAAGGAATCCCTGCTCAGAGTTGAGCTGCTGAGGTTTGCCCCATGAGACACACATTGTGGGTCCATGTGCACCATGATGCTGGGACTGTGTGCATGTGTGAGACATGAGGGCATGGAAAACACTGGGTATGGACAAGGCCAGTGCTGCCAAAGCATGGAGATAAATGAGATGACACCACAGAGTCCTTGCAAGGTGCACACCACACACATCTCCATCAGGAACAACAAACCCCTCTCTTTCCCAGCATATGCAAACACCTCCTCATACTCCAGCCAGGGTGGTGACTGTCCTTCAGTGCTCTGCAGTCCTCTTGAGTCTCTCCAGCTGGCATATGTGAGATCTGATCCTGCTTGTAGTGTTAAAGAAGCATTTGAGGTGTTGAAGCAAGCAGAGGCACCTTGCTGTGTGGTCACTCTGTGCTCTGAGGTGTAAGACTGCTGGCCTCATACAAGTTCCTGTCCAGCAGTCTCCAGCTGCCAAAGGGGATATGGGAGAGGTGGAGCAGCCTTGGAAGACAAGTGAGAAACCCTAATAGTGGGCCCCATTCCACACATGCTTTCTTTTCAATGATGCAAAGGGGGAGCCAGCAGAAGGCCCTCCCCAGTCTAAAGGCCACCCTGCCCTCTGGATCCATCACAACAATGCCCAAGTGACAGGGCTTTTTCAGAGAACTCTAGTCATACTTCTTGTACTTATCCCCATCCTGTTTTAGGACCTGAAGTCCTCAGCTTACCCTTGCAGCTTTTAACATAGCCATAAGAAGCTCCAGCAGCAAGATACTTTTTCTTAATCATGTTTGCTCCTTTTGCTTGATGGAGGAGGCTGTGGAAGCAGTGTGGGGTATTATGACATCCAGTGGTCACTCAAGTACTTCACTGCTTCTTCCTGAGATCCCTCTCCCCAAATTAGGGCCACAAAAAGGTGCAAGGGTGAACATCTTCCTTTGTGCTGGAGCAAGGTGAGTGCACAGTCGACTTCCAACAATAATGCCATATTCCAGGCAAGCAAACCTCAGTTCATTGCAAAACCTGTTTATTCATGAGCATACTTAGCCAGCAAAGCGATAACTTGCTAAGCAAACAGCTTTTCCTGAATCATACCTCAGGAGACACAAATGCTTTCTGAGAGCACTAACAAAAGCAGACTGATGTGCCCTGTGAATACACAGACTCTGAAAGGTTTCTCTCTTTTTTCTCTCTGTCCAGCTCCAGCTGAACTGGATGGACAAAAGCACCAGGGTACTAAGAGGGATTAGGTGCATCAGTAAGCAGGACCCAGTAAAGCTGCTTGCAGGAGCAACTGAAGTGACTGATCTTTTAAGTTTCCATGACTAATTCTAGGGAAGGCATTGGTGCTTAATTGAGCATAAATGGAAGAAAAGCAATCAAATAGTAAACTTAGGAGCAGTGGTATCTGGATATATTTAATTTTCCCCAAGGGGTGACAGTGACATAACCAGAATTATTACTCACTGTTTTGCAGAGGAGCTGTTCTTCTAGAGCCTGCGAGGTGGTGGTTGCTTTCTCAAGTGCTGAACTCACTCCACTCCCACTCATGTCAGCAGATTGGCTCACAGATGATTTAAGTCTTTTAACCCAAATTACCTTTCCCCCCCGCTTCATGAGTGCTCTTCCTAGGAAGTCTTCCTGAAAAGCACAGCGAAAACTAGATTGCTCAGGTTTACAGCATATTGGGAAAACTTGAAGTAGGAGCAACAAGGCAGCTGCTTCCCATCAAACATTGCAGTAAGGATTTGCCTGCTGAGGACACATGAATTTCTCAACTCCTGGGGGATGATGGAGACTTCAAAAGCCTCTTTCTGGGACTGAAATAATAATTCTTTTGTGATCAGTCTTAGCATAAGATTTTTCTTTGTGTTTTGTGAGAAGGCAGATACTGAAAAAAACAATGTAATTTTGTAAAGAAGTGGAAAAATATCAAAAGATAAAGCTTTCATTTAAACAGAAGTCCTTACTTTTGGCACAAAGCTACTATTGCTCTATGCTAGCAAGACAGCACTATGAAGTTACCACGTCATATACCACATGTGTATATGGCACACCACTGAGCCCAAACTCTTGCTTTTCTCTAATCTCACTGCTATCTATGTGATCAACATTCCATTTCCAGCCTGTGCCAACCCTCAACACGTGGCTTGAAATCCTCATGTTCTCCAAGTTATATCTGACAAGAAAAACCTGCCATCTGTTTTTGCAATAAAAACAATGACATGGAGCAATGGCAAAATTTAGGTGGGGATATTGGGTGGCTATTGGGAATGTAACCCAAAGCTGGAGATAGCACACCTTGCACACTTGCACACACGCCTGGAGGGTAATATGTGATGCCCAGACATCTCCATTTCCAGTGGAGGGAGGGTTGGGCTACTGTAAAGATATCCAGAGGCTGATTCAGTAAGAGGAAATACTAGGCACCTCTCTTCTATTCTAGTTTGGTTATCCCATGCATTTTTAAGCAGAGACATCTAATGCAGTAGAGCCACTTTTTTTGGAGGGCAGATAGGATTGACAGCTGTTGGATTTGTAGCTTTTTCTTATATGTACATATATATATATACAAACAATGGGATGGGACTGCTGGAGCAGCTGTCTCGAAGCTTTTATTCCATCATAATCATCAGTCTCATTTTACAAAGCCAAGCACAGAAGATGGAAACAGCTTCAGCTGCTACAACAGCAGACAAAGTTCTCTTAGTTATATGGTCTTTTAAAAGCTTTATAGCCAAGAGGATAATATTAAAAGTTGACAAGCATTTGCTAAAGACAATTAGCAAACTTACACGTACATCTTGCTTCTAACAATGCTCACTTGTGATAGTTTAAAACAATGGATAAAGCTTCATAATTAAGCTTACATAATTCTTCTATCTTGCTTAACATATTTTCTAAGGCTTATCTCTATATTGAACATAACATTACTATTTCTTGACCTTGCATCTTTAACTTTCTTGCATTTCTCCATTATGAGATTTGCTTTCACACAGCTTCCTGAGAGTTTTATACCTTTTCTATTTCCCACGGTCAGGTAGTTATGAATTTTCCAAGAAGAGGTAAGGGGAAGCTAGGCTCTCTCAGTTTTAAAAATGCCAGTGGCCAGGAGGTGACCTGCCCCCTTGGCCCCAGGATGTTCTGGGAGGAAGATGCTCTCTACACATCCTTTTGAAGCTGGACACTGCTCAACCTGAAAGCCTAAAGCAGCTTCCTCCTCTGACGGACGTGGCTGCTGGGGCATGCATTTGGCATCAGATCTCCATTGAATTGGAGATGGTCTTGGTAGGAGGGACTCCTGGACCCCAATAAAGGGCACAACACCTGGTCAAAGCACTCCCTTCGGTATCTGTTCTTTTTGTTTGGGTTCTCCTTCAGCCTGGTGCACCAGACTGCAGGCAACCCCATTGATTTGGAAATGGCTCAGACATCTTTGCCTCAGCAGCAGCTGCTTCGACAAGCCAAGGGACAAGGTGAATGGCCAGGGAGGTGGGAAGAAGCTTCTGCTGTCCAATTTTAATCTGCAATTGCAAGGCTGTCAGACTCTATCCCAGTTTAGGCAGATTGACTCCCACCTTTAATAAGAGGAGGTGAGGAAGTGCCTCTTAAACTGTCTCTCATCTGTGTCTGGCTGTGACTGTTTTTGGCCCATTGCACTGCAAGGTCAGATGTTAAGGGTGATTTATGCTAACATCTCAGATATTGCATGAAGAAAGCCTGGAATCAATGGCTGGACAGCTACCACAGAAAGCTGAGGGTCTTGAGCTGTTCTGGTGTGAAGTTCCTCCTTCCTCCTGTCAGGGTAAGTACCCATCTTCTGTTTCAGCACAGCAGCAACAAAAAAGCATTCATTTAAACTCTGTGAAGGTGGCCAGGAGAGGAGCCTTTGCACAATTAGGCATGGCTCAGAGACAGCCTAAATGCTTTTAGTGCCTCTTTGTTGTTAGTAGCTGCTTCCCAGCTGAGACACAGGGTCTGGCTATCTGTTAATTTGGATACAGCAATTACAGACTGAGAGTTCTGCTGGGCCAGATCCCAGCCTCCATGTGTAATGTCAATATAGCTATAGTTGTGTTTCTGGCATTTGTGGTTTGAAAGATTTTGCCTTTGGAAACACCAGGTTAAATTTTATGCACTTTATTTCCATCAGGGCTCTCTTGGTAACATTTGCCCAGATGAGAGTTCCTGGTATTCCTCCAAATCCAAGGAGACCTACATTTGAGGTCAAATTAAAAGCTGGTGAGGGGTCACTTTTGTTTGGCTGACTTTGGAAATAATATTAAAAAAAAAAAATCTCTGTCAGATGAAGTGCTAGAAGAACTCGGGAGAAAAAGTGATGGTATAAAAAGTACACCATGGTACTTAAAATTCACCTCAGTCACACTAAATGATGGAATGCTTCAGGGTTTGGCCCCTCAGCATTAAGCTGGCTGCACTTCAACAGGGTGCAGGAACAAGCCTGATTTCCAGGAGGGGGAGTGGGAATTCAGAAAGCCCACAATGCCATTTTGTTGGGCAAAAAAATCTGTGGATGAGACTCCAAGAGCATGGCAGGACCCAGCAGCCAGCCTGTTGCTGGGATAAACAGGGGATCAGACAGCAGGGACCTGCAGTCACCTCACTGCAGGCAACAGCATTCCCTCACCAAGCAGCCCACGTATGTCCTTTGAAGATACCTCGTAAGGCAGTTTTCTTCTGGCATATTACCTTCCTCTGTGATGACGTGCCTGTTTATCAAAAGCATAGACTGTTTCCTAAATCCTTTCTAGCTCACTACAAACAGCTTCACCTGACGTCTCAGCACTTCACCCACTGGCTGCATGTGATTTTTCCCTTTCCAGCTTCTGCTCAGCCCCCTCCTGCCCAGGATATAAGGCTTGTTGTCATTTTTGCATTTAAGCAAGCTTTTGCTAAGAAGAGGTATCTGAGGCATGCATATACTGTTTTTTAATCCTTTACCTCCCACACATCCCTCTTTTCTTAAACCAAGCTGTTAATAAGAATATAGATTACTGTAGCCAGAATTTATAGTAAGAATTTGCAGTAGTGAAATATAAATTTGAAAAAGTGGCAGCAGCATGATCAAACCACAGCTCTGCTCATAAACATTTCTACAGTGTATATTTTCCACAGTTTGCCTACCATAGCTTATAACCACAGATATAGTTTTAAATGAGTAGGCCTGTTTTTAAAGATTTCCTGCCTGACAACCATCAGAGACAACATTTCCTATCTTAGTGTCATTAAATCTGCAGAACTGTGAGGTCCCAATGTGATTATCATATGTAAATGGAAAAAAAAAAAGAAAAAAGAGGGAAATTGCCTTGAGAATCCTGCTGAAAATGGAGAATGCAATTCTCCATCTCCTACAAATTCACTTTAGGGAGGAATTGAGCAACTGGGTGTTCCCCTTAAATGGCAAGCATAAGGTGAAAAGACAGAAAAAGGGCTTCTCCTTCTTTGTTAAGAAGAAAATTTTAATCCAGGTTTGAAAGATGTGGTCTGATTGCCCTTGACTGTTTGTGGGAGAGGCCACAACCCCTCAGCACCCTACTGGGGGCATGGGATGGGACTGAGGGAGCACAGAGCTGACTGACAAGCAGACAGGCAGGCACAGAAATGGGAAAAGCCTGGTGTGACACACAGATGTAGGCACTGAGTGTAGTAGAATAGTTTGTAAGTGTAGGAGAATAGTTTGTAAGTGTAGGAGAATAGTTTGTAAGGTTAGTGCAGAAGGCAATCTTTCCCAGTGAATTACAGCTGTACTGATTACAGAGGAGTGGAAACATCCATGCCTGCCCAATGAAGTTGGGTGTTATAAGAGAGTGGCTCAGCTGGCCACTAGTTACAGTCAGAGCTTGAGATCCAGAGTCTGCTGGCTGTGCTGCAAGGAGGAAGGGACATGCAGCCGTGCAAGGGGCAGACAGGGTTAGGCGGCCAGGAAAGGGACAGCTTGGGGTTAGCCAGTCATGCAGAGAGAAGAGAGAAGGAGTCAGTGCTATGTAAAGCTGCCTATGAGGAAAGGAGTCAGAATTGCCTGAGAGAAGGCATGAGAAGTTTTTAATAAAGGACTGGTGTTGGTGCCAGTTGTGTCTGTCTCAACCACAATAAAATTACAACTAAGCACTGCAGACAGTAACAGGTCAGGTTTAGGACATGGAGCTGGTAGCAGGGCGAGCTGAGTTGGTGCTTGATTGCTTTACAAGGCCCCAGTGAGCTCTTTGTCCCTTCAGCTCCTGTTCAGGTATCTTTTACTCCCCTTTCCCTCATCCTTTTCCAGCTCAGACTCATGGTGGCACAAGTCCCACCACCAGCAATCAGACTGGTGCCCAGGCACTCCCAGGATGCTCCCAAGGCTCTGTGGACTTCCAGTCACACTGCTGGGAGGGTTCAGGGCCAGCTGCAGATGCTCAGGGCTTGGTCAGAGGATAAGCACTCCATCATCACTGCATGTCTCTCAGAAGGGGCCTTTCCCTGCCTCATTCTCTTCTTGTGGTGCAGGCAGTGCCAGCCTCAGGGCATGGAGGGGCTTTCTGCACAGCACCAAGGAGGCTCTGCACTCTCAGCCATCCCCTCGTGCCGAAATCTCATCTGGGATCACTTCAGGTCAACCTTTTTTCCTCACCCCAAGGGTGAGTGGGAGCCACACACCCTGGTGTGTGCTGTCCCTGACAGCTACCACACAGCTGGGCTAGGCAAGACCATTCTGCAGTTTTCTCTAATCTTAATGTAAAATAGCACATAAAGTATCTTTCAGCAATACTTTACTGGAGCTACCTTTCCAAAGGTACCTTTCTGAGTCCATAGCTTACATACGTGTTACCCAACTACTCACCTGCCTCTCATGCCTTTGACCAAACCTTATAATGGCTGCTGTTTCTGAGATGCTCTTGCATCCCTCCTCTGCGAAGCCCACCAATCATGTCTGTTGTTTTCTGATTGTTAATAAATTCCTTTTACATTTTCACACACTCTTTCTTGTAAACGTGTGCTTGCATTCTTCTTAGGAGAAAGAGAGGATTAATGAACTAGTGGGAAAGCCAATGAAGGTCAGAAGATTTTACCATCACGGTCCAATCCTCGACCATGATTGGAATTCTATAAATATTCTCTTTGTGTAAATAAAAAGGTTCTTTCCTGTTCACCAAACCTAGTCAGGTGTGCTCTCTCGCTCCCTCGGTGTGTGTGTGTCACAACTACAACACGTCCCTGCCTTCTCTTCTATGAAGCTGTACAGGTGGTTTGTAGGCATTTTTCTTTGTAAATTTTTTACGGTTTGTACCCAGCATTAAAACTGACAATTAGGCACCTTTTAAAGGTATAGTTTAGCCTAAGTACATTAGTCTCAGCTGATTGCAGTACCACTTCTTCAAAAAGCAGTAACCCATCACCAAAAAGCTTCTCCATTAATAGTACTTATGCTAGTTGTGCATATTCAATATAAAATTGCCCATGACTAAAACGGCTATTACATGTCTCAATTGAATTGACATGCACAGGTTATGCAGATCTCACATCACCTTTGTGCTTTTATTCACTGCTTGCTACAAATCTCCATAACACAGAGCCTCTCCTGGTGGTTTTGCCTGCAAGGGACAAAAGAGAAGGACATCCCAACACGCCCTGATTTCTACACCATGTGATATTCAGCACATTTGCCCCTGTTCAGATTGGGAAATGAATCACAGCCAATGTAAGCAAAAACAAGTGAAAGTAAAAACTGACTAGTCATGTTTCTTGGAGAGGATGAGTTTCACACTGCTGCAGTCTCACACTTGTAGCTAAGAAAGCACAAGGCATCACAGTACAGTCATTATTTAAAATCTGTTTCAGTCAGCGAATGACAATGTTTGTAAAGACTGGGGAGACAAAGCAAGTTACATTCACGAGATCACTGCAAGGGGTGAGGATCACAATGTTTAGACAGCCTGTGACATTAAAAATTGACAATGGATGCTGCCACATCTCCAGTCTCTCCAGACATGGGGTGGGCTGATGGCTCTCAGTGGGGAGGTCTTGGGTCTCAGACAGGACACAGACCACAGAGTGAGTCCCTAGGGAGAAGAGGAGCAAATGGAGAGCGTGCCTGAAGCTCTCTGCTATGCCAAAGGGACTGTGCTCACAGACACTTTCAAACTTGCCTGCTCTATCACCTGCTCTAAGGAAACCTGAACTCCTCAAATGCAGCAGCCCCACTATGAACTAATTTTTCTGCTGGACAGATGCCTGGAAGCTGAAGGAACCTTTGCACTCTGTTCTAATCAAACTCTTCCATGGGGTTGTGACCCAGGCTCCTTGATCTCTGCTGCTCTTTGCATCTGTTGCTAAGCTATAGCTGCAGAAACTCCAGGAAAGAGTGAAATCTTTGCCCTCATTTGCTGTCTTCTTCAGAATAGGCACATGCTTGGTGTAATAAACACACATTTGGGCTTTTATCACAAATTATTGGCCAGTTCCACAAAGCTGTTCAAGGTCTCAGGCAAACACCTCTGGTGTCTCCCAGCCTGCTGCTGCCAGACTGGGCAAACATATGAGATATTTTCTAATGGAGAATGCAGCTGGCTACATCTACGCAAGTGGTCCAGCCTGAGGTGTTCTTGATTTGGTAATGTGCTCCCCAGCATAGATTTGACCTGGCTTTCCCTCAGACACTGCCTGGGGATAGTTTAAGGGCTGGCACATTACAGGGAAGGCTCCTAACAAGCTGTGCAGCCAAACTTAGCCAGGTTTGGGAGGAGGGAACAGTGCCTGGTAATGCAACCATGAGTTGGTAACCCTGTCTCCCACAGGACTGAAGTGCAAGCTATGGCACAGGCACTACAGGGATTATTTACACCCACCCATCCTTCCCTTCTGCAACCATCTCCTGTCCTGCTGCAATGAAGCTTCAACCTTGGACATAATGCTTTCCTCAGAAGAACTGTTCATCAAGGTCTCAGCCCTGAGTCTGAAGTTCAGATAAGTAGGTGTGCTGGTTACACCTGGGGGAGGGCAGAGTCAGAGAGGTTTTTCTCTATGAGAACTTCCTCTGTGAGTTGATGGGACAAAATGGAGGCTGGTTTGGTTATTGACAGCCTGAGGAACTTGGAGAAAGTTAGTTCACGCTGTGAAAACGCATTTTTGAAGGAGGCAACCTAGAAAAAAAAGCTCTCTTTCTTTTCCAGCAGCAGTGCAGGTAACAGGGCCCAGCCTGGCCCCACTGCAGCCTGTGGGCCTGGCAGGGGCAGGGCTGTCCCCCTGTCTGGGGAGCTGGCATGGCCCGGCAGGGAAGAGAGGTGGCCATGGGCAGGGCCGGGCCCCTGTGTGGGGAGCTGGCATGGCCTGGCAGGGATGAAGGGTGGCCATCAACAGTGAGTGCTGTAGCTGAGACCCAGTGAGGCTGAGTGAGGTCCCAGCCATTCCCCCTCCTCTCCCTTTCCAGCACGGCTGCTGCTGTTTCTAGCTTGGGCCAGCCCTTTCCAGCACAGTCGCAGTTTCCTGAGATCGTAGCACAGCTCCAGCATTGCAGCCTTGCATTTTCTGTGTAAAATCTTAACTCTTTCAATGCTCAGATAAGACTTGCAGACTTTTTAATTCTCCCCTGAGTGGGAAGGGAAAAATAAAAGACCTAAGTTTCTTTAGATGGAAGGAGAAGGAAAAGATCCTATGAAGGTTGGCTGAAAATCCTTTTGCAAGCTGTAGGGATGAACTGGAAATTCCTACAAACTGTGGAGAAAGACATGGGAGGATTGGAGTCTTCCATCTGATAGATTATTGACCAAAAGCACCTGTGTTAAGTATCCTTTGCCCTGGGGAGAAAAGGGGATCTCTATTTTTGGAGATGAAGCTTGAACTNTGGTTATTGACAGCCTGAGGAACTTGGAGAAAGTTAGTTCACGCTGTGAAAACGCATTTTTGAAGGAGGCAACCTAGAAAAAAAAGCTCTCTTTCTTTTCCAGCAGCAGTGCAGGTAACAGGGCCCAGCCTGGCCCCACTGCAGCCTGTGGGCCTGGCAGGGGCAGGGCTGTCCCCCTGTCTGGGGAGCTGGCATGGCCCGGCAGGGAAGAGAGGTGGCCATGGGCAGGGCCGGGCCCCTGTGTGGGGAGCTGGCATGGCCTGGCAGGGATGAAGGGTGGCCATCAACAGTGAGTGCTGTAGCTGAGACCCAGTGAGGCTGAGTGAGGTCCCAGCCATTCCCCCTCCTCTCCCTTTCCAGCACGGCTGCTGCTGTTTCTAGCTTGGGCCAGCCCTTTCCAGCACAGTCGCAGTTTCCTGAGATCGTAGCACAGCTCCAGCATTGCAGCCTTGCATTTTCTGTGTAAAATCTTAACTCTTTCAATGCTCAGATAAGACTTGCAGACTTTTTAATTCTCCCCTGAGTGGGAAGGGAAAAATAAAAGACCTAAGTTTCTTTAGATGGAAGGAGAAGGAAAAGATCCTATGAAGGTTGGCTGAAAATCCTTTTGCAAGCTGTAGGGATGAACTGGAAATTCCTACAAACTGTGGAGAAAGACATGGGAGGATTGGAGTCTTCCATCTGATAGATTATTGACCAAAAGCACCTGTGTTAAGTATCCTTTGCCCTGGGGAGAAAAGGGGATCTCTATTTTTGGAGATGAAGCTTGAACTGAGAGAAAGAGAGATGAAGAGAATTTTTGTTTTGGAACAGTTCATTCTTAGAAGTAAATACCCCATAAGTTTAACATGGCTCATAAGCACAGCTTTGGGAAAGCTGTGAATTTGGGAGGAGCTTCATGACTTACAAGTTTTTTCCCGGGCGAATGCGAATCATGAAAGTAAAGCTACAAGAAAACTGTTTTTTTCCCCCTCCTTGTGGAGAAGTCCCTATGGCCTGACAAGAGGAAACTTCTCTCTCTGAAGTGAACTGAAAAGGACTATTTAAGTTGGGAACTGACTGAAGTAGTTTTTTTGTATGTTTGTTTTGTTGTTATGAAGGTTGGGAGAGGGGAGGAGGGAGTGGTCTAAGATCGTATTCTAAATTTGTTGGGTTTTTTTTCTTTCTTTGTGTAGCTAATAAATTTCTTTTTATAACCTTTTAAATTTTAGGCCTGCCTTGCTTTTGCTCCTAGTTCTGTCTCACAACAGAAAATTAGTATACTTAAATTGGCAAATCAAAACTATGACATTATTTGTGTGTTGGCCGAAAAATCAAATTAAACCAAAACAGTAGGGAAGGAAGTTCTCCCTCAGGTTGTCAGAAATCATGAACAGAATATGCAACCGCGTCCACTCACCATCATTTCAGCAGTGGGCTAATGAACTGAACAGCCAGGCCAGGCATAATCACATGCAGGGTGCTGGCACAAGGGAAGGCCTTTTCAGCTCTTAGGGGACATATATTCAACAACAGTAGTGTCGTGCCTCTGTGTGTCTGTGTTGACCAATGCATTGACCACCTAACAACATGAACAGCAGGATGTCCTAGGTTTTAACTTGCTATTCTCTTGCTATTCCCTGCACAGTTCTACTTCAACAGGCTTTTATTTCTTCAGACTTTTGGTTCCTAAAAACACTATGTTTCTTATTCCTTAAGGCAGGTCCTACTAATCACAGTAGCTAAAGAATTCAACTTGCTGTAGTTGTCCCAGAAACATTCTTGATACTCATTGCTTTCTTGGCAGATGGCATGAATTTGATTGCTGATTTATAGGATACAGTTTAAAACTAGTGTAGTATACTAAGACATCTGGAGAACAGGACACAAGGTCTCATTTCCAGTTTTAGTGAAAGAAAGAATTCAATACTCTGTTTTATTATCACAATTCTAATAAGGGCTTGTTTATGCTAAATAACAGCATCTGTATTAACTTAAGCATAGGTTTTGGAGGTCCTAAACTTTATGTGACTTTCACTTCAACAAATAAGAAACTGGAGTGAGCAATGTAGATTTAAAAAAAAACAAACCCTAACCACATCTTACTTTACCATACTGTCCTTGTCCCCACAACCTTTTCTATTTACCACAAACTCCTCCAAATCCCACAGCCTTGTCCCCACATAGTCTTCCTCCCAAGCACCCATTCTTTAGAATCACTAGATGATGGATCTCTCCAAGTAGGATATACAGTTCAATTGAACTAGACCTGCCTGGCTAAGACCAGGTCTTCACCTTTATCAGTACCAATGACAGATTTGTATCTTCCTTTATTTAGTGGATGGCTTAGGCTTAGCCAGCAGAGGGTTACAGAGCTGTGGTCTCAAGCATGTTTTTGTGCCTCAACAGGGACCCAAAGATGGGGATTGTAACAGATAGCTCCACACAGTAAATCTTCACCTAAGGTAAAGTGTGCAAACACAAGACAAAATGATTCAGACCTTAATATATGGTAGAGGAGGGGGAATCAAGCCACTTCATATTCAAGGTGACTCATGGAAAAAAAGGTGATGGTTTCATCCCTGTTTTTGAGGTCTGTCTCATGTTAAACTGATCCACCTGCAGGCCTAGTGCTTAAGGCACCAAAAAAATGCAGAAGTGTGAGAGCTGCATACCAAACACTGATCTTGAAACAGCAGCCTCAGTGAAAGAAAACATGTCTCTGGGTGCTAGATAATTGATTTAACTTTAAAGCAAACCAATATTAAATGCAAGATCTCTGTGGCAAAAAGAACATATGGTCAAACCCAAAAAACCCTGCATATGGAGATGAATTGGAGAAGGGTAAGGCAAACAAACTTGGAGACCTCAGCCAACTAATCTCCTCGAAAACACAAGCACCCAACTTCTTATTTGGTGAGAAGATATAAGAGCGTATAAGAGGCTATCATCTCCTTCACAGTGTCTCAGATCAGGTGAAATTGGAGCAGAGGAGGCTGCTTACCTGCTATTCATCCTTCTCCTCCACCTTCAGCTCAACTTTGCCCTCAGCTGAACAGATGGGCATGCCAGGCTCTTAGGAAGAAAGATCAGAAGGCTCAAACCTCCTTGGACCAGAAGTATTTACAGGGTACATTTATATTTTAATCTCACTTCTACTTCCATCATGTATGCATAGAGAGGTGCAGAGTATCCACGCACACTTGTACAAGGTTGGCACAAGAGCACAGGGAGTGAAGCACCCTGGTGTGGCAGAGATGCTCCACTGGTGCTGGATGCCAAGGTAAAGGCCCTGAGAATTGTCCACTCATGAAATAGCATTTCAGAACAGCTGTTTCAGGGTTCAATGTTATGAGTCCCACCAAAACCATCTGTGCTCCCCACCAACCCCTAACTCAGCATTCTAAGTACCACTTAATAGTTTTAGTGTCAACTTTTAGGCATTGCTTTGTGAATATCACCAAACCTGTTGTTTCAGTGGCTGGTAGTTAATGGAAATATTCTCTATTTGACCAGTACTACCTTGGCCATTGGCCTTTCCATGAGGTCTACTCCACTGTGTTTAGGGTACAAAAGTCTACAAGGGCACTGGTGACTCATCCCTCAGTCATACAACCACATCCATTAAAAATCCTACAACTGAAATAATGATTTTCATCTCCTTTAAAAATGAGATTTATTACGGAAAAAAAAAGGGGAAAGACACTCTGCTGTGGCTTCTTTCTAAAGAAAGTGTGTAAAGTTTATTTCAACTGAAGGCTTTACCTTTTTCCACTTGTCTCAGACAATCCACCAGGGACAGGACTTGTTGCCCCTGGGATGCTTGTATCCACCTCAGAGGCAGGAGAAGGGAAAACCGGGATTGTTTTTCTTAAGCCTGGTGTCAATAGAAGCCTGGAGGTCTTAGGGAAGCCGAGTAGTGAAGCTCTTCCCCAAGTGGGGCTGCTCACAGCTGGCACTGATCCCACCAACCCAAACCTTAGTTTGTCTGCAAGAGAATGTATTTTGTTTTCCCATAACCTTGTGGCAATGGCCATGATGATGCCCAAATGTCTTTTTCTGTGCCAGGTTAGTTTGCCTCTGGCAGGAGATATGGGGGCCATGAGCTATCCAAACTACTGTAATTGTTCCTGAAGAGTGACAACCCCCCTGAAATCCCCCACCATATACAGTGTCCCACTCCCCACAGCCCACTGCGTGGCAAGGGGGCTGTTAATGACCTCTCTATCTACATAACAGCAAAACATTAGTACTACCCAAACAGAAAAGATAAACTTTGGGCGTTTGCCAAAGACTTAATTAATAAGCTAAACTTCTTTCCCTCCTCACTGAGAACTCAGTGTTGTCAGAAGGGCATCAAGGATTTCTCTTTGTTTATTGGAATTAATTTACTTCTTCCCCCAAATGACAACTGCAGTTTGGTTAAAGCCATCAGTCTCACACTAATTTATTTGTTCTGTGAGTACCTTTCAGTACCCATAGAAATTATCAAATTAAAAACTGTCAGTTTCTGTAATGGTCTGACCTTTTCAATCTGACAAAGTTCAAAGTGTGGCTCAAAGGTCCGAAAGGATAGCTGCCAAGAGCAGCTGCCCACACTGGAGCATCAATGTAAATGTTCCAGCAGATAAATAGTCACTGGGGGAGCTTGAGAAAATATCTTGCTGAGTGAGCAAGAAGAAAAGGTGTCATGTGTAGAATGAATTTAAAAGGATATAGCATTTTAGTGATATATCCTAGGGAAAAAATAGAGCTCAGGTATCTATCTAATCAAACTCAGACACTGAAAGGTAATACATCTCCATATTCTGAATTCAAACAAGGGGAATAACCAAAAATCCAAGCTTGCTTGAACAGAAGCTATTAACCCGTTATTGCCTGCTTTTTCTTTTTAGTAAATATCTATTCACCAGTTATCTTCAGCAAGCTTAGACTTCATCAACACTGTGTCAGAACCATTCTGACACAGTCCATATACCTGTACCTTTGGAGACTGGCAGGGCTTGTGCCTACTGTGATCTTGCTGCAAGATGCTGCTTGAAAAGACAGCCAGTGTTCCCTCTCCCCCTGCTCCCTCATGTCAGGTACTTGAGCATCCACAGAGGAGTGGGGGTCAGCTGGAGCCCCTTCTCCAGGTCTTCCAACATTTGCTATTTACACAATGGGCACATGGCTGCTGGCTCTGGTGTGTGGGAGGCTATGGGGCAGAGGCAAGCAGAGCAGAGCAAACTGGCCTCTTCCCTGTCAGAGGGATTCAAGTAAAACAAATATACCCCAATGACCTGATCCTGTTTCATCTGGCATACGTGAGCAACTCTGCACAGTGCCAAGGGGCACTTACATGGGGGCAGAATTAGTGCTGGGTTTTAGCCAGACACAGACATGGTAAATCAATGCAGGGAAGGACAGGGACTAGCTAAAGCAGTGTGTTAGGATGTACACCTTGGGCTGTTTGCTGTCATTAGCTCTAACATGGAATTGCTGGAAGGGTCTGGGATCTTGTTTCTCTGTTTGTCTGCAGTCCTTGAAAGCACCATATGGGATTCCTGTGACTCCCAGAAACACATGACCTCTGATGTAAACTTACCAACACATTGTAATGTATAATTTACTAATGGTCTTCCCACTAATGATGCAGATTTAAAGCAATAGCTGACAAGTCCTTGTCCTGACGAACTGTTGCAGCTCTCAAAATTTGGCAGGGCACAGAGACCAAATCTGAGGGAGGAATTAATGTAAAGGTTCCTGATTCCCATATAACTGTAGCAATGATGGGGTTAATGCACATGGTTCTTTGGGATTTATCTCACATCTGTGATGAGCAGGGAAAAAGAGATGGTGACTCTCTTGCCTTTTCAAAGTCCTTGATAAATTTCTCAGGGACTAAAGTTTTTCTTCTGGTCTCCTGGCACGACAGTCAGCATAGAGTTTAAACAATAATTGCTCCATGGGATGCTCTCTGCATCAACAGAGAGCAGCTTTGATCCCTTGGATTTTATTTTTTTAATCAGACATTTAGCTATTTTACTAATATCTAAGAGGCAAAGTTGAAAGCTACATGACCATGCACTCCAATTACATTATTTCATACAGCAGTGGGGGTTTTCACAGTTTTAAGTATTTGAACACAGATTTTGGGAATTTTAACAATGTTTGCCAGAAAAGGGAGGGCACTGAGAAGAGAGAATGAGTAGACAGCTTACTGGTTAATTACAGCTTAGAAAATATCACTCCTGGTCCCTGAGATTACTCTGCTTTGATTACTATACTTCAAGACTGCGTCACTGGCTCTACAGACCTCTCAGAAACCATTTTTCCAGTGGAGTTAGGAAGCCAGTAATTGATGTCACCAGGCCTCCAGCCATTCCTGCTGCCTACCTGTCTTTTTTCCTCTATGTGGTTTAAAGTACTGAGAACAGTTAGCTTTTGTTTACTGCAAATGCTTTCTTCATGAAGACTGATTCTGCCTGCCACCTGTGAATTTGACCTGGCATGCAAGCCCTTCTTGGCTTCCCTCCTCCCTGCCTTGTCATCACTGTAACTTCCTTCCCAAAAGCAGGTCCAGACCCCTTTTGTTCACTCTTCTGGGTTTGCTTCCCTTTGATGAACTGTAAAGTCAAAGCAAAAAGTGGGTGGTTTGCAGGGAGGGTCTATGGTAATCATAAGCATATGAATGATACATGGCCCAAAGAAGTTTTTTGTGTGCAGGCAAAAACATGAAAAAATGTCCCTGGGGGGCAATTTTCTTTTCAATAATGAAGTTGCCTGGGGGCAGATGTGGTCTAGGTTTGGGAGGCTTTTTTTAACTGGGTTGTATCTTCATTCTGAGTTTTCAGTGATACTTTGGGGTATCCTCCAAAAAACCTCCAAGGTATTTCCTTGATGGATGGTACACAGTCATGTATGATTTTTTTTCCATGTTGTATTCCTCACCTGACTCCTCACAGACAACTCCCCAAGGAGGGGCAGGCAGGTTGTCTTCCTTACAGCTAACTGACAGTCTTGAATTAACTCTCCACTGAGAAGGAAAGTCAGATGTATTGTTGCAGAACTTAAGTCATCATCAGCTTGATGTTCTTTACCTGGTGGTTTAGTAAGAGTCAAAGTTGTGCACTAGATGCATGAAGCAACCACAGTTCAAAATTCTCACTGCCCAGAAGGACCCCCTTGACCCTCCAACCCAACTCCAGAATCATGCCACACTGATGGGCAGGCAGCTTGTAAAAGAGAAATGCCTGCTTTAGGGGAGAGTGTATCAATATGCACCACATCCTTACAGCCTTGGCATGGGAATGCATCTCCGCATACTGCTGTGTTATTTATAGGCTAGGCCAAACACCGGGATATTGAAGAAAGGCTACAAGACATTTTCCGTTTCAGAAACAGCTCATAAATAAGAAGTTAAGCCTTATATTTTAAAAAGAAACATTAAAGTTCCTGTCCTTGAGCTTTACAGGAAAAAGCTGAAGAATATACGCTGCACAATGCTCCCAAAATCTATTAATCTGACTCTTCCCTGGCTCACCTCTGTTGTAAAACAACCTGATCCCATGACTGCCCTGCCAGCAGAGGGGAGCCAGGTAGCTGCTGCCTCTGCAGTGGAAAGGGTAAAGCAAGAGGGATGATTTACCCAAAAAGTCTAACTCCCTCTGCAACAGCTCCTTCTTCCAGCATTCTCCTGCTCACCTTCATTTCCTGCCACTCTCCAGTAACTGACTGCAAGGAGAAAAACATCCACCTCTCTTTCTTCTGCTATTTTCCTCCTCCTAATCTGTCAGTTTATGAAACCATGTTCTGCTCAGGATGAAGGCTTGCTTCCAACAAATGAGGAACTGGAGTTATTTACTATATAATGGCTTTGGTATCATTGAGCACCAATCCTGGGCCAGCTGCATGCTCCTAAAGAAAACACACCACAGACCGAGACTAGGCTGCAGCAAGGTATTGCAGTTGATCCCATTTTTTATGGCTTCTAGAGCGAGCACTTTCTCACTTATGTATCCTACTGCAGACACCAGAGAACTAGCCAAGCCTGAATTCTTGCATGTTATTGAAATATAAGCATCAAATAACTGTAATTATGCCTTTCTAGCACCTGTTATGATGGTAAGTTTGATTTTTGAGCTTCGAAACCAAAACACAATTAATGAGATTTTTGCAGTAGTAAAAATGCCTCTCCCCTTATTGACAATCTATGCATGTAGCTCAGTCCTGCTTCCTACTGTGTGCAAATAATGATGTGGCTATCGCTGCATTTTTGCTATAATTTCTTAATGCAGATGGAGCAAATGAAATCAGAATAGGAAGTTTACAGCAGTTCACATTTTTCTGCATGAGGTTTCATGCTGTGTTATACACTGTTCATCACATTCTCCTTACTTTATTTGCTGTGAGATATCTGAAATTCTTTGTCTTATCTGATATATGATTTAAGATTGTGACCTTTTCAGGTCTCTGTAATTTCACTGCCAGCTCACTCAATATGCCTTTGTTTATAGCCTTACAGCAGGGAGACCAGGAAAAGATGGGAGTTGCTTATGCACTGGTAAGACAGAAATTTCTATTTGCTAAAAATTTGCATGTGAAAGAGGGAAGCAGAGATATAATTTCAAAAGTTTTTATAGAATCTGGAAATGCAGAAAGGGGATTAGACACCCTTTCAAAAAGGACTTTCTGCTAAAAGAACGAATGCAAAAGCAATACCTTTCTGCTAATGGCAACCTGTGTGAAAAGCAATTTCAACACTAATAAAACCTGATTTTTCAGCTCCACGGCAAAAGCAGCAGAAGGGCTGCACACATCTCAGCACTTTCATCAGAATGGCTGGGAAGGCAAATGAAGCCTTTATATCTACTACTGGGGTGTTATATCAGCTTGCCTCAAGTTCTGCTCCCCCGCTGCCTAGGCAGGTTGCAGAACAAGCTCTAGGGATGCTAATTTGTGCTGGAGAATAGCTGCTAAATTATTCAGGGTACTAAGACAAGGGCTGAGTGTGAATTGCAGAAGACCCTGATGACATAGAGTGACGGCAATAAAATGACAAATGAAATTCAGTGTAGATAAATTTAAAGTGAGGCACCTGGGGGGAAAAAACCCAATTTTGACTTCCCATACACTGTGCTGAGTTCTGAGTTGACTACTGATATTTGGAAATGAGATCTTGCCATTGGAATATATAATTTTATGGACATGTCAGATTTGTGCTCAGAAATACTCAGAAAAATCCAAAACTGAATTCTAGGAAATTTTATGAAAATAAAAATAAACAACATGTAAAACACCATTCATATTCATCTCATCCTTGAATACACCTTGAATCCTTGGTCTATTGAGTACTGTGGACAGCTGTGGTCACTCCATCTCCAAAGAAAGATGTAGCACAATGAGAAATGCAGCAAGCAAGCTCAACCAGGATAATCAAAGACATAGACACTTACTGAATAGCCTTATGCTCTTGCACCTGCTATGGACAGAGAGGAGAGAGATATAAAATAGAGAGAATCACAAAATCAGGAGTTGCATGAAGACGAGTAGGGACTTGCTCAGTATCTCTCCAAATGTAACAACTTAGTGTGCTTCAATGAACCTTGAAGGTGTCCAACTTGAAGCAATCAAAAAGCAGTTGTTTCCTGTTGTATTCATGAAACTTTTGCCATAGTTAAATTAAATGGTACTAGAAGTTAATATTTAAATTCAAGGAGCAACTGAGTAAATTCAAAGAAGAAAAAAAAGTCCATGAAAAGTCCTTTAAATTCCAAGATGCTAAATTTGGTCAAGAAGTCCTTGACCTAAAAATTATTGGCAGCTAGGAGACAGATTGCCATATATATAAACACAGATATATATATTTAGACTGACATGCATTCCTGCATATATATAAATATATACATATATTTACAAGAAGCCACTCAGGCCTCTATCAGAGACAGGATGTGGGTCTACTTGGCCCTAGTTGAACTCTTCCAGAAACTGTTTTTAAAGTAAATATTTATTGTTTTGGTCATGGGATGATATTGGCAGATGGACATGACCCAGGCAGATTTCTCAGTTACAGAAGTCACTGTTAGCTTCAGTTCATCCAGTGATCATGGTATCATAGCAGATAAATTAAAGCCTATAGATACAATTCATCTGCTTTAGATTTCTTTAGTTTGCCTTACTATGTAGCATACAGAAATAAAAAGACAGACTTGTATGTCTAGGTTTTAAGTAGATGTTTCAGGAAATGAATCAGCCTCCACTAGTGCCTATGTTTCCCAAGTCTGGGATAATTATGAGCCAACAGAGAGCATATTTTGCTCAGAAGAACCAGAAATACATATTTCCTACATATTAATTCCTCCAGATAGTTATTCTATTTTGTGATTTTTTTAAATAGATTTAGATTTAGCACAAACAATGTTGACTGATAAATCCTGATTGTAGTTTGTAAATAAAGATGCATCTTTGAAACAAAATCTGGCAAAGGCAAGCCTGTCTCAGACATAGAAGTTTAAATTCAGCTCAGTTCTGCTGAGCTAGCTGCCCAGTTGATCTAAATAGAAGATGAAACACCCTATGATTGTTTATCTAAACCTTACATAAACTGCAATTCATTTATTTGCCACTTAATTCTCGTAAACACTAAGCTGAGTAAACTTAGGGTTGTGCAATTTAGATGGCCAATGATGAATCCACAATACAAAGTCTTGTTCACCCTATGACTCACTACTGGGGCAGTAGGGTGGCCATAGTTCCCATATAATCCATCTGTTCATGTCTCCTTTGCATGGAGAGCAGCAGGCTTGGAGCAGGCAAGGCTATCTTCCAGATCATGGATAGCCACAGAAACTAAGTGCTTGTGTAAGCACATCAGAAGTCAAAGAAGGCCTTACATAAAAAAAACCCCTCAAAACAAGAGCAGATGCATAGCTGGGTTCTCTGTCTGCAAATCCAAAGCACATGTGCCCAGCATGTAGGGATCAATCCAAACTGTACATAAGTGGCCAGCAGTGGCATTTTGACAGACATCAGTTATTTGCACACATGGGCATGCAGCATTAAAGTTAAAATATTCATGTTGTATTGGCAGCATTTATTTTTCTTAAG
The DNA here is from genome assembly GCA_013397375.1 of Toxostoma redivivum. Classification (NCBI taxonomy): domain Eukaryota; kingdom Metazoa; phylum Chordata; class Aves; order Passeriformes; family Mimidae; genus Toxostoma; species Toxostoma redivivum. Next base: position 1,211,644 of record VXBI01010177.1, on the reverse strand, counting down.
TTCAATAAGGCCAAGTATAATGTTCTGCACCTGGACTGAGGCAATCCCTAGCACAAATACAGGTTGGGCAGAGAATGGATGAAAACAAGCCCTGAGGAGAAGGACTTGGGGGTGGCTGATGGATGAGAAGCTCAACATGAGCCAGCAGTGTGCCCACAAAGCCATCCATATCCTGGGCTACATCAAAGAAGTCTGTCCAGCAGGTCAAAGGATGTGATTCTGCATCTCTATTCTCTAATGAGACCCCACCTGGAGAGCTGCATACAGCTCTGGGGTCCCCAACATAAGAAGGATGTGGACTTGCTGGAGCAGATCCAGAGGAAGACACAGCTAAGCAGAATTTTCTGAAGACCTTCACATCCACACTTGCCCTTTTCAGTGAGTGTCTCTTTGGGGCTCTGATGCTCACAAGCTGCCCCATCCCCCTCCCCCCGTTATTTCCTATTTCTTTGCTACCTTACTCATTACAGTGACTTTTATCATCACCTTTGTACAGAGGGTCCCCAGATCTTCTCAGTCCTTAAATCTCCCTCTCTGATCTTTATTGCATCTTCAAATGTTTCTAGACCTATCCACTTGGAAGCCTTAATTCCATTTCAGGCACAGCCTTTTCAAAAGTGAAACACTGCCCCATCATTCTCTAGCACAGTTAAGGTTTTACCTTCCCAAAAGTATATTTGGGGATTGTTTCCCCCTTCATGAACAGAGAGTGAAAAGACACATTTCTGGGATGAGACTCTTCTTAGCCATCAAAAATGTCCAAAGCAGGCCAGATGCTTGTGTCCTGAAAGTGCATTTTGCCCTATCATCCATGAGGAGGTCCCCAGGGGTTGCCTGAGGATATTGGCTGCCAGCTGACCTCTACTTATGTGAAAAGAATCTCACTCAATGTGTGTCACAGTGAAATGGTGAGCTGCTTACCCAGTGGAAAATTTCCTGCAGTGGCCTCCTCGTCTGGGAAGGGCACCTCTTATGTCCTCTCACTGCTACATGTTTACATCACTCTGGGCTCTTAAAGGATGGAGATTTATAGGTCATTGACTTACCTCCATATTATCTAATCTCACTTGCTCATGTTCTGAATTTTATTCAGAATGTGAGCAGCATACTCACAAATTTCTTAGGAAATGTTGAAAGGTGTCACACCTTAGATAGCATCTAGAGGTAAAATAGAAATAAATGTGAACAAAATCTTAAAAATCCCAGCCTTTCTCCAGTCATATGTAATACTGACCAGCAATGCTGAGTCTCACTTTTGCTTTTAACTGTGACATAAACTGCACATAACAGCACAATATTCTGATGTACTTCTTGAAATGTAACCATGTGTGTGGGAAAAAATTATCTGTCTCCTGGTGGCAAAATCAATTTTTCCTTTGGCTGTATAGTAGTATTTATCAGCAATAAAGACATTTCACATATCATATTGCTACTCCTGCTTTATAACTGCTTTCACTAAAGTGCAGGACCCAGAAACTCAGCAACATTCATTTTCCTCCTCCATCTCTCACACTACCCTGCAGCACACGTAATTTTGTGCTCAGAACTGGTGAAGATGATGGACTTTCAGTTTTCAGATCGCTTGTCCCAAGTGATGTCCTCAAATGCTACAAACACTGCGAGAGAAGTTTGGGTTCCTAACCATAACTCTCAAAAAGAGACACTTGGTTGGAGATTTGCAAAAATCTGGGACATCTGCACAGGGTTTACATATATGACAAAGCCTCTATTCTGAAATCTGTGTCCTTCTGGAGCAGCAGCTGAAGGTCAGATGGGTAACTTCAGGGCACCATAAGCAGCACTGGATTATGCTGTTTAGCAGCCTGCGTTGCTCCCCAGCAGTATGAACCTCCCATGCCATCTTGACTTCCCTGTCAGGATCCAGCCTTTGGGCCCACTCAGCCAGCAGCTTCTGGGAGTTTGGTTTCAAACAATAGTGTGAGTTTATGGAGGCTGACATCTGTCTTCCAGGAACTAAGTTAGTCTCACACCAAGAACCAAGCAAGCACTGAGATAACACCACCACAATTTAGAGACATCTGGAGATTACAAAGCCATCTAACCCCTTTTTTTCCTCAAAGTGATATGAATGGCAGGAAAATGGATACTTGCAGTGGAGATTTTATTGGTGACACTGAAAGGGGCTGCAAAACATTATCTAACACAATCCTGTTGCAAGGTATATGTCTAATTGTACATTATTTTTTCCTAATTATTAATTCACAGCCTTTCCCTCATCCACTGTGTGGGTCACTTTTCCATAAAAGGAGATCAGTTGGTCAGACAGGACCTGCCTTTCACAAACTCATGCTGGCTGGGCTTCATGCCTTGGTTGCCTTGTACATTCTGTAAAATAGCACTGGAGGTGATTTGTTCCTTGACTTTCTCTGGCACCAAGGTCAGGCTGACAGGTCTGTAGATCCTCCTTCCATCCCTCCTTATGGATGGATGTCACAGTTGTCAACCTCTAGTCAGCTGGGGCCTCCCTGGTTATTCAGGACTGCAGGTAAATGATGGAAAGTGGCTCAGTGAGTCCTTCTGCCAGTTCCCTCAGTACACTTGGGTGGATCCCACCCAGCCACATAGACTTTTGTGTATCTGAGAGTATAGCAGGTTGCTGACCATTTACCTTTGGATGATGGGGGCTACCTTCTGTTTCTGGTTGGTCCCTGTCTCTCAGCTCAGGGGGCTGGGTATCCTGAAAACAATGGGTCTTAAGTATCTCAGCCTTTTCCTCATCCTTAGTCACTGTTTCCTCCCACATCCAATAAAGGATGGAGATTCTCCTTAGCCCTCCTTTTACTGATGATGTATTTAGATAAACATTTTTATTATATTTTATGGCAGTAGCCAGATTAGGTTCTAGCTAGGCTCTCACCCTTCTAATTTTCTCCCTGTGTAACCTCACAATACCCTTGTAGTTCTCCTGAGTCACCTGCCTTTTTTTCTAAAAGTGTCTACTTTACCCTGAGTTCCAGCCAAAGCTTTCTGTTCAGATAGGTTGGGGTTCTTCCTTACTAGGTTGTCTTTCAGTACATGGGGACAGTCTGCTCCTGTGCCTTTAGAACTGCCTTCCTGAAGAATGTCCAGCCTTTCCTGGACTCCTCTGCCTTTCAGGACTGTTTCCCAAGGGACTTTGCCAACCCTTTGGGCTCCTGAACAGCTCAAAGTCTGCCCTCCTGACCCAAGGTAACAGTTCTGTTGCCTCACATCTTACTTCAAGACTTACTTATCTTATCTTCAAGAATTGAAAACTCTATTATTTCATGATTGTTGCGCCTAAGACAGTCTCCAGCCATCCCACCACCCACCAGTCCTTCTCTATTCACAAACAGCAGGTCCAGTGAAGCCCTGGTTGGGCTGCTCTCTAGCCATATCAGGCTTCCACAAGCTCCAGGAACCTGCTTCCTCTCCACTGTATTATATTTCCAGTAGACATCTGGTAAGTTCAAGTCCCCCATTAGAGCAAACGCTAACAATTGGAAGCCTTCCCCCAGCTGCTTGTGGAATATTTTATCTGCTCTTCAGCCTGGCTGGCTGGTTTGTAACAGACTCCCTCCAAGATACTGGCCTTCCTTATTCTTGCTGATTCTTACTCGTAAACACTTCTTACTTCTTTCCCATGATTCTTACTCATGAACACTCTTTTCATCACCATCAACAAACTCTGGAGAGTCAGAACACTCCCTACTACACAGGGCTACCCCACAGCTTTCGTATAGGCAGACTTCAAGAGCAAACCTGCAGTACGAGGCTGACAGTGCAGCAACAGACTTCAACTGCTTATTATTCCCCACAGAGCTCAGGAGATTATCCTGACAGTTTGGACTGCTCCTCAGTGCTGTTGGAGCAGAAATGAAGTCCAACTGGAAGCAAAAGGTTTGGTATTGGGCCCTAATATAATTAAATAATAAATTATAGCAATATGATTTTTCTCCATGTACATTTTTTTAAAAACTCATGGTAGATTTTAATAACTTGAAACATTTCCAGTCATTTTTATGGCTGTAGATAAGATAAGATAGATATAGAAAGATAGAATCATTAGTGTTTCAAAAACACTAAATGTTTATTTGTTCTCATAAGTAATTCATGGACCCAACAATATTTAACAAAACTTCATTTTTAACAGATCGCTTAATGAGCATCATTTTACAGAAAATCACCAATAAATATATGAAAACAATTGCTTTTGACATCACAATGGTTAAACACATTAAATAATTAATTAAATTGTGCTTTACGTCAATGAAAATCCCTAGGTCTACAAACTACCTTTTAAATAGGAATGGAAGTATATATGATTACTCACAATACAACCTCTCAGTAGCAGAATTCACTAACATTATTGCACATAAACAGAAGGAAAATTCCTAAAGAATAAAATAATTTACAGCCTATTAATTTATTCTTTCATCTTAAATATGGCAACTGATGGGAATTCTTTATTTTTTTCTTCTCTTCCAACATTTATTTGAAATCACAGAGCTAATCTTATGGCCAAGAAGAAAGCCAAGGACATCGCAGGCTATGGAACCATTTCCCTCCACAAAATGTAGACAAAGAAAGTATTACAGGAACCAAACTGAAAGAAGTGTTACAGTGAAAACTTTGTCGAGTGTGTGTTTTTGTGTTTTGTTTTTTTTTTTCCCTGCACATAGGGAGTATACAGCGATCAACTCTAGCTGAGTGACTTTATTGTGATGGTTCATCTTGTACATAGTATTCCCTATCAGTCTGGAAACAAGATAATCCTTATAGGGGAACAGAAACAGAGGGAAGAAAAAGTGAGATATGTTTTAAAATAAAAGTGCTCATAACTGATACAAGACTGTAGGTGGGAAACAAGATCCCACAAGGGCAGAAGGAAGCATGTGCTAAAAGAAGACCAACTTAAGAAACTTCCTGATTTAGTCATGGATGTCAAATCTGAAACATCTCCAGACAGAAAGGTGATGTGACCTGCCATTTGGTTTAATGGGTATGATATAGTCATGAAGTGTGGCTCTGGCTTCCATCACTTTTTTGTTCTATATTTCTGGTTTTAGTGAACAGAAAGTAACTGTTGCATATCGGGTAGAATCTCTAGCAAGGCTACGACAGCCTCACAATTAACACAACAGCAGTGGAAAATACCCAAGATCAGAAACAGCAGGTTTTTTTTCTTTCTTGGTGGTGAAAAAGGTTTTTACTGTCAGCACTGATGAGTGGGGAAGAGAGGACAAATTTTCATTCCTTAATAAGGCCATAAGGCCATAAGGTGAGTGCTTGGACTAGACATCAAATTATCAGGAACAAGTTCTAATGACACAGCATGCTTCTCTGTCCACTCCAAGCCTACAGTGAATTATAACTGGAAAAGGCATTGCTGGGAATGTGATGGAAGAGATTAGCAAGTACATCTCCATTACAAAAGAATGAGATTTGTTTCAGCACCACAGTAGCAGAAGCCAAATTGCCTTGTTTAAGCAACAAAATAATGCCAGGAAGATGGACAGAAATCCTATAGCATTGTTGCTCATGAAGCTTTAGAAAGAAACATGCTTCTCCCTGATCTTATATAGGCCAGTGTAATTTTGGCAAAGTTTATGCTGTCAGAGCAATGAAAACCTGGAATAATAATAGAGATATGAAGCAGGACCTTTATTTTGCTTTTGCATTACATTATTTCAGGCACAGTGCCCAAGAGGAAAAAGCTGCAGGCCTGTGTCTTAGAAGTAGCCTGAAGATGTTTCCAAACTGCTTTATTTGTCATGTGTAAGAAGGCTCTGCTAAGAAAAACAGGATTGTTGGTACAGTGAGTTTGCTGGATCTGCAGCTGGAGCTAGGGAAGGAGGTGCCAGGTCCTTCAGTCCCAGAGCTCTGGGCAAAGTCTTAGCTGCTAACTGTCCACCCCTCCCAAAAAAACCCCAAAACAACAAAAGCAACAAAGCTACTCCTGCATAAGCAGGGCTGTTACACAGGCTCCAGAGGAAAAAAAAATTCCAACAAACCAACTTCATTTTTAACTAAATCCCAAGCGTTAAGGCAAATCCCATTAACATAGATGCCACAGCACATTAACAGCTCTTCAGGACCCTAATCTTGACTCCTGGGAAATGACTGATGAAAAAGGTTAGGCATCATATTAAGATGTTGCCAAACTATTCAAGCTAATGTAAACCACCTAAAAAGGGCTTCGATTTCCCTCATTAGGCTTTGTTTTGTATGAGGCAGAAGGAACAGTCTGGAGAACAGTTGGTGTGCTTAGACAGCTGAAACTGATACTTACAGTCACTGGTGGGGCTCCAGGGAAGTATTTCTGAGCACTGTCTCCTCTCCCTTGAAAATAAAACATTGCATTTTCTAAATGAAAACTGTGGCCCCAGTTGCTGTGAGCAGCATGGAGAGGTGGCCGGCTGAGCAAAGGGGTATGTGAGGAAGGGACAACTTTTTTTTTTGCACTTAGGAGGAATAGGAAAGGATGCCCTACAGAACAAAAGAGGAGGTGGAATTTATCTTATTTCCTTGCTTACCTTGCTCCTTAATGTGAATTTGGCCTTGCATCTTTCCTTCCACATGGCTGGTTTCTCCCCTGCCCCTCAGGGTCTCCCCAGCACCCCAAGCTCCCTGTGCTCATGGAAGCAAGAAGTGCACCTGCAAATCCTGGAGACTGAGCATCAGGTGCCAAAAGCATCCTTCCCCTTTCGTGCTGTGTGGTCTCCAGCAAGATGTGGCAATGGGTACAGGAATGGGGAGATGCAACAGTTCCCATCATCCCTGACCAGAAAGCTCCTTCCCTCCACAGGGCAAGGGCCAGCCCAGCCTACAGCCCTGGTGCCAGCAGCTAGGATGTCAGATCACTGTGAATTACCTGCACTGTGATAAAGGTACAATAGTGCCAGTGAGCCTTAGCTCTTCATGGCCTCACTGTCCTGCAGCCAGGATACCCAGAGTGAACTTCAGACCTCAGCTGTAAAGATTTCAATTTAAGTCTTGGAAGGTTGGTGTCCATATGTGAGGTGTCTGAGTGCTTCTTCCATGCGATGGGGATCCAAGCAGCACCATTCAGGAGCCCAGAGAGCTCCTCACTCTTCCCTAAGGCAGACATCCCATGCTCAGACAGGAGAATAAAAATCTTCCTTTTCCCTTCTGAATGCGGAGCTGGGAGAAGATGTACATGAACCACGAGTGGAAAAGGTATTAGGGACCAAAACCCACCACTACTCACCCCAAAGTAACACATTGACAATCAGACGTAAAGCAGCATATTGTTAATGAACTACATTGATAATGAGGCATCATCCTAGTAGCCCTCTTCACTTCTTAATGCTATTATGATATTTCATGTTCAATGTTTTATTGTATGCATTAACTCTCAACAGAATCATTAGATTGTATTTTTGATATTCTGCATAGATAAGTAGCAATAGTATTGTCAGAAGAAAAGAAGATACAGCATGCACCAAAAAAAAATCCAACTTTGAATCGAAGGGACAAATTTTCCAATTGAGCCTCTTTTTCTGTAACACGTTATTTTTTCAACCAACTGGATAGAAACCTTGAATTTTGAAAACAAGCGAGAAATGTGCATCCACATCAGGTACTTCAGTACTTCTAATTAGCAAATCTCTAAGGTAAAAGCCATTCACGCATGCAGTAATATACTTTCAGCATCTTGATTTAGCAGCCACATTGAGGCACTTAGAGAAATTTCCTCCTAATGCTTTACATTTATGCCAGAAGAAGAAGGAAAAAAAACTCTCTCAGAATATCTATGGTGCACAGGACCCTCTTTTTAAAATTTCACTATTACAAATGGTACAACATAAAATCTTGGAATAAACAGATGCAGTTTAGCCACAAGAATGGAACACATGGAGGAAGAACCCATTGAAATTTTTCTAGACAAGGAAGAAAAACAGATACAGTTCTCTCATCATAAAAACAATAAATTTACAAAGAACCCTCATATAGAGCAATAAATAGCAAGACTTTCCACATATCCATTATGTATCCAATAAAAATGAAAGCTGATTTTTTTTCTAGCCACTACTGTAGTTAGAGAGAAAACCAATTTAAACTGTATGCACTCAGCATCAATGTATTTTAACAGACAATATAATAAACCTGCCTACCTTCACAGACAATGTATCTCCAGGCTTTTACAGCAAATCTGGAAAATGTTGCACTAATATTTAAGCTTCTCCTTCTCTCTCTTTTCCCTGGAGTTTGCTTGACCCCTTTTGTGAATGTGAAGGCAGATTTCATTGCCCCCAGCCAGATAATCTCTGTGATGTGTGCTCAGCTGCTACATGGACCTCATTTCTCAAAGCTTGCCTTTGCCACACAACTCAGAAAGATGGTTCCTACCTGGCTGGGTTTGGTACTCTCAGCACCTGCAGGGAAATAAGCCAATCCCTTCACCACCTCACCTATAATTGATCTCTGACTGCTGGCCTTTGGAACAGAGCAAGAAGTGCCCCTATCCAACACTTCCTATATCTTTTTTAACTGCCTCATCAAATTCCTCCCTTAATGAAAACACAGCATGTAGATGTTTGAAGGGCAATGTGTGCACCTTCTCCATTTCCTTCACTAGAAAGTAATGCACTACAGTTGCAATGAACAATACGAAATAAAACAGCTCTCATGTCACAAAGGAGCCAAGCCAGGTATTTTTCCCCAATTTATCATTCATGTCTGCACAAGTTTTAGTAGGTCAGATTGTACAGGGTACAAAGAATCTATCTCTCTCTTCAACCCATCCTCACAGCTTAGGCCTTTGAAGGAAGTCTTTTCTGACAGGAATCTTGTTCTACTGCCATTTAATAATACTAATCAATACCTATTGAGAAAAAAATACATTCTCACTGGCAGAAACCAAGAAAAACCAAGACAAGGAGGGGGAGTTGTCAGACGAAGTCTCATTTACCAAAGCTGTAGGTCTCGCTTGGCTAATTCCCAGGTAGCCACGTTGGACAAACAATCTAATCCTCTCATTGGTTAGCCAAGATGGAGGAGCATCACCACCTTGCAACCTGACTATTATAATCTTCAGTAACAGCTACTTCAGCTGCCTCTTCCCTTGGCCACTGGTGAGCTCTCTGCTCCCGCAGCAGTCGCCGCTCCTCTCGCCTTTTTAGCCGGTTCTTCTGATGCTCCTCTTGCTTGGAGTACTGGAAGCGCTGCAGGAACAGGTCCTTTGCGTATTCATACAGCTGCATGTCCAAGAAATTCAGCTCCTCTATCCTTTGCCGCACATCCTCGCCGATGTCCACATTGGAGGCCCGTGTAACATTGAACTGGGTGAATGGGGAAATGAATTTCAGGTTGAATGTCCTCTCAAAGAGATACTGTGTTTTCCTCTGAAATTCCGTCAGCCCAAAGAAGGCCATGTTTTTCAGATTGTTCTTGGCGCTTTGGAGAAGGATCATGTTTCTCTCACTCTCATTCATGAAAGTCAGGTTGTAGCACCCCACCAGGCTGAGGTCTGCCAGCATGCGCACCTGGCGGTTGCTGGCCAAGTTGTAGCTGCAATCCATGAATTCCTGTAAGCTGACTCCAGACCAGTCGTCTCCTTCGTAGCAGGTAGGCAGCTCGTCTGGTGTTGGGCTTCTTCCATCGCACATATGAAGGGAAGTTTTCCACGTTGCACCCCTCTGGACGTGTTTCCATTCACTCAAGTACCGTGACACTGGATCCCTCAGCATGGTGATGTAATAGAAATTCCTGAAACATATAATTAAACACAGTTTTAGGATTTCAGTAGACTTTCCTATCTCTTCTCCAATAAAATTATTACCCAACACTGGCACCACACCCTTCACTTTTTCCAGTGCAGTGTAGGCACTTCATGTGACACTTCCTGAGACAGAAAAATCTTCATAAATACCATGAATAAAATGCAAGGTAAATTGGGAGAGAGATATAAAAGTAAATAAGCAGTTATCAGAGAAACAGAATTACTTCGACCTATCAAGTGTTCAGTGATAGCTGTTTTATATAGAAACCAATTAACTGAAGTGTGCTCCCCTCCACATTGAAGTATTAACCACCAGCAATATCAGAAGCTGTATGAAAAGTGATTGAAATAATCCTGCCATTTCTCTTCTGGACTGAGACATGCACGTCTCACAAGATGCACAGGATGATAATCCATACAGCACAATCCCTACTTGGGCACAACCTAAGAAAAGCATAAGCAATTTCATGTGGACAGTGCAAGTGCTAAAAATAACACCATGTGGAAGACTGACATGAGCTCCCTACTTAAGAAAAATCCTGTCATTAAGTGGGTTGGAGTGAAGATAATAAGAGACCAAAGATCCATTCATATGACTTAATTTTATTCAAGTGTTGATTGAAATCAGTTATAATCATGTCATACAAAAGCATTTGTTGGTGTAAAGATTATTATTATTCAACCTCACCTGTCAGGAATACAAAAGAGGCACCAAGATATATTGATTTGAAATAGAGAAAATAACTACAGAACTCACATTGTCAGTTCACCTTTTTGCTATGAAATTCAGTTTGTACGTCTTATTTATGGCAATCTGAAAGAGATTGCAATTAAATATGCATCAAGGAGGCTTTCACTTTACTGAGGGATGTTTTACTCAATAATAACACACCTGAATTATAAGGTGATATCATAAACACAAAGCAAAACTGAAATACTTATGATTTCTCTCAGCTAGAATAACCAGAAGAAGATTCATGACTAAAATTAACACATGATCTGGTACAAAAATAGGCTAATGAGTTTGCATGACTCAACTTACTGCAAACTATACATTAATAAATCATGAGCCCTAAGATTTCTTAAGAAAAGTCTGATCTCAGAACTTTTTCTTCAGCCTGGAGAAGGATGAAGAGAGTAAGCAGGAAGCAGAGAAGGATGAAGGAAGTAAGCAGGAAGCAAGCTTGCTGTGACAAGCTACCCTGTGAACAAACCAACGTTTTGGGAGTGTCATCTCATACAAGAGTTAACTCCAGTAAAATGAGAAACCTCAAAAGCTGTAACAACCTCCAAGACAATTACTTTGCTTTTTCAGGTATCATCCAATTCCTGCCACTAAAGATTCACCATCTCCATGAACCTTAGGTTGACCATAAAAATATTTATTTCCCCACATACTGCTAATTATGCAGATTTATCTCCCAGAGCAGGCAAAGAAAAGGGATACAGGTCTGAATGCTTCATTCTTATTCATTCTGAATTCTCCACCTACAGGACCTACAATATATTTTCCAGAATAAGGTTACAAGACCAAACTATAGACTATGTTCTGCTGCAGGGTAATTTCCTGAGCTACTATCTAATGGAAACAGCTGTTTCAAGGCTTATTTCACAGCAGAAGCTTTATAGGTGGAAGGATTTAAACTAGGGAGTGTCATGGATGTATTTTCACTATCACTTGCCCTGGAAACCAAGATTTCTGTCAGCATCAGATGATACTTTGAAGGATGATATTTGCAGAATAATTTGGAGCTTGGGTCTTCTGACTGCTGCTCACAAATGGCCAAACTGCATGTCAACTGTTTTGGTCACACAGCTCACATCAACAGGGAACCCAAGAATCACACAACCCTTCATAGACAGATATTTCTTAAACCCCTCTTTTCCTGCAGAGCAGAAAGTACCAGAAATCCTCCTGTGTGCTCTGCAAGATAGTTCCACTATGAAAAAGCAGTCTTTGGGCACTTCAGGCACAGCTTTCTTTTCTCAGATTGGATGCTCATCTCATCTTGGCTCTACACTGCATGTATGAGAGCACATTAAGAACTAGTTTCCATTTTACAGGGAAAAAAGGGGACACATTTCACAAGTGCTGTGCTGATAAAACAGCCCAACTCTCAAACACCCATCAACTCTGAGCGTAAGAAGCTGTTGTTGTAACATCCAGAAGGCACTGATGGGGTTGTGACCAAAAATGGCTGAAACTCCAAGGGAGCAGGGATGAAAAAAAATGGACAAAGACTCAGAGGCAGTAGGAAACCTCTACATCAACAAAGACAGGACATTGGCTTAGTCCTTGTATGCTGCACCTCCTCTCTTCAGGTAATTTTGGATGTTAATATGTGGTAACAGACAGATTTTAAAGTTGCTTTTGACAGTTATTTATACTTCTAATAATAGTTCTGTCTTTCCTCACCCATCTCCTGCAGTCCCAGTCAGGTATGACTCAGAGCAACAACAATTAACAAAAATATCTCCTTTGCATCAATCATTTCCATTTCATCCCTGGATATGTAAATGTGTTTGATGTGCAATAAACAGGAGTACAAAGCAAATACATGGAAATAAGAAAAGCACATCTTTGTATAACATCTGCAGCTTCCCTTCTGCATACTGGGCCAGAAACTTTGCAGTCTGCTGCTGCTCCTCCTTGTGACTACCTGACTTCTGCAGCTGCTTTCACTGCCCAGATAAATCTGCTGCTGGTTTCTGCAGCTTCCAGAGAGTTGCCTTCTTGTGTTATCCACTGAATGGCTTCTTCATCTGGCAGACAACCTTTAACAGCAGCTTGACACACATTTAGTTTCTGAGGGGCTGATAACTTACGCCACATTCACAGTTGACAACCTTCTGATTAACCTCTAACACCCTGTCACCCTTTTAATCAGTCTGAGGTTGGAAGACCTTAGGATTTCTTCCACCTAATCCTGGACACTGTCCAAATGACATTGTTACATGCTACTCCTGGACTGGGGGTTGCTGCACTGAAGTTGTGCACAAAATTTTCTTTCAGGGAAAAGGGTGTCATGTCTCTAGAATAATGATACAAGTAAACACACAAAGGCCATGAACATTTGTTTCAGTTGGAAAATTATATAAATTATAAAATTATCTTAGGAAATTGTTTTCAAATTGCTTTCAAATTTTGACATTTATGGAATAATTATAGAAGCATTTTGGAGCCCTCAGTGCCTCATATACAAGCATTCAATCACACTGGGAATAGCCAAGGAGTCGGCTCGTAATAAAGACAAGAAGCAGGTTAAAAATACGAATCAGGATATGACCTTTCTTCACTGTTCAGTAAAGCAGCATAAAGTTAGCTAAACACTGAATATGCTTGAGACACTCTGAATACAGATGTGCACTTGTCCTCATTGGTGTAAATGACCCTCTTCCATCATCCATGCTCACAGTTAAGGCTATGCTGAGTTCCATGGCTACCCACCATGGTACAATACTGAGCAAAGAATTAAGTAATGACTTCTCTTACCCTGTTTGTCAAAGTAAACTCATCACAGACTTCTTGGCTTCATTTTTATAGACTTCCATCATTGATTGCTGCCACAGACACCCTCAGTGCTTAAAGGCTAGCCAAAAAGAATATGATGGCACGTCAGGGAGAAGATATTTTACAGAAAATATTCCAAATTAATTTAAACCCATACAGGTTTTAAACCCATATCTATAGAATATATTTATGTAATCAATATCTATATCATCTATATCATATCTATATCAGCATGTGTGTGTGTAAAAATTCACACTGAAATCTGGCCATAACCTGTATTTGTCAATGACAGAAAAATGATAGTAGATGCACAGGTGTACGTTTGCCAATGTGTCTTGTGACTGTCTCTATGAACACATGAACATGTAATAACAGTCTAGATTTCATTTCAAACACCAGCCCACTAGCTGCAGTGTTAGCTCCTCCTGAAAGGAAACTTTATGCAGCTTCCCCAGATTAAGAAATCTCCTTTTGAGCATGATGTACTGAAACTAATGGATTATTGAAGTTGTCACTATGGGATAGCTGATTTTTTGGACAAGGGATGGTCATGGAAAGGGCCTGAGGATGCAAGGGCTCAAACAAGCACCAGTGTGAAGCATGGGCTGCACACTACTGTTTACAGTGGAATTATGAACTACTTGGTAATTCCTAAGACTCTAGTCCTACTTGCATGAAATCCAATCTCTTCATTAGCATTAGGCAAAGAAAACCTTTAATTAAAAGAACAGATAAAATGAGCTTCTAGTTATAACCTAAGAACATGTATTTCTTCCACATTATAAGGTATTTTAATATAAATACTCTAATCTTACATTAATCCTTCAATAGCATTGCTCTGGTTTAGAAATTAATTTCAGAGGAGCAGAGTCTGCTATAAGCAGAGGTGATCCCCAAACAGGGCATTTTGCCTCTTCTATCACCATGGAACAGATGTCCCAGCTGAGGGAGATTTACTAAATATGTGAAGGATCACTGCACACTGAGAACAGAAACATCCTGTAGGGCCTCCTGGGGAAGAAGAATGAATGGCATCTTCATAAAAGGAGAACAGTGTGCTCATGGCAGTGCATGCAGAGACAGAAGAATATTTGAGCTGGAGTAAAAGAGTCACCAGAGAATATTTTGGAAAACACTAGCAGACAGAAGAAAGAAAAACCAAAGTGACTGAAAAAATCCAGGTGCATCATAAAACTATCCACATTCTGGTTCTTCCAGGTAGAAAGGAAAATAAAAGCTCTGGTCAAGTTTGTGTCCCAAGTGGAGATAAGAATTTAGTAGTTTTAATTGTGGAAGTGAGTGTGCCCCTGAGGAAAGGTCTGAAATACCCACCAAAAGCCATCCTGTCAGCACACTTCTGCTACCAACGGAGGTTGTGGCAAAATGAACGCTTAAGAAGGATCAGCATTATGTGAACAAAACCTTATACTTCCCAGTTTTATCCTGGAACCCAGATTCTCACAGGCAGTAACAGAGTTAGCCCACAGTCAGTAACCTCTCTTTGGGCAAAGTATCGTCAGTATAGGTAATGGTGAAAGGAAGAGGGCAAGCAAATGTAACAAAGGTAAGTATAATGCAGCACATGTACAATTAGGGAATAAGAACATGCAACAGGCATGATGGGGAAGGCAGAAAGCAAAGAAACATTGTCAGGCTCATCTGAATTGGTCAAAGTCACCCTAGTGAAATGCAGATGTATCAGCTCGAGGCTGGCATTTCTGTGCTGAGTGTCTCTGCATCCATGGTGTGTTTAATTTACAGATAAACTGCCCAAAATTACAAAAACAGACTGTCTACTTATCCAGAACAATGGCAGCGTAACGAAAACCTATGAAACAGTGCACAAAATATATGCATCTCCATTTGGCTGCAGGAAACATCATCCAGCTTATCCACCAAGCCAGACAGATAAACCCTAGCTGTCCCACAAACTTTTGCAAAGATGATATAGCAGGAGCACACAGGCTTCTTAAGCTTAGTGTCTGTCACAGGATGCTAGACACTGTGATGGAATGGTTTTCTAAGAAATCCTTTACATAAGTTTGTGACCTTAATACTATTATCTATCCTTTCAGGTTTTCATGAGTTTCTTTACAAGACTATTACTGAAAGAACAGCCACCATCCTTAAAATGTGAAGGTTTATCTACTCTTACCACATGCATCACCTGCTCAGCATGTAACAAAAGCACTCAATTGGCTGTTTTCCCAGAGGATCTGAGCACTCAGTGCTTCTGCAGTTTTCATCTGGGATGATGAGCACTTTACTTAAAACAGTGACTATAATATCCTATAGACACTCCACATTTAAGGAAAACTTAGCTGAGTTAAATAAAAGAAAAATTTAAAAAGCCCAGATTTAATTTTGAGGTATAAAACTACAAAATTTTAGATGTGTCTCATTATTCCATTGAGATTTTGTCCCATGGCTCTGAATCCAACTGGAATAAAAACTGGCCATTGTTTCCTATTTCTGAGTTGGCCACAAGTCTCTGTTGGTTAAACTTACCCTTTCCATTACCCCAGTGGCATAAGGAGCAGCTGAATCCATACGATATGCCTGCTCAGAGAAGGGACTGGATGCTGCTTTCAGGGTAGGACATCTAATTGCAGCGGTCTGCATATGAGCTACACATTGAGGCAAGCTCTGAACCCAGCAGGGAGCTGCCCAGCACAGGCAGTGGTGTGGGTCTGGCCATGGCAGGGGTCACCTCTGGCATGAGCTGCATCCCTTTAGAGGATCCCACTGCATCACACCGTGTACCTTGGCCACAGAGGGAGCATTATTGCTGGCCTGGAGGTGTCTATGTTGTACAGGTATCTCAATCTGCAAGGTGAACCCTGCACTTGGAGCCAAAGGGTCCTTGCCTCAAGGGACGTATTCTCAGAATGCAAGGTTCAGGTCAACATCAAAAACTAACCGCTAACATAACATTTTCTAATGAGGGAGAAATAATCACAGAGAACCTCAATTTCACAACTTTTTGTACCTATAATACATCTACCAGTCATGGTGTAATATCTCTTTCTAAACATACTTACAGAGTTGGAGCATTCCCTGAAGTAAAACAAAGTTTTAAAGTTCTGTATTGTTGCATACAAATCTCCAATCCAGCAGTTAGAAAAACAGTCCATTGTAATTTTGTTGTCCTTGCTGATATATCAATATATCAGTGTGACAGAGGGAGGGCTGGGAGTCAGACAGCTGGGATTGTATTTCTGGTTCTGGAAAGAAAAGGCGGTTGCTTGGGAAGTTATTTGTGATGACACAGACTGTTACAGGCAAGAAAAATGTGGTGATTGGGTACTGGGAAGGACTTAAGAAATGTGAAACCTTATTTTTTCCTTGCATGTTAGGAAGAATACTCCCTGTCACCAACTTCAGTTTCTTTTACAGTAATTCACTGCTTTCATCACAAAACTCCCAATTTTTCTGTTTAGATATTGCAAGCCCTTTTTTCTTTAAATTATCCTCTGAAATATAGATTAAATTCAGTATCAATGTCATCAGAAAAACCTCAGGAAAGCTTTATAGCACTGGTTTGTTTTTGGTTTTTGTTTTTTTTTTTTTGCACAGTTGTTGATCAGAGGATTAGTGTCCCACATTTGATTAAAGAATGACAGATGACAAGGAGGGTCTTTAGAGATCATTCATTCTTTGACATCAAACAACTTTTAACAGTAGTGATTTAAGGTAATCCGGAAGGGTAGAAAAAGGAGAGTGAACCTTTGGCAGCACAAATGCTACACACACAACATTTGGAATTTTTCCACCTAAAGAGTCCAATTTTCCTTGATGTGAAGCTAGAACAAATTCAATAATGGCATAGAGCTATGCAAAGATCTGAGAAGAACGAGATATTAGGTAAGCTATTTTAACATAGCACTGGTTCATAGATTCATATAATACAGAAAAAAGTTTCAAAATCCAGCACTACATCTGTACTGAAAACAATGGTAAAAATTCCATTTATGGAGACTATTTTTTTTCTTAAATGTTTCAGGAATGAAGCCAGCTGGCCTCAGACTATGCAAAATGACAATTTCCTTATAAAATGTTGTCTACTTTTAGAGTTAGGACATGTGATTTTGTACTTTTTAAAAGTAATGAATAATTATGACAATAATAATCACATTCCTGACATTGCCACATGCCTGTCAAAATTATCAGTGAAAATGTGTCTTGGGACCTACTGCTGCAAAATGATAGTGGGAGTGCTGAGAACTTTTGTCTTGACATAGGAGAATATAAATTTGTGAGGATACAGATTTTAATGACGTATTTGATGAAGATCAAACAGTGGCCTTTCAGCACCTAAGAAGAGGCCAGTGAGAAAATAAAGTAAGGCTTTTCACTCTTGTGTGTGGTGGGACAATAGTCATAAACCGAAAAAAGTGAGAATAAAAGGAAAACAATTTTCATTATGAGAATAATTAAGCATTGGAAAATTTTATCAGCAGCAGCTCTGCATCCTCCACCCTTGGAGATTTTGAAGATCCAACCGGAGAGATCTCTGAGCAACCCCATCTATGCTCAGTGGTGGCCCTGCTCTGAGCAGGGGGTTGGACTTCTCCTGAAGTCACTTCCCACCCCTGGGGCTCTGGGATTCTGAATAACAGGGGAAAGTCTGCTGTCACCAAATGTACAGTACTGTCAGATACCACATCAAACAAGAACCAACTTACCTACTAAATTATCCCCATTCTCCCTTGTTCTTTCCTGGCCACCCTACGAACCATACAGAGGATTTTTAGTCTCTTTTAAGAGGTTGTGGGGTTTTAAAATATGATTTTAACTAGGGCTATAACACTCCAAAACAGCATGCCCTGAATTATTGTGCAACTTCATGAGTACTTATTTTGACGACACATTATTCAATATTGAGTCTCCAGAAACTGGAGAAGACAGTGCAGCTGCTACACATCCCTAATGAAATTAATTCTGTTCACAGGTATCAAGTCTGGATCTTGAGCAGCTCCTAGGCTAATGAAATTATGTAGTTAGCCATGGTTTTGATCCCAGTATTTTAGAAAATGCACATGAATAGCATATGAATATGTGTGAGCTCTCTGAGCTAATATAGGTTTTTCTTGTGTGTTGCCTTCAGGATTTAGGCATAAATTTTCAAACACAGAGCATAAAGTTGGACATTTTACTCTATATTTAAATATGTAGGTAAGCTCAGCCTCGCTGGCAGTGAAGAAAACAGAGAGTAGTATGAGCAAATATGAAGAAATTTGTTGATTTATTTAGGAAAAAAAGCTCTCAGAGACATCACAGTGCCCTACATACCCTGCAAGGACAGATAACAGCACTCAGTTATCTCTTTCCTAAAGCATCCTAGCCCCTTTTGAAATATCCTTTTCATGCTGTTGCTCCTACTGAAAGCATTTTGTGAAGGTTGCTTCTTACAGTTAGGAACACAAGTCATATTCCCAGACAAAATCTGGTCTTGGTCTACTTAGATCCAGTTGTTCTTGAGTTAACACTGCAAATACATCAAGGAGATTTATAAATGTAACATCAGAGAAAGAGAAATAGCATTTAAGCTGAAGATCACGGAGCTCTCAACTTTCGATTTACAAAGCTGAACTACTTTTTATTGTCTCCTATGATAAGAAAAGTTGTAAGTGACCAAACTGCAGTCCCCAAAACCCTTGGGTCATTTGTATATCCCTTCACTGAATTTTCCAACATCTCAGCTTTTCACGCTAGCTTTTGATAGGGCGCTTACAAAAATAAGGAGCTCCTGAGATTTGTTCCAGGTTTTGATCATATAGCAGTCCTTTCCTGGCATTTGAATTTGCACAACTTCAAATTTCACTATAGGTGGCTAGAATTGAGCAAATTTCACATGAGGCTTTAGAAGTGCCTTGTACAATAAACATTTCTTACCTCCACTGGCAGTATGTTCTCTGATACACCCTCACACTGCATTTTGGTGTTTTATGGGCCCACGTGACTCTGGAAACCCATACTCACTGTGTCACTGACTCAGATGATATCCCTGCCCATGGCAGGGGTTTGGAACTTGATGGTCTTTAAGGTCCCTTCCAACCCAAACCATTCTGTGATTCTGTGAACATGAAGACTCCCCATTTTGGCTGGTAAGCACTCAGTTGATAGAGGACAGCTATTTCTGCTGGCTTTGGATGCATGAACCATGCACTTTGCGCTACCAAACTTCATTTCCCCTATTTTTATGAAGTCCTCAAGGTCATTAAACAAATTCCATTAATATACTTAAGCTTTTAGTCCCAGCATCTTTAATGGAGACATGAAACAGGGTCAGAGTTAAGACTAGCCCTGTGGAAAATAACTTTCCTTTAAATTCCTCTTTCAGTACATCCTGTTTTGTTACCAGCTTCTTGTTCACCAGAAAATTCTTATGCTCAGCCTCACACTTTCTGCCTTGTATAATAACTTTGCAGATGCTTGTCTATCAAATATCTTATTGAAGGTAAATTTCCATTCTGCTATCAGAGATGGATGCTGGATATTTACATGTCACAGCCCAGAGGCTGGTGCCCCCAGCTTTGGTGCATGTGAGAACACAGAGGTTGGTTAAAGATGGGGAAATGACAATTTGTTTCAGAGTGAAATGGTCTGGAATAGAAATGTATAGATGAGGCGATTTGATGGAAAAACAAACAAGCTTGATACAAATTGTAAATCATTTCTTGATGAGACACAAATTCAACGAAGTTCCCTCCAGTGATTTTTGTTCTTTGCCTAAATTATATCAAGCTCAGTTGTTCTAAGTATTCCTTAAATTGCTGAAAGGAGTGAAGTAGCAAGAACCTTGCTGAAAGAAATACAAATGCAAATTGCAATAATAATACAAACAATGAGAATTGCATTGTTCTATCAAGCCTTGTACCTTGTACCTCCTAGAGAAACAGGATGTGAGCACACACAGGAGGAAATACTATTCAAAAGCAATACCTGTGCAGCGTCTTACAGGATTTTTTTAAGACATGCAAGGCATTTATGGTGGGGAGAATAAGAAATCTTTTGTGGTCAGGACTGGCAAAGGAGGGATCCATTGCTCACATCACCCCCCTTCTATCTCGTCACTATTGTGCACAGCTGATTGCTGTGTCTCAAAAGAAGTGTGTAAATGAGGTACAGTGACCTCTTTACTCAAAATTGTTGTTTCTTTTTTCTTTGCCTTTGCTATGCCACTGCACAGAAGGGAACACAAAATAAGGATACATTTGCACTACAGTCCCACCCACCTCCTCCCTGAGCTGCCTCTAGCCCCAGCCTGGGGAGGAAGTTCTGAACTTGCCTTTCCCAGGAAGATGTTACAAGTACATGGGGAATGAGTTAAAGGGATGGCCCGCAGCAGGAAGTGGCAGCAGAAAACAACAGCTGGCCAGGGAAAAGAAAGCTAGTGACAGACAGGGGACAAGAGAAGAGCAAACCTGAAGACAGTGCTGCACAAGGGACCTGCAGTTTGAGCTTTTTTTGCCAATATAGCCTTAAAGGGTTACAGAAACCTGTGTGGGAAGAGACCCTCCTGAAGAATTCTGATACCTATAATCATGGGTAACAGCTTAGCATAAAAGGATTCATAAAATATCCCTTATGCACACAAGACAAACCACAAAACCCTCCTCACAAACAGGTGGCAGTCTCTCAGCAGCTGCCAAAAAGGTTGGAGGAATTCCCTGTTTCAGGAAGAGTCTCACAGGACAGCACCAAGCGACCAAGCACTCCTCCAGCTCCAGTGCAAAAAGGTGGGGACACAGAACTCCTGCCTATTCAGTAACTTAAACAACATAGGGCCTTCCAGAATGGTTCTAAAGGAAAAAAAAAAACTACATACTTTCATGCAGAATTATGAGAAACCTGTTATCACAAGGGCCCTGCAGGAATACACTCGGCTGGTAAAATTCACTTTCAAAGAGCCCCTGAAAAAACAAATCAAATGTAGCCAGATCCTTAAATCTTCTGACATTTGCATTTCTTCAGTCATATTTTGTTAGGTCTAAAACAAAGCAAAATTAGTTATTTTAAATTCAACTACAATATTTATTTTCAATCTCTTCCTGTTTTTTGAAAGAGCTGTTGCTATCTCATTTTATTCTCTGGCTAGGTAACACTTCCAGCACCAGCATCACCAGTGTTCCTTTGTAACTGGCTTCACTGGAAACCAGTTTGTGCCACAGTTTGTCCCCAGCTGAGCTTTTTCTTATTTCCAACTAAGAGATCAGTTGCAGGCACTCTTTTCCAAGTCTGGGATGCTCAGATAAAAGTTCTGTGGGATTTTTCACTGCAATGCATTTTGAATCAGTACAGTAATTCTGCTCAATTAATAAAGTAATTAACAATAAAAAGGGCTCAGTAATTGAAATCTCTTTGAAAGCACACTAATTTATTCTCTCTAAGCTTTGCCTCAAATCTTTATTAATTCTGACGTCAAGCAAAATGACCATAAATTATAAATGATCATCAAAAAATCCAGGCATCACAGTCATTTTTTTTGTCCCACATGCTGAGTTTTTAAAGCCTCCCATAAGGTAAACAACATGACAACACAGATATAAAAGAATTTCAGGTGATTCTACTAACGAATACATTGTAAGAGCAGTGTTCCCTATTCGTACATTGAAATGTTTATTATTAATAATAGTTCACAAAACCTAGGGAAATTACCCAGCTGTAAAACAAAAATGCTGGTTTTTTCCTCCTAAAATTTCTCTTCTTGTAATGCAACTGTATGATTTTACCTGTAAGTCAATAAACAAGAAGGTGACAGGGTATTTCAATTGAATACTTACAAGACAGACTGCTGACTTTCTATTTTACACTGAATTTTGTGTTTTACTAAAATATTTTATAGCATCTGAGCAAACCTAGAAATATTTGGTACAAATAAATAACTCAAATATAGGCAAAATTTCCATTTTCCTTTTCCATTGATCTAATAGGTATCTTTGTACATGTATATATGTACACACATACATACATAAAATCTCCACAAGAGGGCCCTCTAATCTTCCCCAAATCTTTGCAAAAGCTTAACTCGCTTTCCAAAAATTGATGTCATAAAGCTTTTGACTACAGATACTGTGGTATCTCAGGAAAAAAAAGCTTTTTACCGACTATAAGTGACTTTGTGATAGAATTTCATACAACAAAAACTATAGTTTGAAAGGCGATCAGTTTTTATGCACAACTCCCACTATATACTTGGCATGCAAAGGACTTTGATCATGCTTTTCCAAGTTCAGTACTTGCAATTCTCAGCCAAATGAGACCATTCACACACATACACAGACTCAGAGAGCCAGCTCATACTGCCATGGCAAGGCAAGCCTTTGGGATGCAGCCTGGTTCTGTGTTATGTTGTAATTTGTAGGCAAAGACCAAAGTGAGTGACTACGAGTGATTTCAGCCCTGTAATGATGCATAGGTCCCACACCTAAGGTACAAATGGTATTAAAGTTATTTGCACTGTCCTCTCAACTCCCTGCAGATATGAAAACCAAATCTTGTCATACTTTGTTACCTGCTTTAATATTCTGAATGTCTTACAGACACAGCATTATAAGTCCTCATCTTCTTAACTCTACTGTAGCTCTGTGATGTTTTTATTATTTACCATACCCTCGACCTTGGAATACCTAGAAGAAACGGAACCATCTCCTTCTTCTGACCTCAAATCTTAATTAATTAGGCTTATTCACACATGCCAGGCTGTGGACTGCAATGTACCATCAGTTGTGGATGTTATGCTGAGAGAAAGAAGCTAATAAGATGAAATGAAGAAGTCTAGGCTTCTAAACAACTTCTATGAAGGATTCTTTACCTTTCAGGAAAACGAGATAGAGATTATATTAATTCAGTCCTGCAGATACAGCACAAACCCACCAATCTGCTAAGTCAACCAAATGAATCTCTGCACTCTCTGCACCTTGGTCTGCAGCACGAACTTTAAGCAAAGTTTCCATGATTTCTCAGTGACAGTGCTGTATACAGCCATGTTTAACCCATGTCCATGACAGAGTTCACTACTGCATTCACATAAAATAAAACACCCAAGAACCTGATGGGTCTGCATAAGAATATAGGCTCAAGCAAGTCATCATGAATGCCTGTGGCTCTCTAACTTTCCTCTGAGATGGGCAAATCCTAATCAATGAAGCACATCTGTACAGAGGCAAAAAGGCATTTCCCAGTCCTTCAGGCCATGCACTGACTACTTGAAGCATGACATTTGATTAGCCCTATTATCTCAACTCATTTATATATAAATGTTTTCAGGGGCCATGAAGCCATCCAGCCTTTATTAAAATCCAGCCACATTCTCTGAACTGAAGTTCCCTTCTCTTCCTTCTTTTTTTTTGCTTTTTGTCTGTAAGAACAAGCAGAAATTTATTTTTCTTTATCATCTCTGCAATATTATTTTATTATTAATATTATATTATTATTGCCAAATAACCTTCTCCTCATACATTAGTGTAGCAGACTCTTGCCATACCCACTCACATATGCAAATAGGTCAGTCTTTCTAGTCTTTCCCCACAGAGATATTTGACATTGAGACTCAACATGATCTAGCATCTTTCTGAACTAAAGGCCAGGGGAATTGTGTGTGGGACTTAATTTCCAAAAGTATTTCTCATAGAAATTAATGAACATCTGTGCAGATGCTGAATGTGAATTCAGGCAGTAGACAAAGCCTATCTGAAACTGAGCTTAAGGTCTAGGAATACCTAATGGTAAGCATATTTATCTTTGGATTTCTTCCCTTCCCATTGAAGATCCAGAGTGCTCTTCAGGTCACAAACTTTTCTTGCTCTAAAAGGAGTGGGATGATGACAGGGTTATGAAAGCTATTTCAGCATTAACAAGGAGCAAAGCTGCTGATGTGTATCCTAAGTAACACAAAGATTTGAACATGAAACATTCATTAAGATTTCTTTAACAACTCTGTAAATTGCTTTCTGTTTCATATGGAGTATTACTGTCAGTATAAGTATAGAAGTGATGCAAACAGGAAAGCAAAATTCAGGTTAAATATTATATCATCATGAATATTTTTCTACAGTTTTAATGACTTCAATATTTCTGTCTTTTATCTAACAGAGATTTCATAGCCTGGGTCAATCTTATTAGTGACACATATATTGAATATTACATAATTTAACATCAATTGACACCTGTGAATTTAAAAAAGAAATCTCATCAGAGCTGAGCAACTGAAGATATGCTACCTTCCTAGAAAAATTAGCTAAAAAGATAAAAGATTGCAAACTAATCTGATTTTGGTGGGGTTTTTTTTTTTGGTGGTTTTTTTTGTTTTTTTTTTTTACTTTGAAGATGTTCCTTTTCAATGGGCTTTTTCTAAAGCACAATTTTTGTTTATAATTGTATCATTTTTAATATATGACAAAACTGTATATCCCAGTAGCTTCACCAAGTGCTGTTTAGGACTTGTAACCCTGCTCTCCCTCTGGGGATAGAAGCCACTGTATGCTCAGGCTAAAGAACACCCCTGCCTGGATGAAAAGGAAGTTTGCATGCACATAGACCTTTATTCATGACACTTTAGTTTGCTCCATGGCCTTAATAAATACACTAGCATAAAGTATTCTCATACAAACCATGACTCTATAAATAACTCACTTCAGACATTTTTTCATGTTGTTTCCAGTTACACTGCTTCTACTACAAGAAACAATAATTAGTATAGGCTGGGTTTTATCACCAAAAACCCACACTTCCTATCTTCTCTCTCATTCTTTGGCACCAATTTGTTTCTTTATTCCTCTATTTCTGCTCTCCCTTTTCCCTCATTATTTGTGTCCTCACACAGCAGTAGCATAACTTTATGCCTGACGGAGCTGCAGAGGAAACAGAGCATTTCCATGCATCACAGACTGTTGGGCTGACACAGAAGAAATTCAGCTTTCTCCTAGCTAGGTTTAAGCCCATTTGCTCCTGCACCAAGTTTCTCTATAGGGGGAGCTGGCTGCAGGGGAAATATGGGTGGGAGTGGGATGGTGTGACTCAAAGCCCTTGACAGCCACAGAGCTGTGGTGCTGCTTGTTGGGGTGGGCACAGGGGCTGTGCAGCTGGCTCAGGAGGGCAGGCTGAAGGCTGCAGCAGGGGGGATAGCTCTCACCTGGAGGTGTGTTGGTTTAGGTATGTGGCTGCTTCCCCACGGGACATTTTCACAATGTTGCCCTCATTTGTGCCTTTCCTCTATAACCAAACTTTTTAAAATTGAGATTCTTTTAATTTTAGCTCATTGAAACTGGAACTTCATTTCTGCATCCCAGGCACACAGACTCTCTAAGGGCTCAGTTTAGATCCCCTGTGTATTAGGTATACTACTGTTAGTTCACGCTCTCTAAACAAATCTGAGAGCCAAAAGTTATTTTGAAAACCTTGGTATGCAGTCTTCTCCCTTCTGCAGGTTTACCCCTGTTATTTAGAGTTGTATATTGGCACAACCCTATCATTCAGCATATGGCATGTGGCATTAGTGTAACTTTCAATGCCAGATATCCTAAGGCAGATACAATATTATAGTATTGCAATTGGACTTTATTATTTTTACCCAGCCTGGACTTAGCTTTGCTTCCTAAAAAGACTTTAAGACAATCATGTTCTATAAAAACAGCTGAATTAAAAATATCATATTAAAAAGGTGTTGAAGAAGCTACTTGACATGGCAGATAAACCCACCAACAGCTATTAAATACAGAGAAATCTCCAATAAGCAAGAAAATCTCAAGCCTTGAATTTTTCAACCAGGGGAATATATTCAGGGGTATCATCATTACATGCTTGCCTTGTTCTTGCCTTGGAGGCAAGGTGTTAGATTAGATGGACCTTTGGTCTGACTCAGCTTAGCCATCCCAAGCCACCCACATAATTGTACTTTTTTCCCCTGACATTGATGAGAGAAGTATCTCATGCTGATGAGTTAAGTCAAAGCAGAAAAAAAAGAATTAAAAATCTGTACTGTTTTAGTCATATGCATAAGGAAGAATCTGGATGTCATGCTTGCCATAGAAAATGTTCTCTCACCTTCAGCAAGAAATCTGTTTTCTGTTTTCTTAAAAATGGATGTGGGTGTTACAAATGGCAGTTCTTTACTGCTTTTAAAAATGAATGCTTTCCATTCATTTAAGAAGAGACTATCAGAAAATACATTATTACCAAGGGTTGGTAGGAGGCAACATCAAACAGTGCATCAGCTCTGAAAGAGAAATGAACCATGGAAACAGACTGAATGCAGGAGCTGACCGCTGAGGCTCAGCACAGAGGACAGGAGCATCCCATCAGGCCACAGCACAGAATGACAGCTGAGATCTTCAGGTAGCTGAGAAATGGCTCAGCCCCTCCTGACTACTCCAGTGCTGCTCCATTCCAGGTCTATCTGTGGCTGTGTGGGCTGGCACTGCAAATATGACCTGTGGCAAACCTGGACAGCATGAATTAGCTAAAGTACATGCCAGCCTCCACAGGTTGTATGTGTTCACACATGATATCTGATGGACATAGGCAGATGCAGAACAAAACAGCCTGCTTTGGCACAAAACCAATTTGCTGACTCCTTCTGAACAGCATGAATTGCCACAGTGGTTTTATGTCAAGGGAGCAATTTGCATAATTATTCAACCCTGCTTTTGAGCCCATACTAGGATATCTAAAGCCAGTTCAACTGTATGGCCAAAGCAAAAAAAAAAAAAAAAATTGTGACGTGGCCTTCATACCTAACCTGTCAGAGCCATGCAGGAGTTTCTCTGGATTTGTAAGAGTGCAAACACACCAGGACAACCTGCTTTGCTTTGCTGCCCTGGGCACTTCTGTGTCTGTCCCAGCTTACCAAACCTCTGCAAGTCTTTCCATGTAATACACATTTCCTTGCACCAGCCTGCCAAAACTATATGAATGAAAGCAAATGACGCAACTAAACTATTAAATTCCTTAAGTGTAGAATATCACACATAAAATTCAAGGACTAAAACATATTTAATTACAAAAGTGCATCAATTCCATGAGAAAAGTAATGTATAAAAGCCTCTGTTACAATGTGAAATATTGTCGAGGGAGTTGGAAAATGCCAGAAAGAATATTATTTGTGCAGCTTTTATTTTTCCACTATAACACTCTACTTATTTGCAATGAAAATTATTATTTTCCCATAGAACTCCTGCGTTGTTCAGTGCACTGAACAGGTAGTGGTCAGTGAGATGCCTATTCAATATTTCTTTTTATCATCACGTGAAAGCCCATACTTCAGTGTTTTATTTACAGCAGATTGCACAGACTCTGCTCAGGGACAGAATATCACATCTCCTCATTGCTTTTACTATCACAATCATCCTTGCACTATGGTGTACTTAATTTCTTTTTGATTAGTATTTCCTACAAGTCCTATTTACAGCCACATACTTGTACTTTTGCACACCAAATCTTGATTTCTTTTGGGTCAAAAGGAAACATAACCAAAGTCTGGGGACAAATTCCTTCCTTGAAGAGACATGAGCAATGGGAGAGGCAAGCTTGAGTCTCTTAGGCTCTAAAAGAAAACAAAGAAACATCCCTCAGTTCCTACACACCATGATCAGCTTTTGACAAAAGCAGGCTGGAATGCTGTTTGGTGTGGTACTCACATCTGCAGGTACCGTGTGTGCTGCAAGGATCCAGAAGGAAGGTGTTTCCCACTTGTGCTCCCCAAGAGGGATCCACGGGGCTTCTCAGACTCCTCAAAGCAGGCAACAGTAATGCACATGCACAGAGATTCCTCAGACACTTTAAAAATCACAGCTGTGGCTTCCAATGACAGAGTCGAGCAAGGTTTTGAGTATGAGATTCCCAGACTAATTCCTTATGGCCTGGGGCCTCAAATTACTTCATTAATACCAACAACTTTGTAAATCAGGCCACCCCTTTTCTGTTTCATCTGGAATTCTGAACTGGAACAACACTTTAAAATATCAGCGTCTTGAAGATTTAGTAGTTTTTCTACCTTAGAGTCTTGTGTGTACCTATTTCAAGTGTGCATGGCCCAGGACAATGAAATGGTTGTTGTTTTGAAAACCATCACTACTAAACATTCCACTTCCAACAGACATTCAATTCAACAGATAATTCAACAGGTATTTTGTGGATATTGTATGGACATTTTGCAGGGGTGGTTCATGGACTAAGGGAATGGCATCTGCTTATTATATTAAAGAATGGGAAGAGGGGGAGTGGTGAGTAATGAAGTTATGTTGAGTAGTGTGGTACTTGGGTATGATGAAAATGATATGGAGCAATGGGTGGAATGTGCTGGTTTCAGCTGGGTAGAGTTAGTTTTCTGCATGGTGGCTGCTATGGATCTGTGTTTTGGATTTTTGCTGAGCACAGAGTTGATAATATAGAGATGTTTTGCTGAGCAGGGCACACATGGACCCTTTTCTGCTTTTCATACTGCCATGGTGGTGAGGAAGGTAGGGATGCAAGACTGGGAGGAGACACAGCCAGGACAGGTGATCCCAACTGATCAAAGGGATATTCCAGACCATGTGACATCACGCTCAGTGTGTAAACTGGGTGAAGGAAGAGGCATTTGGAGTGATGGCATTTGTCTTCCCAAGTCCCCATTACATGTGATGGGACCCTGCTCTCCTGGGATGTCTGCCCATGGGGAGCAGTGAATTAATTCCTTGTTTTGGTTTGCTTGTGTGCATGGCTTTTGCTTTCCCTGTCTATCTCAACTCAAGGGTTCCCTTGCTTCTACCTTTCTGATTTTCTCCCTGAGCCCACTGGTGAGGGGGTGAGCGAGTAGCTGCAGGGGGCCTGGTTGACAGCTGGGGTTAAACCACAATGCTCTCTCACTTTTTATCTGGAAATGGCTGTCTCATATTCTTCATGGCGTCTTTCAGGCAGTGCAAATCTTAATGAGGAAATGACTGACATTAATGATGCAGTAATGTGTTTTCATAGCCACCACTTAGTGGCAGATGCTCAGAATAACTAAGACACAGGTAATGGACAATTAGCAGAATGATGATTTGGTTTTTTCCACCTATTTCTCATTAAGAAATATATTCCTGAGTGCAAAAACTGTCTCCAAATACTTGATAAGGAAAAAAAATCTAATACACAAGGAATATTTGATACACCCATAAATAATACAAAGTTTTCTTTTTTTTAATCCAGAGGACATATGGATGAAATAGGTATTGTCAGTCAGCCAACAAGTAACATTAACATCCTTTAAAAACATACTTCTAGGCTACACAGAAAACTGTATTTTAAATTCAGCCTAGCACTTTATACTCACTAATGGGCACAACTTCACAGGCAAAGTTACTTGAAGACAAAAATAGCAGCTCAATTAGATGGGGACCAGTTGGCCATCTTGTTGCCATTACCACCTTGTACAAAGTTAAAGGTGTGTCTGTGCACTTTGCTGAACAAGGACAGCCTTTAACTGCCTTGCTGAACCAGGACATCAATTATTTGTGGACATTAAAAAGGTATTATCTAATTCATTATGCAGTGAGATAGTTGTTAGCACAGTAAATTAGCTGGATGATAGGTGGATTATACATGCTCGGAATTAAAGCAATCACGGCGTTATTTTCTCTGACAGGGGCTTATTCACTCAAAGTGCAAGTAAATGACGTAAATATGAGTAAACAAATAATTGTCACAGTAATATTTCAATGCTGGAGATGTTTTGCATTCATCTGAGTTTGAAACCCGACTGCCTCAGGCCTCAAAAATCTGTAAGAAGGAGATATTATCCCTCACAGGAGCAGAGAAACAAAGGTTACAGGAGACCTACTTCTGTCCAAACACCTGCAGGAGCCCAGGCTGAAATGCAGATGTGAAAGGATGGGCAGCCCCAGTGAGGCACTGTGTCCCTGACTCATCAAGCAGCATCTGTGCAAAGGTAAACCAGGAGAGGGCAAGACAGTGTCCTTTAAGAAGGTAGATTTCTTCAGTTTAATTTTTCAGACAAAATTAATATTTTTGATCTTGAAAATACTGAAATATGTCCAAAATAAAATCATATTACTCTGTGGGATACAGTATCAATGATTATAAACAAGATTATATCTGATATTTGAATTCTTCTTTTTCAATGACTGGAGATTTCTTTTTTTTTTCAGGCAGTTAAATTTTTGGAGATTCTTTGGATATAATGGTCTTCTAGTCTTTGAAGTCTGTAGGATACTACTGAACTCTTGAAATACTCTTTCTTTCTTGAACTCCAGTAAACTGAAATACAGATTTTTGTGATATCTCTTCTGAGATCAACAGACTCTGTTGGTCAAAATTCCTCTCGCTTTTCCCAGTTGTGAGCTCAGAATTACCATGCCTGTGCTTTGCTGTGAACCACTGAAATAACTGATCTCTGTAAATGGTTTTTGCTTGAAATGTCCTTGCTCTGGAATCTTGTGAGTGCATTCTGCCAGTGCACTGTGGTGTAGCACAGATCTCCATGGTTTGAGAACAGCTGTGTCCATCCTTCCTTACTCTTTTGAAATTTTAATTTAATTTAATTATGTGGATAAAAAGCTTCCTCTAGGGAGTCTGGCACTGGGAATAGAAAATAGGCACCATACATTCAAACACATTCTTTATCGCTTATCTCTAAAATGTCAGCCTCTCCTATTTCTGATCTATATTATAGGATGAAAATGGTTAGTGTAAACACATTCAAAGCCTCCTCAATTTAACATACAGCCTTTTGACTTCTGTTGACACCTACTTCTTCTCACGGGACTTCTAGGGTAAGACCTACTCAACCTATTGTCAGTCATAGTGAAATTCTTAGTCTCAGGCAGTTCATTTGCAGTAAGCAGAGAAATGCAGGTACTTTCAGAGATGATTTATGCCCTCCTAAGACAGCTGTCTTTAAGATATGGAATGAGTGTCTCTGAAGGTGTGTTCCAGTTGAGCTCTGCACAGTTATATTCACTTTTGCTGGCAACCCCCTGCCACAGACACCATCACAATTCTTGATGTCAGCAAGCTCAGATCAAATGCAACTCAGAGACTGACAGCACACAGAATGATGCCTGCACTTAGTAGATGCAACCAGTCATATAGTCTTTGATGGCCAGCTGGAAATACATTTTCCCCAGGTAAGTGGAAAAATTACTCAGTTGCATAATTTCTTTTACAAAATGCTGACTTTAAAAAGATGTCTCTCTGAGTGCTACTTGTGTTGGTTCCTTGTTGGACTGAGCTCCCCAGCTTTGTCAGTGTGGCTGCACAGCAGTCTACTGAGCCATTGGTTCATTGCCTCATCATTGAAAATAATTTTGTCCATAAACAGTAAGCTCAGACACCATGAGTTTTATAAACAGGAAGGAAATCAGGCTTTTAAATGGGTACCTAAGATCCCAGTAGAAGGCGACTGGCTTCTTGCACAGTAGATAATTTCAGGGATATCAGCCACCACAGTTCAGGTATTAAATTAAATATATAGTTTATACAAACTGCTGTAAAATCTAATATTGTCCCATTAAATCATGAAAAAAAGGCTAACATTTCTCAGCTGTTGACATGGTTATACAGACTGGTAATTAAACAATGGGGGAAAAATAGAAATTAGCATTAAGTCTGGAAATACTGCAAGGAGGAATTTATAACAGGTGTTATTCTGATCAATGTTACTGGATGCACTGTTATTCAGTATAATACACGATGATTAAATGCATTAAGAGAAAAGGTAGCAAGTGGACTAATTATGACAATGAGAGCAATTTGGAAGATACTAGTTAACTTCATGAAAACAATACAAAAATACTTGAAAGAATTTTGTAAAGAAAAAGTATAGAAATGCATGCAGAAAAATATATTCGGAAACAAGTATTTTATGGGGTGGAAACATTTTAGGCCTTAAAAATATCCAGGTTGGATAGGGCCCTTAGCAACCTGACCTAGTGCATGGTATCCCTGCTCATGGCAGGCAAGGTTGAAACTATATGATCTTTAGAGGAATGCATGCAACTCAAACCATTCCATGATGATTCTACAAATATGGAATAATATGAGAAATGCTTTTTACACTAATATTTGGGAAAAAAATGGAAAATTTGTCAGTTCACACCCAGAAATATCCCCTGGTATGGTATGACTTTGCTGACTTAAGCATATTAATTAATATCTCTGTTAATGACAACATTTTGGGATAAGAAAAAGAACAAAAAATTTGAGGATATGGCAGCAGCAGCAACGTTTTGATAGGACAAGAATAAATCTATGTAGTTGGGCTACATTAACCCTGGCTTCTTGAATTTTGAAGACAATGAAATTCAGCAACTGCAGTTTTCTCAGGACCATGTGCAGTTGGGTTTTGAGTAAGTGTCTCTGCAGATGGAGATTCCACAACCTCCTTGGGCAGCCTGTGCCTGTGCTTGGTCACTCTCACAGTGAAAAAATGTTTCCTGATGTTCAGGAAACACCTCCTATAGTTCAGTTTGTGCCCATTGCCATTGTCCTGTTCCTGAGCACCACTGAGCAGAGCCTCTTTGCATCGTCCCTTTGGGTATTGTACGTGCTAGAAAAATCACTCCTGAGTCTTCACTGATCTAAGGCCAAACAGTCTCAGCTCTCTCAGCTTCTCCTTATACGCCCAGTGCTCCAAAACTTAATCATCTTAGTCATCCTTCACTAAAATTGCTCCAGTATGCCCATGTCATATACTGGGGTGCTCAGAGCTGGATACACCATCTCACCATAGATGTGGTCCCACCAGTGCTGAGCAGAGGGGAAGAATCACCTTTATTAATGTCAGTGGTTGTGGAATGGGGTCCCTTAAAAATGATGCAATTTAAAACTTTATAATTTAAAGCACACAAACAAAGCAGCGAAAGAAATCAATTAGGGAAAAGTAAATGGCTAAACAGTAAGGAAAGACATGACAATAATTTATAACCCTTGCAAACTAAACGGAAGAAAAGATACCTGGATGGTGGTGGCAGTGTTTGCTCTGAGAAATTATGGCAACTGCACTAACTTAAGCCACTTGGATTTGTATTAAGCATAACCAGATCTAAGCACTGGGAATAAATGCTGGCAGTAGCAGAGGGAAAAACAATGTTAGAAAATGCAATATGTCTCTTCCATTTTTAACTTCTAGGAACATGTGCTGCTTCCTTTCTGAATGCTAGCAGATGTCAGCACCCTGCAGACTGGTTTCTCAGTGGAGGAGAAATCAGAGTGGATATACTCTAAACGCAAATTGAGTAATTTACATTTAGACACTCATCCTGGAGCGGAGATTGTCATAAATAACATGCAGGCGATCCCTTCTTTCAAGACACTCAGCCAAACGCCAATGCCCTGTTCCCAGGGAGCAACTTCAATCAAAGATATCGGCCGAAAGCAAACTCTGCGGCCTCTCACACAGCGATGGCCTCATCAGAAAGGTGTATTAAAATGTCAGCAGGAAAGAGATGCCAATCTCTGCCTTTCCTAGCACACAATGACATTTTGAAAGCAGTGCCACCTGGTGACACCTGCCAAACAACACACTGCTGCTCAGCAGAGCATACACTGCCTCAGAAATACCTCAAAGGAGGATCTGCAATTGAACGAAACCAAAAAGAAGAAGAAGAAGAAAAAAAAGTGGCTTTTTTATTTATTTCCTTCCATAATTCCTTGTCAAGTTTCCACGTGTAAAAATCTTTTATTTTTTTCTGAATAGTGGTGAGAGCAGGCGATGGTTTAATCACTGGCATCAGCTCCTGCCTGCTGGCACTGTAATTTATCTCAGCAGAGTGCAGCCCTCCCCTGTGATACGGTGCCGTGCTACCACAAGTTATGAATCCTCTCCCTTACAGTGAGGCTGACCCATAGCCAACAGTACTGGGCTTGGTACAGAGCAGCTTTTGAAGCACAATGAAGCTGATGCCAGAGTGACCACACAGCTTTTAAATGCTGCAAACACCCAACACAGCCTGGAGCAGCACCTCACAAGGCCAACACAACAGGTTCGTTATGCTGGCCACCATGAGAACCAGCCTGCTGCATCAGGAATGGGCCCCAGACAAATCTGTACATTGGGGTTTATTTAGAGAAGGTGAGTCAGCTTTCTTCTGTTTTTTTGTTGTTCTTTTTTTTTCAGTTCCACATCCAACTATAAACTGTAAGTATAAGACAGCCAAGAACCTGCAGGCTGAGAGGCAAGCCAAAGCAATACCTTCTCCATAAGCATCTCAAAATATGTCAGGGCTGTTACACAAAGCAAAAACCTATTGCTTCAAACTGTCATATCCTTCAGCTGCTGTAAACGTAGTCTTTTATCTGTCCTCTGGATCTATTTTTACCTTCCTATTCCCAAGTACCAAAATTCAGCCAGCAAAGAGAAACCTGTTGCTGCTGAAGGTCTGTGAAACTCTAATTCCCCTTAGGTCTTGCTATGCATGCCATCCTCTGAGTCCACTGAATGATTGACATTAATTACTTCAATCACAGCATGTACACAAGCTCCATGGAAAAGGAAAAGGATTAAACCAGGGGCAAGTGGAGAAAATTTTCTGTGGGAGGATGCAACACCCCCAGACCCACTAGTTGCTTCTGCTGGTGTAGTGTGTGTGCTGCTAAAACTAATGCCCATGCTATGACCTACCTGGACACTTGTATGCATCCAAACCATCACAGTGGTTAAGTCCAAAGAACGGACATGTCATGCCATCCAAGTAGGAATGAAAAGAAAAGAAGCTTGCTAAATGCTTCTTGCTGAAGGTTTATTTTTTTTCCTCTTCTCACTTGCAAGTCAAAAGACTTGATCATAGAAAGATTAGGAGCAGCCTCTGAAACACAGAACACCCAGTACACATACAAATAATAAAAACATCAGAAAAGTAAAATCACTCATCAAATTTCCCTCAGATTTCTGGGTGTTTTTTTAGAAACAAACGCTCATTGAATTGGATATGGGAGGTAGTTTGATATATTTAATCATCTAGTTGCTGAAGATGAGGGCCAGCCAAGAGAAGCCAAAGCACCATCCTGAGAGGTTCAAAGCTCTTCACCTATTTTTTTGTTTCTCTTTAAAATGAGGCTTTTTCTTCCTATTTAAAGAGCTATTAAAACAAAGAGAGAGCTAGTGTCAATTCATGCTCTGGATCTAAATATTTTAAAAGGCAAGCAATAACACTGAAAATATCTGGATGCATATATTCCACCATGAGTCATTATATTTTAATATTCTGGTGTCTGGCAAATCACCAAGTGCATCACTATCTACCCTGTGAGATAATTAAGTTTAAAAATCATAACAAATCTAAAATAACACATAATGGAACAATCTAAAAGCTATGCATTCACATTTTCTTTGGAATATTTTCTGATTACCCTCTTGCAAATTGTCAGCTACCCAGTGATAGTAAAATTGTTTGAATAATTTTAAGAGAAAAATCAAACACATTAACTTTTAATAATATTTTATGAGACTCATAATTCTTTGGGATGTAATAACCTCTTATCCTACTGCGATTAGTCACTGGGATCCATCATGTTGGTCCCCTGGTTACTCAAGACAATCTAAATTTTGAGTAATACTGGAAAAGGTAATAGAGATCTAAAATTAATATGATCCTTTGTGCTTGTAATGTTATCCCTAATGGAAGCAGGGTTTTTTATAAGAATTAAAATTTATCAAGGAGCAAATTGTGAAGATCCAGAAGATGACATAATTTGTAGGAGATAACACTGTGATGAGGCTCTGGTACAAGTATTTAATTATTATCTTGAATAACCTCTGTCCTAATGACAGTTGTCTGAAATGACACTAGACACTGAAACTCCCTGCTGTCAAGGCCAGCAGCAAGAGGCAGGAAGACAGTAAATCCCTCAGCTTGATGGAGTGCAGGGAAATCTCACATTACCGTTAGCCAGCCCACAGCTCACCAAGCCCACCATCCCAGGCTGTGGGTGGTAGTCCCTGTCTCACAGAAAACCACCATATTGCTTTCCCATTCTTGTCATCTGAACTGTTTGCAGCCATGCTTATCTAACGGTTTGCTTAGCCGTGCTTGGCTAATTTCACCCCAAAATAATGTTTGTTTACATAAATCTATTCTCCATGGTAAAACAGCTCACGCTTGAGTGTTTCCTACGCTACCCTATTAATGGGAGACAGGATGGCAAGAGTAGATGTCCTATTGGAAATTAGCACACTCTCCAATTGCCTGTGTTAGTCCTGCCTGTCGGTAAGTGGTGATTAACACCCCGCTGGCTGCAGCTGTACTTCTCAATATAGCTTCTCTGAGTAGGAGGATGCACAGAGAGTACCTCATTACTATGTCTTTAAAGCTGTAAAGCAAGGAATAATGCAAAATAAATCCTTTAAACTAAAGGTCATAGACTAGAATATGTTGGCACGAACACCTGCTCGCAATTCTTAAAAAAAAAATCACAAAGACAAGTGATTTATCTACTTTTATTTCGTTTCCTTTCATTGCAGGAATGCAGAGGCCACACAACTGGATGTTAGTAATTCTCAGCCACAGCAGTATGTTTTTATATAATGCCAGAAGAAAAGCTTAGGAGCTTAGCTAACAGGCTGCCTTGCTGGCTGAGACAGTAGAGCTGGCATTAGCTATTTCTTCTCCTTGCCCCAAGCTTTTTGTTCACTGCAGACTACAGGAGAACAGACCAATCATCCTGTTCTCTCCACACTTCTAACATTGAAAACTTTCTTCCAGTTCAAGCCCATTTTGTGTGCACATTCAGTCTGTTAACTGACAAGTAAAACCTGGCTGTATTGCTAAGCTACAAATTCCAATAACCACAGACTTATATGAGAGAAAATTACTGCCTGACAGTGTAGAGAAATCTGCAGGGTCACCTCCTCAATTGATTTTGGTCTCCTTGTGGATAATGCTTCTGACCAGGGAGGATGTTGGTGGCTACCCTCAATCTTTATCTTTTGCTGTCACTCAGACAAGCTCAGAGCCTGTGCAGTCACACACAGGTGACACTGCTGTGACACTGCTGTGTGTAACATCTAACAGTGCTTTAGTGTGGTCCCATCAATTCCCCTTCTAGGTGGAGATAAACCCTTTGCCTTTGCCAGACACACCCTGGGCTCTGCAGGGTGCTGCAGGGGTCCCAGCTCCAGCACATGGAGAGGCCATTTCCAGGCTGAGAGCAGGCATCCAGTCCTTTTCCAGGAGGGCCCAGCACTCCTTGGAAAATCCAGTCCCACATATGACCAGTGAATGTATCTAAAAATATAACCACAAATGAGATAGGAAAAGTCTTCTTGCCCTGTTACCTGCTGTGGGCCTGCTAAAATGGATGCAGCTTCCACCACCACTCCATCTGTCACAGAGGTGAAAGTCAGTCTTGGGCAGATGTCGATGAAGAAAAATAAAAATAAAAAGAAGAAAGGAAATATGACTCTTGCTGGTGAAAGAGGAACAGGCTGATTCGGAAGTACTTGAATGGGAAAAGGTTTTATGCAACTGAGCCATTGCAAAGCAAAGCAATGGGATCCCATCTCCCATTGCTTCAGGAACTGAGCACAGCACCCCTTCAGATCACAAATGCATTGTCAGGCAGTAATTTTCTCTCATATATATCTGTAGTTGCTAGTTTTGTAGCTTAGCAGTATCTACTTTTTTATTTGTCATTTTATGGATTGAAAGTGAGCACAAACAGACAGACATGCAGACTCAATTGTTCCCAGAAAACACCACCTCTCACTGCAGAGAATTATCCTCCCAGGTGCAGGGTTCACCTGTGTCTAGAGTGGCCAGGCAGACTGAAGATAACCCTTTCAGGAGGAGAACTGGGAAAACATTCACTTTGTGTTTCAGTGACTGAAAGAAACGGTATGATGGAGGCTGAGCAAGAGCTCTGCAGAGCTCTGCAGAGCTGTGAGATGATGTCTGAAGTCCTGGCTGGAATACTGCACTATTTAGAAGTTGAGGACAGATATTCCCTGGTTCCTCATTGTCTTGCTGCTCAACCAAAAAAGCTATCAATGATACTAATCCTGACAGCCTCTGTGATCAACCAACACCTACCTTCTACTCCAAAACACTTTACAGTATTATTATAATTTCAGAAACTATCAGGGTTCTATAAAATTCACAAAGCACTGCTGAACATAGGACCTGTGCCTTTTGTTTGTTTCTGAGCTGGCTTGTTCAGAAAGCAGGCACAAGGAGTCCTGCTGGGACTAGGGATTATCCTTTGTAAAATCTCAGTTTGAATATTTCCACTGAGATGAAAGCTCTCCTTTCCACAGCAAAGGGAAAAACATCCTGCTGGATCCTGAAAGACCAGCTTCTTCCATATTCCAAAGTTCCACTGGTACTGCAAAAACAGCCAGCAAAAGTCAAATTCAAGTAAGATTCTGGCACGCTGTAAGAAAATAGGCAGTGCTTTCGAGAGTTCAAAGTTCTTGTGGAATTTGGAAGCTGCATGTGGGACACCGCCACTTAATTCAGTAGGTTTACTGGCAGATCCTCCAGATCTGCAGAAGCCAAGGGCACTGAGTATCACTGGAGAATGGCAGACAACTCTCTACTGCCCACCGAGCATCCTGGTGCTCCATGTGTGCTGCCTCGAGGGCCTGCAGTGAAGGAGCTCTGCCCTCCCCTCATGTGAAACCTGGAAAAGACACAAGATGAAAAAGGTCAAGGACATGATGGAACCAACCACTTAGGCATATAGCCTGTCTTGGCAACCCACTGGGTGTGTGACATAATTCAACTTTCTGAACTGACATTTAATATTTGCATTTCCCTCTAATACACATGGGATTACCTGACAAGTCACCTTGCACTACATAGTCACCACTGTGCATCAGGATAATTAAATTGTGACCTAATGGGGGGAAGAGCACGAGTACAGGGGACAAACTTGATGTAAAAGCGAGGCCTGGACTACTGAACATTTTATTTATCTGTTTACTTATCTTAAAAGGGATAAGAATAGTCATGAAACATGTGCCAAACTGCAAAAATTTAGCACAGCTTTCCCTCAACATGTCATTTACAGAAAAAATGTCATAATTAGAAGAACTAATCACATCTCCAGAATTATAAGAAATAGAATATTTCTTCTTTTGAATACTTGGGAGACTGCTTATTTCAGAAGGCTTTAGATTAGACGGATAATGCAAATATGCCAAATTTGCCCGCCTTTAAAGACGCAGTACGACTAAGATTAAGAAACATGTCACCACAAAAAGCTTTTGTACCAGAGTCTGCAAATTTGCAACTGGAATTGTCAAGGCATTTTTGGGAAAAATGTTCTTATGGAAGAAAAGAGTGAGATAAGTTCAGAAGAAAGAGTCCTGATTGCAGCAGTCTGTATTTTAACCCAGGAAGTATTTGTGGGGTGACACCCCCTTCTTCCCAGCATTGTTTTAAATCTGGAGATACCACAGGGATCTCTGGGTTGTTTGCAGACAACTGAGTTTACCTTCACCAACGACCTCTGTCCCCTGGAATGCAGAAATCTAAAGAAAGATGTAATATGTCTATGTTTTTGCATGTGTTTTGGCTGAAATGGTGACCAGAGAAAGCCCTCAAGCAGCAGCAAGCTACTTCCCTCTGAAAAAGCTGCACAGTGAGATGGCAGAACCAAATCTGAGCCTCAGTCACTCAGCATTAGGGTAATCCTGCAGAATTACTGGAGCTAGTGAGGAGCCAGCAGTGAGGAGGTGCCACTCTGGCCTGAGCCATGCTGGCACAGACTGTGGGGAGATCCTGTTACACTTTTTAATATATATTAAGCATAATTGTACAGTCTTTGATCCCATGAAGAATTATTTTTCTTCCTTATTGCATGGAAGGCATGGTTTGCCATGAGCCACCAAAAGTCATTATGAAGATTATGTCTGCCTGAAGATGAGACAAAGAACTTAAATCACACCTGAACCATGGCATAATTGTGGCTTTTCTCAATAATAAGAAAAATGTTTAATTAATCATATTTTTTTTAAATTTTCAAAGATAGTGTTTTTTTTTTTAAGGTCTGTGATTACATTTTTAAATTAAAAAAGGGAAAGGAGTACAATTTTTGAGTGCTTCCATAATTTCACCTGGACCCCAAAATAATTAATGCAGTAAGTTTCTTGAGAGTATCAATACAGACTGTCAAAACGAGTTTAACCTTTTTTAAATCTTCCTGATATTTTCACAGTCATTGACTATACCACAACAGTATGCTTCTGGGAGCTCCACACCTAATTACCTTTCATGGGTAAGAAAAGTTTTATTTAAACATTCATACTAAATGCATTCTCTCATGAAAGAGTATATCTCAAAGCTATATTAATGCAAAAAAAATATGCACAAACAAATGCATCTGTGTGATTTGTGGTAGCTTTTTGATGCATTAGAAAGAAGACAACAAACACTATGGAAAAATCTGACAAGTAAAAATTTTTCTTAAAAAGAGGTGCTTCCAGAATGCATGCATAGTTAGCATTCTCCATATGTACAGCACTCAACTAAAAGATTTTCAGAAACAACCCCATTCTATGTCATGGCAAGAAACAATACAAAACATATTGGTAATTGAATAGCTGGCATGAATTTTTACTGCATACAAAGAAGCATTAAATTTCATCATGTGAGTTACCCAGCTGCCTTAACAAGAAAAAGTGCAAATGATCACATTTTCTTAATTCTGCAGTATGGATTTTTCATGAAGCCATTCTGCACAATATTTATTTATTCATGCCCTATGAAACACAAAACTTCTCAAACAGAATGAAAGCACCATTCAGAAATAATTATGGCTCACAAAGTTTAAAATGTTCTTTAATCAGATTTTATATAAACATACAGCATTTAGAATAGATGCTTATAACCTGTTTGAAAAATTTTGTGCCTGTGACAGAATGGCATTCCTGCCAGGGATTGCCTTCAGGAACACACCTGCTACCTTCTTGCTGTGACAGAGAGGGTCAGCCCAATCAATCCAGGAGATCGATACAGCTGTAATCCTAATGTTTGTTTTGAAGCATGCCCTGCTATTTGAGAACAAATACAAACAGAAAACATAACTTTCAAGCAATTAATTGTATAGAAGGGGCAAGCCACTCTTGTACTACTCTCTAACTAAATTTCAGAAGCTTCACTGTCACAGCAGCACACTCATGAGCCCTAACAGACACGTAAGAAAAAAAAGAGAAGCTGTGTACAAGTTCAGCACTGGCTGCTGGGCCAGTGCAGCAAGCAGGTTTTTGGGGAAAAGCCTGAAGGGAGAGGGAAGCACTCAGTAGCAGCTTGGTGCCGTCTAATTTATCACTGCACAGCCACAGGCTACAACATATGGTGCTCTCAGTGAAGCACCCGAAGGCAGCTTGGTAGGGCTCTATGAAGATCAATGATACACCAAAGAATACCATTAAAAGACACATTCATCTTTCCCCAATCAATAACAGCCTTAAAATGATCTCTGTGACACTCTATTCTTGCAAGCATTGCTGCTGGGCTTCTTCAGCTCACTTGTCATCCTCTGGCTCAAGTCTTATTATTGCCAGCTACTCCACATGCTCCCCTTAGTGGAGGAATTTGGCTTTCCCTGAAACTTAGCAGACAGAATGAGGAAATATAAAAGTGACATCAAGTTCAATGAAGATACTGAAATGCATTCAGTCTCTTCAATAGCCTCTGATACAAATGGTGCATGTGGCAAGCAATTTTTGCGCGTCTTTTATCAGATCAAAAAGTCTACTCTTATACACCCTTCATAGATCTTAGCAAGCCATTGCCAAGGGGATTCAGAATTAATGAAAAGTATCTCAGGTCTGAATAAAAAGCAATTAAAAAGAAAGACACAGCTGACTAAAAATGCAAAGCATAATTTATCATTATGCACAAGTAAAGTATTGTGTGAATTTGTGTTGTCTCCATTAACAGGAATTCTTTCCCTCCTGGGATGGGCTTTATCCTCTGCATGGAAAAGCAAGGGTCAGTCCCTGACTCAAGGATGTACTGGAGCAGCATTTTGAGGATGCCAGAGCCCCATAAGTTTCTTGATCAGGCTGGCTGGTGTCCTAACTCCTGCACAAATGGGAACTGGCAGTGGCCTGTGTCCTTGCAGTTCAGCTGCCCTTAGGGAACCCCGTAGTGAGCACCCTGCAACCTCCTGGACCTCAACAGAACAAGTCTCTCTGTGGTCAGGGAAGCACAGACAAGGGCAATACCTTCCTTGCTTTTTGGAAAAGTAGATAGGCAGTTTCCTTTTCCACAAAGAGGCATCACTGAATCAGAGGATGCCTATTGGTCCTCAACCCTCCCATCAGGAAATAGTCTTTCTAGGCAATTCAGTATCACTCCCTGAAAAAACAAATACTGTGGTTTTGCTTTGGTTGAGAGAAAACAGACACTGCTGTTTGCTGGGGCAATGGGGCTAACACATGAGTTAGCACATCCTAGAGAAATCCCTTTTATTTTTGTTGATCAAGATACTAAGTTGAAGGTATCTTAAGCGTTAATGTCAGAGTGACATTGCTCATCTGCCTTATAATGAGCTTGGTCAGTGTGGTTAAGCAGGGCTTACCTTCACAACCTTGAGGGCACTAGCTCAGAAGCCATTTAAGAAAGGCCTCCCACAGTCAACATCCAGCAGCAATTCTGAGAAACTTCCCTCACCTATGACACGCACTTGTCCCTAAATTCACCACATCAGATTTACTGCTCTTTAGCACCATGTGGAGCATGCATAGGAAGTCCTTTGCTTCCCTACCTAGTTGGAGTTTAGTTCTGCCTCATTAAAAACCTCACTGTAGCTATATGAATGAGATTTCATTAGGTTCTTGACAGATATTCATTTGGTAGAGGTCACAGTCATGACACTATATGACTGTTTTTCCTGGACCTAAAACACAGTTGTGCCCAGCTATAAAGTTCAGATTTGAACCTGCTGTGCTGGGAAATAGAAAACATAGGCATATATTTGAATTCAGAATTGTACTTGAGTAAAGTCCTAGTATGGACTGAGCTGAGAGGCTACACCTCTAGAGCATCCAGAATTAGTAACGTTGCAACTGAGGCTTTGCCAGAGATGATTCTCTCATCTGATGCTAAAACATGCAACTGTGAAAAGGTTTATATATACTTAAGAAACAATTACAGCTAGTGATGCAAAAATAATTCCCACACCAGAAATATTTCAGAAATTAGGAGAAAATATAACTCGATTTTGATTATAATTAGGTTTCCTGTGGTTAGTTAAATGTTTTCTCATTTACTCTTTCATTCTAGCAGGGTAATCAGTCACCTGGTTCTTTATGAACTGTGCACCATGGTGTACATGCAAAACTGGCTGGAGACAGTCTCAGGACCAGCTTCTGCAAATGTGATGCCCCAGGCAGGAAATAGGCATGGGGCAAATACACATTAGAAAAAAAAATAATAATAGTAATTAAGGAACAAATCTTAGCTCTACTTTATTGCTTAAAACTAATGTGGTTATTATACTGAGCAACAGGACTTTTAATTTCTAATTACTGTATTTATTTTCTTAAACAGATTTCAAAGTTGTTGCAAAAACCTGGATAATTGTTTTGCATGAGCAATTAAATATTAAGACTAAATAAACAATATTCATCAGAGACTTATGTTAAAGTATGCAGTTATTTAGGAAAACAAAAAGTGAATAAATAATTTGCATTTCTAGCCTTTGGGAAAGGAATCACTTTTGGAGTTTCTTATTAAAAGTGGGAGGATTTTTCCTGTCTTGTAAAATTTAGACTTGAGCTAGTTTAGAGACCTGCTTGCAAACCTAATCTGTATTTTTGGTGAACATGAAATCTCTAAAGAATGTTCATTCACCACTTAAAACAAACTGGTTTTGAGTGTAAGACTCCTTGTTGAGATTTTATTTTCCTTTGAAGAGAAAGGAAATTTGGCGGGAAGTTGAAAGACAGCATAATGAAAATAATTAACTTCTCCAAATATTTCTATATTTGGTTCCATCCCATTGCAGCTTCTCTGATTTGCAGGATGAATCAATAAAAGATATTTCCACTTTTAAAGGAAAATAGAATTGGGGTAGTTGTATCAAGTACCCCATTTACTACAAGGAGGTAAATTAAGATGGGTCTTTGTGATTAGGTGCTTTGCATAGGCTCCCACTGAAGCTCACCAACAACTCATTAGTGCTGCTCTCATTCCAAGACCACTGTCTGCTTTCCCATTTAAACACTGTATTTCAACTGTATTGAAAATAAAATATAATACATACTTTGGGTTTTGCTGTGATTGTTT
Source organism: Toxostoma redivivum (assembly GCA_013397375.1). Classification (NCBI taxonomy): domain Eukaryota; kingdom Metazoa; phylum Chordata; class Aves; order Passeriformes; family Mimidae; genus Toxostoma; species Toxostoma redivivum. The sequence continues at coordinate 1,167,192 of VXBI01010177.1, read as the reverse complement.
TTTTTCTCTTGGAATTTACACAGGAAAGGTAGGGGAGCATCTACCCCCAACTGCTGCTATGGCTTTCATTTTGCAGTTCAGTCCAAGTATTTCTTCCTGTGCTGTTCTTAACTTCAAGCATCCAAATAACATTTTAACTAGAAGCATTTCCTAGATCAGGACATTGATCTTTCACTGTAGTTTATGACTTTGAGACTGGAAACAAATGAAACCTTTTTTTTAACCTTATGATGTTAGTTGGCATGAGAGTAGCTTCATAAAATCATGCCAACTATCCCCTAGATAATTGTATGTATTTGTGCATCCACATGTGTTCATTTCAATGTATTATCAGTATTAAGCAGCTGTTCCCTTTACTGAGTACAGGGAATACAAGCAATACTCTAAATGTTGATGTTGTCACATCTAATTGCCCAAAATAAACCTGAGAATATTCCAGGGAGAAGCGCTGCAGGTATCATTACATATGCTCACTGAGGGATGTCTAATGAAGAGTCAAAACAGAGCATGGAATGCCAGAAAACACCAGTGGTCCGACCTAGGTTTTAAATAACATGGACTTTATCAAAACTAAGGCTTGCAAAATTTTGACTTTTTAGATATTCCTCTCTCTTGGCTGCATATGAAGTTGTGGTTCCATGTAAGCACAAGTGAGCATCTTGCCTGATGCTTGCAATGTGTTTTCATGAGGAAAAAACATTTAAGTGCTGCAATATCTTCCAGAAAGGGAAAATTTTATTGGGAAGCTTACATGACAAAGCCACTCATACCCTAGAAATCCAGTCATATTTTGCAACTAACAGTTTTGTAAAAAAAGAGGCAATTTAAGAGACAGAAACCCATGAGCACAAACATTCACAGACAATTTATAATTCTGTACCATAAATAGCTGGTCCATAATTCATTGACATAGAGTTAATGAGAATATTTGTAACTAATACCCATAAGAAAGATAAGGGATGTTATAATGTGGTTTATACTTTCCTACAATACTTTTCAAGGACAGCAGGGAAAGGCTCCTGACAGCAAAAAGCAACAAGAAATATTGCCCTGACCTACCAATTTCCTACAATCCCATCAAAGTAATCCATGTGTAGAGACATTAAAGAACAATTTGTCCCAACTGACAATTTCCAAATAACTAGATGCCTTTTAATTGCTGGCATCATTAACCTTAATAGTATAATTGTATAGCTCCAAATAATAGTAATAGTAATATAGTTTCCTCTCACTTCCAAATTGTTCAGCAAAAACGTGATGCACAGAATAAATTCTAAGAAGGAATAGAAGAGGAAAAAAGACAGTTTCTAACAGATAGGAGCAGGAACTTTATCAGTTTTATCTGTCAGCTCACAAGCTTTAAGGAATAGCTTCACGTAAAGCTCCTTGGACAAGTAATAAATATTAATAATTGCCAACTACCTATAGGTTTTAAGTGACCTTTTCAAACAACATGTCAGCTCTCCCCATTCTGAGGACACACTGTGGAGCACTGTATAAAACCAGTGCTGTCTTGAATGATTCATTCCAGTGCAAACACAGGTTTCAGCAACGCTACCTGCTATAGTAACCTCTGCTGAAGACTCCCTGACATACTCTTTCATTGACAAGTTTAACTATGCATACAAAAAAAAAAGGAGGGATGTTCTCTCTCCCTAAACAGACCAAAAGGCCTTTTCTACCTAGTCTGGAGTTCCTGAGACACTCAGGCTTGGATACTGGTCATTGCAATTCGAAAGAGAGGGAAAGACATCTCTAAAAGGCAATTCAGATTTAATGTTCTCAGTGACCTTCTGGGGATAATAGGTGGATTAGTCTGTACCTGGCTGGTGGTGAGAAACATTTGAATCAAAATTATCTACCATGTTTTATACAGAACAGCACATGTGAGTTGAAAGGAAAATTCCTTTTGTCAGATAAATCAACAAATAATCATAAATAATTTATTATAAATAACCTAACTATTCTACTGATTTTGGCATAGTCATGTTCATGGAAAGGGAAGGGCCCAACAGATCACTTCATTCTGCATTAGAGAGAATAATGTAGCAAATGTCTGATTCAGCACATGGACCTCTGGGTAAGAAGCACTGGCCTTCAAGGGGAGGCAGTTGCTCAATGTTTCAATACATGCATAAGTGCTGCATTAAATATAAACCCCATGTTATGCAGTTCTCTATGTCAGTGAAAAACACAATTATATAACCTCAATATTAATCTTTGAGAGAAAACATCACTAGAAAGCAAGGAATGAGGAAGAACAGCCTCCTGGATAATGCATGAGGGTTGTCCTCATCTCTGTTCCTATTTTGGTCATTGTTACATTCCCCCGTTGTCCTTTGCCAGCCTTTTCATCATCTTTTGACTCTTTCCTCACACATAAAACAGGGATATAAATTCTCAGCTCCTTTAGGTAGTGCTTTGAGACCCATTGATAAAAAGCTAATCAACACAATGAGGTTTCTACAGTAATTATAACTGTCCTGAAAGGCATTAAAGTATACAAAGAGGATAGTCCTTACATTTTGAACTGTAAAATATGCTTGGCATATTTTTATTTATTTATTATTTAATGACTATTAATTATTTAATGAAAGTGTAATTTCCTAAATGTTAAAAATTCAACAAAGAAAGAAGCTAACAAAATTTCTGATTGTTGTACCTTCAGTTCTGCATTAAGTACACTGATTATTCAGAGAGGAGCCACATCCAATAGCAGTGAACACTTTCTTTTGAATCTATATTCTGCATGAGCAGTACTGTAATAGTAATATACTATTACATATACATATATATATATATATACACCGTTATACTATACTGTTACCTGAAAATGTATTTCCAGGAAAGAGTGTAAAGCTTGAAGCCCTCATCAATTCCTATAAAACCCTTATTCTGTTGTTTCTGAGTTTGATCTGACCCAAGCTGGAGTTTCTCTGTCTATCCCCTTCTGCTGCACTACAGCAGGCAATAGCTAATGTCCATAAACCTTTCTCCCCTGGAGTATAATGTGATCAGTAAAACCTAGATAGACACTGGTCTACCTCCATATAGGCTATTTTATTTCTTGGCAAAAAGTCATTCAGCTTCAACGTCAGCAACAGATATATTTAATGCCCTAAATAGAAAAGTTATGAAGTGGTCAGAGGATAGATGTATTCACAACTTCTAGTATTTTTAAATTTAGCACTTCTGTTGAATATTGCATTTTCCTCCCCACTCTATGCTCAGAGTTGATGCTTACATAGGAATATCATATTGTGGGACAGATCTATCCAAAATCAAGAGGATTTGATTCTTGCCATGGCATACACACATACCTAGTTTGACTTAAAAAAGAAGAAAGACAAAACAAAACTAAAACTTGATTAACAGGTGTTTCCATAAAGGCTCAGCTCAAGCAAAGCTATCTCCAGTGCACTACGAATATTCTTGTTAAAGGGACATTTATACATCGTGGCTCTCTAGAGCAGCCTTGTTGAGATCTATGTGGCAAGAGTGTTATGCACAATACTCCCAACAGAACAGTTGAAAGTTTGAGATATTCCATAGACAAAAGTAGCAATCTTGTCATCAATCATCTCCAAATTTTATCCAATACATTTTCATAAACTGTTATTTAATATGACTTTGTCTGGAGAGGCTTCTAGGAGAGCTCCTGCTTCTAAACAGGCAAAGGAACAAAGAGCTGCTGTTAATCTTTCATGCTAAGAAAACAAGATTCAGCTAATGAAATACAATTAGCAAATCAGTTCAGTATAGTAAAATACAGCCAAGCCTGCTGCCTAAATTGTTTTTTCATTTTGTTCATGCCAATTTTTGTCTTTCTCTTGCATTTTTGTAAATTTCAAATTATTCTCTTTTTAGTTGCATGGCTTAGGTATACTATTAGGACATGGACATTGGGATACAAAAGACCGTAAAGCTGGGGCAGACTGTTTTTTGCTTTGCCACTAAAAACCTCTTTTGTCTTAATCTTCTCTGTAGACATCCTTAAGGCTATGTACGAGAAGAAAATCATCAAAGAGAAGCATGCAGATAGTCTCTCACAAAGTGCTGGTATCAGCAGAGCACAGGCTTTTTTGTACACTGAGGTGATATTTTCATCCATTAATACCTCAACCAAGTACTATTGCTTTTTGACACCTATAAAATTATGTCTTATTTTTAGGCTGCAGACTAGCCGTCTACATATTGGGAGATGGCTGTCTATACTGTACTTGCTACGTGCTGCATAGCAAAAGAGTTGACATTTCTTGGGAACAAGCCACCACACTCACAGAGCTTTACGTTACATTTGATGCTCAGGGATGTTCTTCATTAGTTTGTGACAGCTGTTGCCAAATTTTTCTTCAGAATGCACTGTAAGAGTGAAAGCATACTGAGATCAAAGGTAAGCTTTATAAAAAAAGGCTTCTATAGAAAAGTTAGAAGAGGAAAAAGTTTGCTACTAAAATCACATAAGACTGCAGGACCAGATAACTGAATTTCCCCTTAAACAAGCTCATTCCCCCTGAGATGAGGATGAACTAGAAAACTGACTTCTTGGGACCTCTGAACTGAAAAAGATTTTTCATTCTGCATGTGATCACACAGAAGGAACTCTGTGGGGATAGTCATGATCAAAAATATCTGCTTTGTGCAAATGAAGGTGATACCATATGTTTAAAACATATTTCTGACACTTACAATGAACAATGAGCAAGCCTGCTGTTGATGTACTTTAAGAAGCTACTAAAGACTATGACTTTAAAAGGGAGGTGACGAACAAGATTTAACATCGAGGAAAAAAATATATACACTTCCAGGAGCCCTCTCATAAGTTGATAAAAGGTCAAGAACAGTTTCTCCACAGCAACAGATGATTTGATTGGGGCAAGAGTAATCCCAAGAGCCATGTCTTCTGCCTTTGGGTCTTCTCTTTGCGCCATTAAGCTAGAAAGAGTTGTTCCACATACCTCTTCAGACAGGCCTAAATAATTGTGCCCTTCTGCAAAGCTCTTAAGAGGAATCAGCTGCAATTCATGGGACCATGGCACTCACAGTAGTTCAATCAGTGTGTTACTGACTGATAATTCTCTTGAATTTTGCCATTATAACTAGAGTTTTCCAACATATTTTCTCCTTTGGCACATTTACCAGTTTATAGATACATGCATACACATTTAAACACTTGTGAAGAAGTACAGTTTAGATTTTGATGCTTAGTAGCTCAAAGCATTCTGCAAGGACAAGGTAGGTTTGTTGAAGGCTTCCTTGCTTAAGCCAGCCAGATGGGCACGTTACCTAGGACTGGATTGTTCTTCTGTGACACAGAGAGGAACAACAAAATTAATATGGAAAATGATGATGAAAGACGAGTTAAAGTGGGTAAAAAAAGGCTTACTGCTTCAAGTTGTGCCCAAGAAGAAGCTATGACATCCATTTGCCTACAATCATTTAGTGTTAAACTGCACAGCTGTGATGTGGCTTGGTGGTCTCATTCTCTGTTTGCACTGTCTGGAAATTCTGGGAAGGTGCATCACTTCTCCTCATCCAAGCTAGTAAATAGCAAACAGTTTATAGTCCCTGAAGGGTACTATGATCTTTTTGAAAGAATCTGTCTATTCCTATGGAAATACTGGAATATAATTTCCCAAAAGACACATTAACTACTTATGTCAAGCTTACTGTATTCAGCTAAAAATTTATTATATTCAGTTCACAAACTCCTTCTCCCCCTCTCAACAAAATATACCTACTTCCCCTGAGGTTTCATAAACAAGAAGCTGTTTGCAACAAAACTCAATGTCCCTTCTAACCAAGTCTCAGCAAAATACCAGTCAGCTCTCAAAATCAATGAAGCCCCATCAAATGCAGTCAGCATGGAGGAATCTCAGTGGTCTTCAACAACACTAGAAGAGGTTTCTTTCTTGTAAGAGGCAGCAAGTTACTAACATGGTATATTCTAGAACTTTACAAGAATTAATTGCACTGAAAATCGTGTCTCAAGTAACAGACTCCTTAAGAAAAATGATAATAGGTCTAACAGCACGCATAAAAATGTCTATGTCCAACATTCAAAGGATTCCTATAAAAGCATGTGCCAACCCCTGGAGCTCAGATCATTTAGAGAAATAATGTAAGTGAACATTCTCTTTTTAAATTCAGTTTACACATTCACTCCAGTCTTCTGCTTCTATTTCCTGATAGGAAATATATTTGAGCCAAAAGGAAAGAATTCACTTTTATGGGACAGTGAGATCTTATTTGGTTTAAAAGCTTCTGATCTATAAAAGACATGATAACAAAACACACAATGTGGTTCCTGTTTACTTAAAGCACTATTTCCCCAGTAATTCTGGTACTGTCATAAATATAACTTCTTGCTTTTATTCCTTTAGAGATACTTCCCTTTTTCAGTAATTCTAACAGAACTAAATTGTTAACATAAATTTTGCCTTCTTTCCACTAATGTTACCAATCAAACCTATGAGATAGTAAGGAGTGTCAATGCTGTTATGAGCTTTGTTCCTCTAATAACTCAGTGTGGCTGGCACTTTTGTCTTTTGAAAAAGGCTGAGAAATAGACTGTTCAGGGAAGAAATATCTGGCACCTCTGTGTATCAGACACACTCATTCTGTTTTCATGGCTACTTCCAGCTTGACAGGTAGAGCAGAGGGCAGCCACACCCTCTGCACCTTCCCCCACTATGGGGGTCCACAGGTTCCCCTGGCCACCAAGCTGCAGCAGAGGGGATGGGGCTTGCTTGGGATGCACAGATGAGACACTGTGCTTTTTAGAGCATTTGCACTCAATCCCTCTTTGATGTCTACTGTCCATCTCTACTTGCTGTCCTGTTAGATGTGAATCTTCATCAGGAAATCTCTATGGATACGGATTATCTTGTCCACTGTCCTTCTGGAGGTAACCTTGCCTCAGGTGATCCAAGACCACCATGGCCACCAGCACCAACCCACACCTGAATTCCCCAACAGTACCTTGAACTTTGATCCTTCTGATGGCTCAATGAGAAAGGAATAAGCCCTACCTTTTCCCCTGCCGTTGAGCACATCAAACAGATTAAAGCCATTGGATTGTCAAGCACTGGAACAGACTGCCCAGGGCAGTGGTTATCATTCCTAGAAGTATTTAAAAGATGCATAGCTGTGCACAGGGACATGGGCCAGTGGTGCTGGCTCTTCCTGTTTCTTCCCTCATCATTCCCTGCAACTGGAAGGACAGACCTGCTGTCCTTGCTCTTCTGCTCTTGACCTCTTACCCAGTTGTTCTAACACCCCAAGGTCTCACTTGAGTGCCCTTGGGATTCTTGTTGCAATTTAATTGCTGCCAACCTGAAAAACCAATAATGGACAATGATCTGAAGGCTGTATCAGGGTGAAAAGGTTTATCTTCACATCTTCAACCCAACCCCCAAAGAAGCAGCAGATTTCCCTAAGAAATGGGTCCAAGCTGCACATTGGGCCTTCTGTCCCCCTCAGGAGATGGTCTTCCATGACAGTGACCTGTCTTTTCTGCTTTATAGAAGCAGTTTTGATGCAGTTGACTTAACCTCGGTGGCACTGCCATGCTGGATGAACTGCTGCCCTCATCATCCTTTAGTTCCACTAGCACAACCTTGTCCCTGTGATTTTGGGGTGATGTGGGAGAGTCACGGGAGATGTGCCTGCTGTGCTGGGCAGGGATTTGTCACCACTGCCCCCAAGTTCAGCAGAGAGAGGATAAGGAATCCTCCATACTGTGCATTCTGTCTGCCTGTTGGGCTTGTCTCAGGAAAGGCAAGGTGCAATTACAGCAGTCCATTTCTTTCTCACATTCCTTGATAATCCTCAACTCCAGGGGGTTCTTCTACAAACATGGGAAGGGCTTGGCCACCACTGCTCTGGCCCTGGCCAGATCTTGTCAGCTGCTGTCACGAGCCACAGGCTCCTGGTGGATCTCAGCTTCCACAGAGGTTCAGGAACCTACTGGAGAGCACTTCACTGTGGATCGTGCCATAACTGGAACTATTCACTTCAGCAGTGCTGGATTAACATTTGGAGTTCTTGACCTTAAAGGGTTTATCCAGCCTTAATGGTTCTATGATTCTAAGTCCAGCTGTGCAATTTTATGCCTATTTCACGAGTGCACTTGGCACCATCTCAGTTACACCTTGGCAAAGGCAGCTGGATGGATGCCGCACTCCCACCACCCCAAAGGAGCAAAGGAAGGCTGAATGGCAGCAGTATGTGAATGAAAGAGTTTAGAACCACCAAGAAACTGCAAAACTGCTGGGAGGAAGTCTAGGTATCCTCAACAAAAATTTAGTAAGTGGCATCACAATGCCACTTTTGTAATTTGGAGAGCAAAGACAGTAGAAGAATTAAGAACAACCTCAGTGTATCTTGTTCAATCTGACTAGAGGCCACACTGCTTCTACATTTGCTTTTCCTAACTTTTAGACAAAGTTGTGTGTAATGTCTGAAACCTGCATGAGAGTTCTTATCTACTTGGTTGAAAATCTGAAAAATAAATTGTGGCTATACAGAACTGGCATTTTTTTTATTGACCTTTTTCTAGGAAGGAAAATAATTTTTAATGCCTCTCCAAAATATTAAGATAGCTTTCCACCTTTCTATCATGGGCAAAAATCCTTAACTTCTGCATCAGTGTGCTCAAACCTATGCATGCTTGAGGTTACTCCTACAGCTATCCGGTGTGCTATCTAAGAGATTTGCTGCTTCATAGGACATACACTCCTTACAATAGGTACAATTTCCTAAGACTTTACTTACTTCTGAGTCCTAAACAATATTTTTAGCAGAAGTTCAGACATTTGTTTTCATTGATTGTGCTACAGCTACAGATTCATGCTGCTTTCTGTGAATTCCTCCATTCCAAAAAAAACCAGTAGGAATTAAGATCCCACTGTGGACGGGGCAGAGGGGGACTGGAGTATGTTCCTCCAAAAGAGTTTAATTGCCTGGAAGAGGTCACAAGGAGAAATGGCTTTTCCTCCAGCTCACGGGTTCAAATACCACCACCAAAGTGGTGCGAAGGCAGAGCTTAAAATTCTCATTTAGTTCCCTACATGAAGTCTCCTTATCCTTGACTTGAGAAGAGCAAGATGAATTTCACTGATGGAGAATTTCAGGACAGTGCTTGATACATACTGACTTTATAATTAAAAATATACAACTGAAGGAAAGATGGTCATAAAATGTTGCCTAGGGCTACATCTAATACATGATGTTGTTTTAGTTTCCTCCTTACATTATATTTTTATCATCAACCCAGGGAGTTCATTAAATCTGTAAAGCTGTTGGAGGTTATCTGACAGCAGATTGTATTACTAGAGAGAACTATTGATCCAGGGTACTCAGTCTCATTACAGCACACTTCCATAAAGCTGGCAAGAGGCAGCAATCTGTTGCTTCTGCACTGACTACAGTTATTTCTCATGGATGGAATAATGAAATGCTTTCTGATGTATAATCATGACAGATTTTATCTGGAATGAGTAAAACAAGTGAAAGTCAGTCATAAAATATAGCATGGCTGGAATCAAAGGAAGTAAACTCCTCTGCTCTTCCATCAGATTGACAAATAACTAACATATTGTGCAGCTCCTTGTAGATGACATTAAATCTCAATCAGTTGTTTTCCTACTGTGAAATTAAAATGGAATTATTTATCTGGAATATCAAAAAGAGCACTGCATCATGAACTCTGGTCTTGCTTTGATGCACTATCTTTCCCAATAAAGACTAAAAAATGCCAAATGAACTCCCTTATCATTGAAAATGCAATATATGAAACCTTCAGCAGCACAGGAAATCACTACTTGAATTTTTAAAACAATTATTAAACAGGGTTTGCATCATAAAATAATGCTTGTAACTGGGATTCATTAGCTTGAAGTTTGTGAGGAGGAACTCAACTTAAGCAAATCTGCAACCCAAAGGACTCAGAGGAACCCTTTCAGCAGATTTTACATAATGAAATACCAAATTATACGTACCAGTTTATGTTACTATATTGACAGCTGGCAGTACTATATTCCACTAAAGCAGTGACATGGTAATTTCAGTACTCTCCATTTAATCAAATTTCAGTATTTGGGGCTGAGGTTTTCAAAGACTAATACATGCACTTTTTTTTTCCTCCAGGAAAGTCAGTGTTAGAAAAATTAAATTAAAAAAATCTCTTTTCTGTGTCACCCAGTTGATATTTAAGAATTTACAATCACTTTATGGAACAGCCTGAACATGATTATGCTTTGGAATAGCAAAACACAGCTTAGCTGCTACCCTTGTGCCAGGAGCACATTGAGTTGTTATCCAAATGTGGCCATATTATACCACTTCCATAAAACAATTCATAAATGTTGATCCATGCAAGACTACCTTGGGGAGGGAAGGGCAGTGGCAGAAAAAGGTCAAGAAAAGCTTGGGAGCACACTCCCACACAGAATTTAAGATTTAGGGACCTCTCAGCAATGCTCTGCTGGCAGGAAAGAGAGCTGGGTGAGAAACTCACAGCTCCTCAGTCTGGCTGCTGCCTCACAAACTGCAAAGGTCTGCTCCATGCTGAGGATGTAAAGGAGTCTCCTGCATGGGATTTATGTGAAATAGTTCACATTGAATGCTGTATCTTGGCACCTCATCCCACCTTCTCCCTACCCACGACCCGGAATACCTCTAAATATTTAAATTAAAAATGCTAAGATGTACTATATAACTGGCACAGTACAACTGTAATTATCTCAGTATAATTACAAAATACACTTGTGTCAGGGTGAATATACATAATAGGCACCTGTCATTCCAGAACTATATATCATATGAAAGAAGGAAAGTAAAACAACATCAAACTGCTTTACTTCTAGCAATCCTTGACTTCCACATGCTTAATTTGACACAGAACAATCTTCTGAAAATAGGTTTTTTTGCATGCCTACCTCTTATACTATTATCATGTACATCGTATTTTCATTGCATCCTCTTAATGTCCGTTCAGTATTGGAGTGCTGCTTAGAAATAAATGAAAAAATGTAATTTAACCTGGAAAAGGATACTCTATAGATAGATTATATGAAAGGAATAAAAATGCAGAAAATGCTCCATATGAGCATATGAGCTTCTGGCATCAACAAGCAGGAAGGAGCAGGAATTGTGTACCTGGGCTAGGGCTTGAGCTCCAGTCACATCATTTCTTATGGTTAGAACACACAAAACCTTCCCTCTTCTTTCACTGAGGGGAGCCCACAATAGAGACCTTCCAAGCAGAGTTCCTCCATCCAGTTACTTTGCTTTATGAAAGCATAGAGGTAATATACTGAGACCTTTTCAACTCTATCAAATTTTTTTACAGCAGATTCACTGAAGAAAAACAGGCAGACAAATATGGTACAATCACATAACCTAGAAAAGACTTTGCTAAAGTGCTGTTGAGAGCTGAACAGAACATAACCAGCAATCAATAACCCAAACGCTACAATCTGGCAAGCAAAAGACAAGAAAATCTACCATGAAAAGACAGCTTGTTGAAGAGACTGCACATATATGATGTACAGCATGGTCAGTTCTACAATTACAGAAGTGTGGAAACCTCCTTTATAAAGGTGTCCTTAGATGTTACCAAATAATTTCACAAACGGCTTCTTGATACTCTTGCGCAGGGTGGTTTCAGAGTTTAGATCACTGTATCAGAGCCTTATCTCTGAAAACTTGACCTCAAACTCAGTGGCTGCTTCCCAGTGGACCTCAAAATTGGCTGAAGCACAAAAAAAAAATTCTGTCAGGTCTCCTACTGGCAATAAAGCAAAAGCATGTTACACAGTAGATTTCTTTTTGCCATCAAAAGTGTCCATTCCTTCCTTAAACTCTGGACAGCCACATTAAGTTTTTATTTTCTTCTTTGGAATGTAGTGTCTTTGTTTATTAGAGACCACACAAAAGATAGGAAAGTTGTCTTCTCCAACAATTAATGAAAGATACAGTGTCTCTGTTCTCTGAAAAACAGCAAGTAAGTTGGACTGAGTGAAGAAGTCTCAGACAATGCAGCAAAAAAGTGAAATAAAGCATTGGGTTGGATAAATGAAGCAACAATTAGGAGAAAGATAACCTTCCCTCTATCCCATGGGTGGGAACAATATCAGAACATCATATAGCGCTCTGCCATTTTCCTTTTACAAGAATTAAAGTGGAGAATCTATGTAACACTTCATTGAGAGCTGGGATAAGTTGTTATGGTGAAGGACTTCAGAAATTAAAACTGTTTAGTTTTCAAAATAAGACCAAGAAGAGATTTGATTAGAGCAAAGCTCTACCATTTTAGGGAGAAAATGCCAATATTAGAGGCCTATTTAACCTAATGGGGAACGACTTAACAAGAACCGATGACTAGAAGCTGAAGCTAGATAAATTTAAATGAGAATTAATGCCTCTACTTCTAGCAGAGAAGGTGATTAACCTTTGAAACAAACTACCAGAGGAAGTGCCAGCTACTCCATTTATTGAAATTTCAGATGAAGGCTGTATGACTTTCTGGAAAACATCCTTCAGTCAAACAGGTCAGTGGATTCCTCATGCAATTCTTTTCCTTAAGAGTGAAATTTGCTTTATTTCTTGAATGCCAGCATTACAGCTGTCACATCCACATCCACTCACACATGCATATACATCAACACCTTCACTTTTGTAAGACTCCAGCTCTTTCCAAAGTAGGAAAAGCTTCAGCATGCTCTATGAAGAGACTAAAGAAGCCAAGGCTAAATTGCTCCTTTTCCCTCCTCCTTCCACATTAAAAGTGAGGCAGGATATAGCTCCCATTTAGCATTTTCACTTGGAGGGGACATTACTGCACTCCCAATACAAAGAGCATGTGTTCTTGGTGGATCATTCTGATGGGCACTGTCATTATTCCTTAACCAGTCCCAGCCTCTTCCACGTGGAGAGGAGTGCCCATTTGGAGACATCAGTAAGAGTTTAAGCAATGGGGCAATTTTTGTGACTGACACTGATGCAGCCTCACTCCTCCAATCTGACACAAGACCCAGAAGGACAAAGCAGCAGTCATGTGTTAAGTTGTGTTTTCAAAAGTGTTTTATTAAATGATGTACACATGGTTTCACTCTTGAATTACCACTACATCACAGGAAATGACATTGCAATAAATTCATGTGTGTTTCTTAACAGGATGATTAGCTGATTTTCTATATTAGAAGAAGGTGGCATCTTACTTTAGGTGCATATTTTATTACATTGTCATTGTAATCTCACTGAGAATAGTCCCCACATTTTGCCAGGTAATTCATAGAGATTGCTGAGTAATGCAAACCAGACACATCACTACACTACAATCACAGCCAACTTTCCATCTGACCCATCCTGATACTTTTACTTAGTTTTCTCATGTTCCAGAGCCTGAAAAGCTCTTCCCCCTTCCTTCCTCTGCTCTTTTACTATCAAATCATGGAAAGGTTGGGTTGGAAGGGACCTTGAAGGCCACCTAGTTCCAATCTCCCTGCCATGGACAGAGACACCTTCCACTAGACCAGGTTGCTCAGAGCCCCCAACCAGTGTGGCCTTGAGCACTGCCAGGGATGGGACATCTACAAATTCTGTGGGCAATCTGTTCCAGTGTCTCACCACACTATTCCACCCAAAATCATCCTTTCCTCACTCAGAGAGGTTTTCTCTGTGAAAAGTTCATGTGAGGGAAAGAAAACTGTTAGATGACACATTGCTATTTATTCTTGCTATCTCTTGTTTACTTGGATGATTTTTACAGTAAATTGGTATAAAACTGGCAATGTAGATTTCACCACGAGCCACATCTCTTCTCTCCTACAAGATACTGCACATGGCTCACAAAGTTGTGATGAGCCAGCCCAAGTGTATTTGTTTCAAAGACATCCATTCACTGCTTTTCACGGTGATTTTCTACTCTTGGCTGTGTTGCATTTAAAAAGTGCACCCTTCTCATGAACTAATTCTGACTGCAGTGATATCCCTTGTATTTCAAAGGGAGGGGGTTATTTTCATTCCACAGATCATACAAAACGTTTTTATTTTACTCACTGCAAAATGTCAACTCTACAGTTTTCTGTGATTTCCAAAAAACCTCTAAGTTTCTCTCTGTTTTATGCTCATTTTAGTGCAGTGTGCTTTCCTCTGTTTTGGCTCAGGCTTTTCAAATAAACAGTGGTAGGGAATTTTGCCAAGGTTAAAAAAACCATTTACCTGATCTGTCACAGGCAATCTTAAAGACAGATCAGCTAAGTCTGTCTAAGTAGTGCCTCCCACCCAAATATTTAAATAGCAAGTTGTTTAATATGCTATAATAAAAACCTGCCTGATCCTGACAGCTCCAAATTTTGCAAAGCAGAATGCAGCTGATAGAAAAATAAAGATTAGGCAAAAATGTTCTGTCATTCCAGCACTACAGTTTTTATATGACCCCCATAACCCAGAAATAGAAATGCAAACTCTAACTTTCCTTATGACACAGGTGACTCATTGTATCTCCAAAAAGCAAATCATAATGTATCTTCTACCAGGTTTGAGTAAGTTTTCAAGATGTTGCATTTAGAAACACTTTACATATTCTTTGAGGTATTTATGACCACAGTGATATTTCCTGCATGTATAAAAGGGAATATTGCCTGCGGGAATACCAAAATTGAATATTTAAGTGTATTCATTTACAAAGCCTTCTTCAGCTTGGCTAAAACATCAAAACACTGCCTGCCTTGTTGCCAAAACTAATTTCTTTCTAATTTTCTGAGTGTAACCAAAGAGTCAGTTCCAAGTGCCCCTCTCTTAAACCACCAGGAACTCTGATCAGTGGATAAGGGACAGCTCACCAAAACAGTTCCTTTTCAGCCATGCACCCAGCCTGAAGCAAACCCAGAAACATATTTCTCTGGGATTTCACCACCTCCTTCAAAGCTACAGCTTGAATAGGGTGTTCACTGAACACTCCCTAATAGGGGAACTCTACTCAATAATTCCAGACAAAAAATTTCAAATTATTTTTGTGAAGCTGCCAGTTTTAAAGAAGCTCCTGAAAAAAAAAAGTGAGACTCCCCAGTCTGCTGAATTCTTGTATCCAGCTGGCTCATAGTCCTACATGACTACCCCAGCATATGCAGTCTTTCACGATGCATTATCTTAAATTACCTAAAAGCCTAAAGATCTCACCTACAATCAAAAGATGTCCTGAATGACCATTTCTGCACCTGCAGGAACAGTTCCTACTGATCATGGACAAGTGTCTTATCTAGGTACAATGCATAACTGTAAAAGAGCAAAAAGGCTTCCTCAAAAATCTGCTCAGCCCAGCAGGACTGATAGGGAAGGGAGTGTGTATTTAGCAGAGTAGGGTAGCAGCTTAATTTCTGTCTTTTCAAACCTTTTACCAAAATGATTTTTAAAAAAATTTCACCTGAAGGGTTGGTGTCATCACCTCAATTCAGAAACAAGGGAACAAACCCAAGAGATGTCAAGGGATCTAACGAGCTTGTGTTACATGTTTTTATTCATTAAGTATTTTTCCCAGTAATATTATCACAAAATGCAGTAAGGATATAAAAATATGTATTTTGTCCATCTGAGTGTAAACCAGACCAGAAGCCAGGTTCTCAGATTTATAATCCTGCCATCACTACCATAAACTGACAACAGAATACAGCAAAAAAAAAAATCTAGTTTTCATTATACTTCCTCACCTTCAAAGTGCACCCTTTACGATGAGGTGCATTAAAAAGGAGAGAATGCTCTTCTCTTTTTTAAGTACTAAAGCCAGGAAAAAACCCATCAAGATATAGAGGAACCACTGATAAATAAATTATAATTTGGCACTACAATTTTTAGGATGCATGGTTTTTTTATTAAAATCAGCCTTTGAGCACCAAAATGAGAAATCACAGGAAATTACACCTGTGTTTCTGCTGCACTGCTATGGCTCTGAAAATACAGGGTCCCTGCTGATTTACAACACTGGCACTGTCGATTCCCCCAGCTGACTCCTTACAGGCTTTGCTGCTGGTTTGAAATAGTGCTGAACTTTGGCCAGTGCAGGAGTTAGATTATGGAGGCAATGTCTCCTTGTCCTCTTCATTATGCTGATAAAACAGCAGCTAGCGCTTTGCATTAGGCCAAGCTTCTACTTTAATTACAGGATTTTTACTAAAGCTTGTCTTTTGGTGTCACTTCAGGAAATGTGGAGTCTGCATGTGTAATGTAAAAACAACTAATTGATTCTGTACCACTCTGCCTGCATCACTACTTGCAATAGATTATGGCTCCTGGTATTTAAAGCATGGAGAAGTAATATAGTGATATTCACTTGCTAGGCAAGTAAATATTCGTATGAAGTCCTTTTCCTGAATGGTAGTACAAACATTGAATTAATTTATTTTATTGTTTTAGATAAAATTTTATTTTAAATATACAGAAGTTTCATATAAAGAATATTTAGAAAAATGGGTACCTATAGATGGTGGCAGATTACTCAAGTTTAAAAACTGAGTCAAGTGCTAAATTTAATCAATACGTGATTGTGATGGCAAAGTCAGATTCATGAACATTATTAGAAGCAGACCTGCTAGGAATAAAAAACCCAATTCCTAACTTGAAACAGGCAGTACCTCATATGAATGCTGATCTTTTCAACTTTATCAGAGATCAAAAAGAAATAAAGCAGCACAGCCCTGCACTAAATTCTCTCATGGGGCACTGCATTCCTACAAAGTATTCATGAAGGTCACAGGCTACAGGACATTACACAGAGTTCAAAAATTAAATTATTTCTGTTTTCTTTTCAGGCATCAGCCATTTTCAGGAATTAGTTTTCATCTCCCTCATCAGGCCCCCAAAGGGTAATCTTGCTTACTTGGGACATCTGCAGACACACCCACCAATAAACAAAGAAGTGGTTACAAATTGGTCTTCAGACTCACAAGCCATATGACAATTTTGGATGCAATGAATGATGCCCTATAGGTTTGTATTATTGTCCATAGACTACAGAGTCCAGACAAATAACTGGAGAAGATATCTCCAATTACAGAATCACAGAATATTCTGAGTTGGAAGGGACCCACAAGGGTCATGGAATGCAACTCTTACATGAATGGCCCATACAGGGATCAAACCACAATCTTGGAATTTTTAGCACCATGCCCTGACCAACTGAGCTGATCTCAGGGTCAGATGAATCCCACCCTCAGCATCACTGCACCTACTCAAGCCCAGAATCTTGGATGCACAATTCTTCCACAAAGAGGACCAACATTTTCAGGTATAAGCACAGAAGTTCTTTCCCAATCATACTACTTCCAATATAACACAGTTAAGTGGCCTTCAACAGCAAAGCACATTTCACAACCAGAAGGCACCTTCACGTGACAGAGATCATGCCTTTCTCCTCAGGTGAGTGGGTGTAAATGCCTTGCAGCAAACAGGAGCTTGAGCTCCTTTACCCTCAGGTTGAACAGTATCATCTTCTTACTGCTTTACAAGCAGTACCACACATCAAACCTAGGGTAGCTCTGTTTGCACTGTCGTGGTTCTAAACTTGCTGATGGACTTATTCAGCTGCCATTCCCTACTCCATGGGGGATCATTATCAACTCAGCCAACATTTCTAGTATGAGAAAACAATTTATCCCAGAGAATTACTGATCCAAGCACACTTTCTACAAATTACCAGTCCTGTTTTCAAAAGTGACCTGCCATACAGATAATGAATGTCCTGATATCGATAGCAACACCCAGCACCAGACTATAAATAAGTGAGGTCAAATTCAGTCCTCCCTTTCCTAAGTGTGACACAAGTCTGCCCAGCTACTACTGTAACTAAAGCTGCAATTGTCCAAGAAGCCTCATGCAAAATTATTTGTTTGCAGAGAGGGACTAATAAGTGGGCATTAAAAAACTAAGCAAACCAAAACAAAAACCTAAACAAAAATTAGATATATTTTTGCAGAATTTTTTGGGAAAAGAAAAAAGGAAAAAATAATTAAAAAGTGAAAGGCAGCACTTCACTTATCCTTCCCCCTGCAGCTTGTCCCATGCTTCAGTGGGCGCAGTAGAGGCTGCTGCATCACCAGCATGCAGCATGCTGAATCATCACTTGAATGGAAGCCAACCAGCCATGGCAAGGATAGACTCATGGGCACTAAGCAGAAGAAAAAGTCAGTTTTGAGGTAATTACATGTTGAATGCCCTTCTTAACCCACAGCTGTTGGGGGCATTCCGCACATATGGTTAAGGTTGATGAAATTTTTAAAGTCATTGAAATTTATAAGGTTACCTTTGCAGGTCACCCAGCTTGAATTTTTTTCTTGCTAGAGTAGGAAACAGCAGAGTGTGAGAGCACACTGTTTACTGATTGTAGAAGGGGAATGCAGTCATGCTGCATCAGGAACTGCTCAAGGACCAGAACTGAACCAAAACTCCTCAGTGCTCCAGGGAAAATGACTGAGGGAGAAGACAGACAGTAATAATTACCCATTTCTTCCTATAAAGCACCTTGTCACTGTCTTGGCTCTGTCCATCCCTTTCCCCCAACCTCAAAAGAAAGGGAAGCATTAATAAAGAAAGATGCTATTTCCTTTTCTGGCTGCTGCATGCCTGTGGATGTGGATACCTCCTGCAGTGAGATGGGGAACTTCTTATAATGCTCAGACTAATTTTTAGCTGAGTGAGGAATTTTGACAATATTTTTGGAAGGAAAAATCCTCAAGAAAGATCACTTCTTTTTTTTTCCCCCAAAGAAACACATTCACAGGAAGGGATTGGTTCACAGAGTCATGGCCACTTGCCATTCCCCTTAGATTTTTGTCACATATTTTCTGATCCTAGGTGTGTGGCTTCAAATACAGCTGAAGTAAGTAGCCTTAGAAAGACATCATTACTTAGACTGAAATAATTTGGAGTTCTTATTTTTAGTCAGCTCATTGGACTATTATTCCCCACATTCACAGAACTGAACCCTTATCTTTATGGGGAGCCAGGCACTGAAGAGCTGTCAAGACTAAATAAGGCTTTTTGGTCTTGGATGCTGCCAGGAGAATTCCCCCCCTTATTTGCCAATCCCTTTTCTGCTATTCTCTGTTAATAGAGGGGCTTCAGCCACAGCCTCCAATTAAAGTAGCCATGACCTGGCCCCAAAACACTCACTCTCAAAAGAGAAAATATATTCTACAAATTTTCTTGCTTTTTATTTTGAGTCAGTCTTTAAAGCTGTGTCTGTCATGTGTCTACAAGCAGGTCTTAAAAACAGACCTGTATAACATTATATGAAAGCAGGAAGACATTAGATGAACAGCGCACAAAGTGAGAAGTCATCTGATTTAGAGGATCTGAAATTATCTTCTCCAACAAAAGGATGAGGCTTTTTTAAATTTATCACTCGGTAGGAAGGCTCCAGTGTTCAGCCTGGTACAATACAGGTTTAGTGTTATTACAGAGTATTTCCATGCAAATCACTGTGGAATTGCATTGGCATTTTCAGAGAACTAATCATGATAAATGTGTTGCAAGCTTCTTTACAGTTTTTTAAACAAGAAAAAACGTAGATCTGGGTGACTCAGAAGAGGCAAGCTTTGAACATTCAAAGTTTGTGTTAAAAGGAATTGTTAACAGTAGGACAACCTTACTGAGCCCTTGCTACTAACATTCCTTTACAACCTGATACAAGAAGATGTAAATATACCTGCTCTTTGGAAATCTTATACCTTTTATTTAGAAATTAGTTGCAGATCCTTGACTTAGTATAGTTGTGAAGTACAAAGGTGTAAAGTGAAAAACAGCAATCTGCACTTAGGAGATCTGGTCAAAGTACATAGAAAAAATCTCTAGAAGCCAGGATTATTGCAGGAGTACAAGGAAAAAAGAGGCTATGCATAGCACTGATATTGAGGAATATTTAGTGAAGACTCAAACACATTTATCTCTACATGCAGCTGATCTGAGTGAAGAGTTACATGGTGTTACAGGCATTTAAAGCAGCCACGTGCCTGGTAAAATTGATAACTGAAATATAGTTGAACTGATATGCATGCATACTGTACTCTCAATTACCTATGCATTTTGGTATAACATAGAACTTAAAATAATTAAGTGATGCTTTAAGTATAGCAAGTGAAAAATTACCCACGTAATTTTGGAAAAACAGACTAATTTGCCGGGCTAATCAGTCTTGCAACAGAGGAAGAACAAAAGCCGGCTATAATGGACAAAGGCAGTCAAGTGTCTCAGCCATTTGAAGGGAGGTAAAAAGATCTTCAACCTTAGAAACAGAGATTGAGTTACAATTTCTGCACATGGAAAACTTTCAGCTATGATAGATATAGGCCAGCTCCATGGGACAAGTGGGAAATACTTAGAGAGTAGATTACCAGTGAGGTGTTGCTCTTTCTACATATAACAAGGAGTACCTAAAAACTCAACCAACTACATAGTCAGGCTTAATTCAAGTGAATCAATAGGGTTTTGCTGACTCAAATGCTACAAATAATTATGAGGGACCTGCTCCAGCCTCTATAACCAGTGAAAGGCTCATGACCGGAAGAGTTTCTTGACAGGCTTGTTGCTACAACCCCTCCAAAAGGATATGGGAGCTACGTTGTATTTTGCTGCTGGAAGTATCTCTGTTGAAAAAGAAGCATCATCATAAGTGAGTGAGTCAACAGGCTTGGAAGAAGTCAGCCAATAATTTTGTCTGAGGGACCACATCAGAAATATCAAAGAATTGATAGAAACTAGAAAGCCAGAATTTCATTCAGACAAACTAGAGCCTAGCCTAACGGAGCAGGCAAGCTTCATGGTTCAAATTTCTGTAACGTCATCACTCACTGTTGAGATGCTGTGCCCACAGCAAAGCTAGACTACAGTGAGTATTTCTCACAGCAGACCTCTCAGTAGAGGTAGAAATGAGCCAAGACACAGACTCTCATTCACCAACATGAAAAGGGTCCTGGTTTACTCTTCTTTACAGCTTTGCCATCCTGACTGACTACAGCAAGCTCCTGTTGTAGGGTCCAACTGCAGACTCTGGCTGTGGCTATTTCCTGCTGGACTGTGACTGCAAGTATTGGTTTGCAGACTGAACACAGCTTTCACCCAGCTCAGCTGTGACTGCAGGCTCCAGCAGCAGGCTCTGACTCCATCAGACCCAGAATGGCCTCACAGCAGATCTTCTACTGCAGCAGCTCTATCCCGTTTCATTCTTTGCATCTCTTGAGATCACACATTCTTCCTCAGGGCTCTTCTACCTCCTCCAGGTCTTCCTCTTTCAAGAGCCTTACCGAGCAGCCAAGCCACCCCTTTTATCACACTTACCTTAATTAGTCACAGCTGTGACCCATTAAGGGCAAGGCTATTCCTCTTCTTTGGTAATTAGTACAACTGTGAATTATCAGGGGCAAGGTCACCTGTATTCTCTTCTTCTACCCTACAAGTACTGATTTCTGCCAAAGAAACAGTTAACACCAAAGCCCACATAGTTTAAGTTCTCCTGCTGTCTACAGGAGCTAATTGCAATCACAGTTTCTTCCTTTCCCAAAGCACTAGCATTAGGTGATGGAAACATTTGTCATAATTATCCTTTCTGAAGAAGCACAAATCAAATAAAATCACCACAACACTGGCTGTCTTGAAAAGGTATCAAGATGATCTATTTATGTAGGGAATAAGATGAAGTATTGTCCACACTCACAATATAGTCATATTCACTGATCACACTGGGACACCATCAGCACCTTCTCCTTTGAAGAACTGGGCAGAAGGAAACCAAAGGAAAGAGGCAGGCTGAAAACCCCTCCCTGCAGGGATCTTATGTAGGGGCACTATATTTATGTCATGTATGAGGAGCTTCAGCAGACCCATATGTTGTTACTATTCCTTCAGCCATCTTTAAGTGTTCAAACTTCACTGCTAGTGTGGGAAGTGTGTGACAGATACACAGTTAGTATTTCCAATAATGATACAAATGAATGACATTCTATTCAAACAGTTTAGACAATGGTAATAAAAATTAAAAAGCGCACTAAAAAAGAAAGGGGAACGTGTGTGTCAAGTAAACTACTTGTAGGCTTGAAAGACTGAGGGATAATTTAAAGTGTGCTATTAGAGTAGCAGAATTGAAATGAATGTCAGGCAAGTTTGAGGCTAACATGCTCATTCTTCCTTTGATGGCAGTGTTTCACAGTATTTAGCATGTGATGGAGAGCTTTCACTTATTTATGGTAAGAAAAGTAGAGTACAAATTATTAATAGCTCATCTCATTCACTAAGTGCTAAAAAGTAGCAGAAGTGCAATGGCTATTTAGAAAGTTCTTGTTTAGGAAGTTTTAAAGGAATTCCACATACAGTCCAAGCTAATAAAATACCTTTGAAATAATACAGCTTAGTGGCACCACTTTAGGGCAATCACCTTCCAGTGATGCAAAAGGAGCTAAGGCAACATCCCAGCCAGTGCTCTGCCATTTCAGTGGCTGTCAATAGCATTCCAGATCTCCAGCCCAACATATATGAGTTCTCAAACTTGATTCCCAAGACAAACCACCCAGAGGAAAGATCGATCTGCTTTTGCTGAACCAGAGTTGGAATCTTCAAGTAGCCTGAAAACTAGCAAAACTAGTAAAGATGTGAGGCTGGCAGAAGGAAGGAGCCAACTGGGAAATAAATAACAAACAAAACACCTCAAAACCAAAGCAAAGGTACATATCTCTGTAAAATACATATCCCAAGACTTCCCTGGCAAGCCTAAACACTGGAGTAAAAAGATACATGTATTTCCTCTACCACTGCCCAGAGGGGCAAATTCTACAACTATAAGTCTCAAGAATCAGGCCAGCACCATCCATCTATGTGCTGTCCTGAAGGGCTGAATAGAAAAACTGTTAGGTTAGGAACTGGATGTGAGTTCTGGTGGCAATACCTCAGTCAGTCATTCATTGCACCTCCCCTACTTAAACTATTCCTGATGGATGTTTGTCCAGCCAATTCCTAAAGAGCTCTCTAAGCTCCATCTCTTTCTTCATTATTTCTACTGTTGGAAAGTTCTTCTTGTACAACCTGCAGCTGGCACAAAATACCAATTCCTTCCCCTGAATAGAGACTAAGCTTGTTGAAAACCTCCACAGGTGCACTTAGATATCTGCATTTTCTTGTATTTTTAGAAGCACACCTACTGCTAAGCTTGTGTAAACTAAAATGAGCAATAAGTAACCATGACTTAGTTTTTAAGACTCTCTAAATAACAACTCGGACTGCCAAAGAACCTCAAGTCACACTTTAACTAACTGTATAGAAAAATCACTTCATCCACAAGCAATAAGCAGGCACCACTGAGACAAAAAGCACCATCTGCTTAGCAGAACTCCATGACACTAAACAAGACTTTATGACAAAAAGTGAAATGCCAGGAGGAAAGCAAACTGATTTTTTAAAGTTCTATATCTATTACTCAATAGCTCTTCTCCCAGTATGTAATTCTAGTAACACCTGCTCTCCTCAGTGTCTAACATTTCCTTCTTTTACTCCTTTAAGTTCTGCCTTGTAAAGAGATTTATGGCAGTGTGTGGCGTCCCACTGCAAAGCAGAAGGGAGTATCCAAGATTCATAGATGCCCGTGGTGGAAAAGGAATGACAAAGTCAGAGAGTCACGAAACCTTAAGAAGTTTTATTAGTAAATTATACATGTGGCATGGAAATTGGTCTAAGTTGGTCCCTTATCTTCTAGTATAAACACACAGATGTAGATTTTGAATATGGGGTAGAGTGAAAGAGAAGACAGAGAGAAAAGAAAGAAATAAAATGAGAAGAGGGAGGAGGATGAAGCTGATCTTGTGGAATCTGTGTGAGTTTTAGTATCAGTTTCAGAAGAATTGATGGCTTGTGTCATGACATCTGCAATCTTCAGCAGAACTTGGCAAAAGCATGCAAACTAAAACAAAATTTGTATCAGGGGCTTCAGTTTAGAGTTTCAGAAAGCTGAACTGAAGCAGCTTTGGTTTGACCAAACATAAAGTTGTAGCAATAAAATTAGGATAATAAATTCAGCTTGTACATATGTTATTCTATATACATTTGGCAATTTCTCTTGGAAGGATGAAAACAAAATTGTGTAAGACACTTTCATAGAAATTAGCAGTTATACTGGAAAGACATACTGATTCACACATACCCATAACTGAAAGAGCTATATCAGTACAGAAATCTGTCCTTAGATTACAGAATATAAGAAAATGTTTTTTTTACTCCACATGAATGATGGTCCATAGTTCTTACAACAAAGCACAGGAAAGATTGAGAAAAAGTAATGCAGTGTTTTTACACAACAATGGTTAAGGCCACTGTTGCAAAGTCAAATCCTTTCCCTAACTCAGAGTAAGGACATAACCTGAATCTTCTCCATCCTCTTCCTATCCATAGCTGTCATTCTAGGGCTGCTCACCACATCCTTTCTGCTGAAATTGCCTTATAAGACCAATTGAGAGCTTGTATATGCAGAAAGGAAATTGACCTTTAGGCAAATGGACTATTCATTTACAGTTTGCAAGGGTCAAATTGCTACACCAAGGAATTTAATATGCAGTGAAAGAGTCTGGCCATTCTCCTACTATGTGGAAGACTAAGGTAGGAAGACCTGACTAATGAATTCATGCACTTACATGGTGAGGACATTAGCTACCATGTTATTACACATACCATGGATTGCTTCTCCTGTTTTGTTCTAAATAGTTTGTTTTGCTAAGATATTATTGGAACTGCTATTTTCACTTGAAAACAGTCATTTTTGATGAGCAAATATTTTCTTGTAAATCACTTTCCAGCATATTCTCAGTCTTGTTTTAGATGGATACCTGTCACATTCTGAACAGCCTTTACACCACCAGACATTTTCCCATCTAAATGCTAACTAGAGGTGATACTGCCTACTTAGGAAAGTCATATGAAGTCATAGCCCACATTACTGTAACAGCAATAAAAGGGCAAGAAAATGAGGAGCTGTGCTATTAAACATGATGAAAATAATAAATGTTGTAGCGTTTGCAAATGGGCTGGGGAGTATTTTGAAGTGCAAGCATTTTTCTTCCCAGTCTAGAACAGAGCTTGGTAATGAGGAGCAAGGTGCCAGAAGCAGACACATTGCACTGAGACACGCTAGAATTGGTGGATCTTTCCAGCCTGCTTACTGCAGATTAGCCAAAGAGAGTAATGAACTCTCTGCAGTGCACTCGGGCTGAAAAAACTGCCACCTACTAGAGGACAAGGCAGATTTCAAGGAGAGACTGGCACTTTACAAGGAAGATACTGGGATTTTGCTATACCAATAACTTTTATAGGAATGGCTGAAAGTGGGTATCAAGGTTTTTTATAGTCAGGCAATAAAAAGCCAGAACTATGTGAGAAAATCTTCCACTGCAACTGAAAAATGTATCTCAAGCCGGGGGGGAACATCAAACCTTTTAAAAACAGAATGAAAAAAGGGCTATTTTCTTTTGGGGGATTTATATATCTTTTTAACAAAAAGAGAAGGAAGAAACCCTCTCAATTTTCATACTCTTCTTGTTCAGGTACATCCTTATGGCTCAGATTCATCCTCCTACAACAGACTCCTTCCCGGTATTCAACATCAGGTTGATCAAGTATTGTTTACATCCTGGCCTTACTGTGCATTACTCTGAGATAATCCACTTAGGTCCCAGCTATCTGCTGGCATCAATCTGCCCCTCAGCCCTTTCTCAAAGGAGAAGATGGAACCTCTCTACATAAACTCAGGCTAATCCCACATTAATCATGGGAGCTCTGGTAGGCAGGGCGCTTTTTCCCTCCTCCCATCTTTAAAATGTGGAATGATACAGATTAGAAGTAATGAGTCCCCGAAGGATGGCAGGTGTAACTCTTCCCTGATAATCTGCTCTCCGGCTTTCCCAGTGGGGGCCACACCTTGGGCAGACACAATATCTCCTGCAGAGGCAGTTTGCTCCCTGGCTGAAGGAAAAGAGTATGCCAGACACAAAGTAAAAGCCAGTCTATATGCCAGATATTCATCCATTTAAATAACACTAGGGGAAAAAAGCCCCAACAAACCAAAAACATTTAGCTGCAGTGGTGCAAGATTCTGTGCAGACAATCCCTAACCTTGATAAAATCAACAAGGAGGAGAGGAACTGTCACTTGCACTGAAAATAACCACCAGCTAGTACTCTACTGTTTTCTACAGTCACTTTCAACTAATTTACTTAGAAACCATAATGACCCATCTTGTCATGGCAGACATTAATTAACTACAACATTTACAGAATTATAGCAGTCAGTCAAATATCTCAGTTTTGACAAGCAATGCAGCCAAGGTAAAGCCAACTGATGCAAGCCACTGGATTTCCCTCAGAAGAAAGTCAAATAAAAATAAACTTCAGGAAGATCCACAAATGAATACAACCTCCAGCACAAGGAGCAAAGCCTGCATCACTGACACTGCCCTCAGCTGCAGAAAATTTCATTATTAAAGAAAACCAAGGCACTGCCAGCCTTAATTTCCCTCCAAGAAAAGGAACATGGGAGAGTGAGATTGACACAAGCAGCTTAGCATACTATGGGTAATTAAGTCTTAGCATACTCTAGGGTGCTGTAATTCAGGTGCCATAACTTTGAAACACTGGAACTTCAGCAGAGGAAAAGACAATTCCATTTGTACAGTGCTTTATTTTTAATTTGCTGTCATGCAATGATTAGTTTATTCTAGAGTTAAATTTTCATGATTAGAGTTTCTGACTTTGCAGTCTTCACTCCCTTTTAATACATATATGGTCTTTTTTCCTCTTAGCTACATCAGTTTTCAAGAAAATGATATTGTTATTCCATATGCTTTTGGTTTCTTTCTAACATGACAGGGTTTTCTTTTGTTTCTTCTTCAACAGATTTGATGAATGGTGGCTTTATAATTCCTCTCTCAATAATTGCTCACATTAATGGAATTCCCCACTCCTCCTAAAGTCATTTGTACACCCTGGTCATGTTATTTTTTCAACTCTGGCTTTGTCATTGTTGTGAACTTGCTTGTTGGGTACAAAACCAAAGCCTCTTTTGGCTTTCTGTAGGGGTAGGGCTATACAAACAGATAATATGAGGCAATGTATTCCAAGACTACACAGCTTTGAATATATCACTCAAAATTTAAGAGCCATCTTGCCTCGTGGCATCTTTGGACCCCTTCACCTCAACCCCTTTACTTACTTTAGCTGAAAGAAGCTTCACTTCCTATTAGCTGTGATCCATTTCATAACAAATCAGAATAAATGCAGACTAATGAAGCCAGAAAAAATCAGAAATTAATTTCCAGCATCCCGACATCTAGCCTTTAGGGAACTTATTTGGCTTGGTCTCCAAGTCTGCTACAAGCTGCTAAGACTTCAGTGGACAGAATGTTGTGACCATAACTAAAAGGAAACAACTGAAAGAACTCAAATACCCTGATGTGATTTAGGTTTAAACAAGGACATAGACATTAGGAAAGGATTTGATTTGTGGTAAACATGAAAAGAAATAAAACTAAGTGTGTGTGTGTTGCTATTTCACGACCCACTGTGCAAACATTGCTGTAGGCACGGTGGGTTTTATTGCTCATTAGTAAATAATCAAGTTAAAAATAAGATGGTTGGGAAACTGCTGATTGATGAGGAATAAAATAACATGACATAAACATCTGTCTCCCAGTCTAATATGTGTTAGTAGAGGAAGACATTGCTAAGGCACTTGAATGCTCAATGCTCTGATGAGATAGTGATTACATTGGGAGCAGTGTAATGCAACTCCAGCTGCCATTCCCTTTCCCACATGAGGAACAGTACAGAAATGTGGGTCTGGATTGTTTACTTCCAGAGTGTCTTTAATCCCCTAAGACTTCCACAGGGCACAAACATTCCTTCTATATAAAACTCTGCTCTCAAGCAGCAAAGCTCTTAGACTCTTGCTAGGAGCATGAATCCCTCCTTTACTGGAAAACACTTTCCCAGCGACAGACAGTGACAGCTGACATGCCCTCTCACCTCAGGCATGTCCAAATCTACTTTGTCAAAAACAAAGATAGATGTTTCCAATAAAGAGCTTTCAAAGCTTAAGCATTTAAGAAAAATATCCCACACAGGTATCCCTACTTCACTAAAACATTTTCCTGGCAGAGAAAGAGCAACACACGGACTCTTCCACTAAGGCATCCTCTTCAGTTGTTTCCTCTATTATGTTTCACATCTACAGAACTAAAATCACTAAAAATTTTACTAGTGACCACAATAATTCTTTCAATTTCTACTGAACTCAATTTCTGTCCTCCAAAGAAGATAGAAATACAATTTCTCCTGGGTGCCACCCACACCCTTCTCCTTTTGTCTGCCTTCAAACTGAGAAGAACAAAGGCTGCATTTGCAATGACCTTCTCTCTATATTTTTAAACCCGTAAAGATCACACACAAATAACAAATAGAATCTTTTCCCAATTAAACATTAAAATATCTAGCAAGTATCTAGCACTGCCAAACATCCTGTCTTCAGAGGTCAAACAGTATTTTGGGTTTTCCA
Source organism: Toxostoma redivivum (assembly GCA_013397375.1). NCBI lineage: Eukaryota > Metazoa > Chordata > Aves > Passeriformes > Mimidae > Toxostoma > Toxostoma redivivum. The sequence goes on along the minus strand of VXBI01010177.1, from coordinate 1,138,614 downwards.
CACTTGGATAAATAAATATTAATAAAATTACAAAGCTGAATAAATATATGCCATAAGGGATGCAAATAATTTTCAAGATGCCAGCATTTAGCTCAGATTATAATACACTTAATTCAGATTTTAGAGTTATGAGCAAAAAGATAGAGATTTTGTATTTAAAGAATCTACCTGCTTTCCCTGGCCACACCACTAAAAATTAAACTCCTTATTTATGCAAAAGATAGAGAAGAAATACTAGTTTTTCTAAAAAATATTAAAAGTTTTCTAAAAAGAACCACTGTTGATTTTGATTTTATATTTTAGTTAAAGAATCAGTAAGGGAACGAAACAGAAGCAGTATTTTCAGAATAGAGTATAATGTCATACCACACAATACACTACTTGAAAAACAAGTGCACACACAGCAAAAATTCTCTGAAAAGAATATAAATTAAGATTGCTGACAGATAATAAGTGAAAACAGTATGAAACAAGGATAGATAAAGAAAAGTCCAAAATGGTACCTATGTCTTGGATTTATGTAAAATCCTCATTAAGAATTTAGAAATAATAAACTATGCATTAAGGTTTAAATTGATGTATTAAATGGGGAGTAGGAAGCAGCTAGATCAGGAACACTGAAAAGAGTGGGCAGAAAACACTACCTAGGCAGAACACAAGAGATAAACATCTGTGACAAACATGCATGACTGGTACACCAAAAGAGACAGAGACCAGGAGTGGAAACCAGGAATGAAAGTAGAGACAGGCAGAGAACAGCAAGCTAAGATTAATCTGCTATGCAACACAGCTGGAGCAAAGGCACAGCCAGGCTGCCAGTTTGCACAGGCTGAGCCAGCGCCGTGGAGCGCGCAGCCAAGCCCGTGTCTGGTCAAACACCGCCACAAACGGCTGCACCTTCCCTGTGCCTTCTGCCAGCACCACCAACACAAACACTGCAGTGTTCATCTCACACACATGGAGCTTGAGGTGCATGCATTGACACCAGCTCTGCATCACATCCCTACTCTACTAGGACTCTACTAGGACTGGGGGCTGCTCCCAGAGGGGCTTAAAGGACAGTTTCCCTTCAAGAGGCTTGGTACCAGTTTCTAGTGGAGATGTCCAGCCAAGGAGATGAGGCTGTACCTAACCTAAAGCAGTCCTCCCAAAAGATACATATTGAAAATTGGATGAGCAAATATGGAATGTAATCAGAGCTGATGAAAACACCCCCAGTTATGTAATTTAAATTACTTAAGAATATTTGCTGGGAAGTAATGTTGCATAAAGAAAGGAATTGAAGAGATGACTTGAAAAGTTTCTTTTTCAGTTTTCATCAACCAATAGGCAAAACATTTCTCAAGCTGACTGGGACCTCTGCTGCAGCCAAGAACATCTGGAGGAATTACCTAAATCCCTTGCAACTGTGCTGTAGAAAATTAAATGAGAAGATCCCAATAATTGCAAATGATAAAATACTCAGGCAGCTAAAATCTAGAGTGAGTTTTTATCAAAGAGAAGAGTTGCTAGCTACACTTTCTCTGTACAAGCTGAGAGTTAAAATGGAGTCTATTCACCAATACTTTGGGAAGCTGAACCTCTTGTCATTTGAGAGAAAAACCCCAAAAGGTTTTCAAGAGCCACAGAAGGGAAATTCCTCCTACTCCTACTGAAACTGTAGAAGTTCTTCCCTCTACTTTCCCACTGGTTGGTTTCCTAAACTTTTAACTTTTGTACATATATATGAAGAAGCTTTGTCTACATTTGCTAGAAGTATAGTATTTTGGGGTGCCAAAAGACTTAGAAGATATTGGCCACACAAGATAGAATCTTGCAATGGTCACATCCTTATGTTCTAATGACTCCTTTCATGATTCACTGTTTACACATTTTATATTCCTGCATTTTATTGTTATAGTTGAAGACCTACTTTCAATATAATGTGAATTACATATCCTTTTTTCCTGTTCCACACTTTATCATGCAGACAAAAGAAATACATTTCTGTCAATTTTGAGATTATCTTCTCAAGGTCAGTTTCCCAACTGCTCCTGTTGCCAGTCAGCCCAGAACGCACTTATGCACAATATCTAGCTTTGAGCATGATAATCATCCCACTGTATCATAATTTCCATAATGAAGTCAGAGTAGAAACTCTCTCACCAGCTGCCTCAAAATTAAGAGACGTGGAAGGTCTCAAATCAACTACCTAAGTTCATAAATGGATTACCACTCTCTTTAAAAGACTGTATGTACTAAAGCAAAACCACAGAAATCTTAGGAACCCTATTGTCAGCATCCTTCTCTTTTGAACTTGCCATTTCCACCAGTGAATAAAAACCACCAGAAACTGAGCAGAGTTCTACTGCTAGTGGTGGTTGTGCATATGCTCTGTATTAATAATGAGTCAGTTGCCCCAAATAATTAGCCATCTATATTCATGGACTAAATGAAATTGTATTCATTGAGCAGTTGAAGACAGCACAATTGAAGAACAGGTCAGTCCTTGTATTTAGGACTAAATCTTTGCTTTCTGTTGCAGATGAAGGATATTCTCTATGGGTTCAATAGTATTCCACCCAGACCTTTTTCTCCTTTCACCAATGCTTCAGTCTTCTTCTCTGTAACTGAGGTTTTAACTAGAGTCACTAGATTGGAGTATGGTTCATGGTGACACACAAGAGTACAATGAGAACTGATTTAGGGAACACTAGTCACTAGTAAGGCAAAATGCAAACAGCAGGTACTTTTGGAACCTGTATGTCTTTCATATCTTAAATGGTATCTTAAAGCAGGCTACTCCATCATGACTATGTTATCTAAAAGGGGTTCAGCAGTTGGTCTCCTCCCAGCTAAAAGGTTCAATGTCCATTCATAGATCCATTTGAGTTGAGGTGCTCAGTACACAGTGAAGGAGCAAAATAAAAATGAACATGTACAGAACTGACCTGAAAGTAATAAAGAAATGAAACAGCACTGTATGGTCAGGTGCTAAGTACGGTCTTTCATTAATTCTCTTTTTAAGGTGTTTATTTCCATTTTTATCTTTGCAGTACAGTTTTTCCCCCTTTTCAATGACTCTACTGTGACACATGTGAAACAGCTCCTACTGTGAAAGGGGCTCAAGAGTTACCTTCCCTTTACTCTGAAAGTTCACTTCATGAAATAACCTTGAAACCAACTGGAGGCACCAACCAAAGGGAGAACAAGAACAGATATGTCATTTCCAGCACGCAGAGATATAGTCATCAGATGTCACAGTCATATATGCAGCCTTGACAGAGGCACTTTATCTGAATGTATTCATGAATACATGCACCAATTGATCCAAAAGATTTCCTTGGTCTGGATAAGATCTAGGAGCTTGGTCTTTCTCTGGTGTATCTCTCGGGAGGAGGGTCCCATCCTCTGCTTACTTTGCAAAAAACAAACCCATATCTTATTTTCAGGAATTTTTCTGCCCTCCCTTTCTCTCTACTCAATAATTCTGACAAACGCACTTTCCTTCTTGAATGTAAACACCTTTGTCTCTCTTGACTGAAAGTATAACATCTCTAGTGTCCTATAAAGTTCATTGTACACACAGACCTGGTGCAGGAAGCTGAAATATATATCACTATTTTCCACTTCCCTGGCTGCTTGGGAGCATTTTCCTGACAGATGTGGGCTCCTTCTGTATCTCCAAGGCATAGTGGGGATTGCTCCCACCTTCTGGCCAGGACAACACTCTCCTCCTTACCCTTTTTACACAATCCTGCCCAGGGAAGACCTGCTCCTGTTTCATTCTCTCTTGCTCAGATCTTCTGGGCATTCTCTGCAAGTCTGAAGCACTCATATTCCCAGACATGGGTTCTCTTGTTCTGCAAGTAAATACTTACACTGCTCCCAACCCCCTACATTGTGTATCCTAACATGCTCGCTGCTTATTCATCATTAACATCTTCATGCTGAACATCTCCTCAGCATTCCTCATCTACCAGTACAGGTGGTAGAACTGGCAGGGAATCCACACAGACCAAGGCATTCTGTGAAAAAGTAATTTCCAGACTGTGAGACTTTTGCACAGCTTTTGCATAATTCAATGGTCATGGCTGTAAATACACAGAGGGTGCAAGATGGTACAAAATAATATCTGTGGCATTACTTCAAGAAATACCAAAGCCTTCTCTGTTCCCTCAGCCCACAGAAACACTGTGTTCTATTTCCACATCACAGTTTTTTCTACGTCTCTGGAGACAACATACTCTGGAGACAACATAGCCCTTTTTTTCCTTTCAAGGTCTCAGCCCAGCATCATACACATGCTAATAGAAAAATTAAACATTTGTTGAATAGCTTCACGTAAGTTTAGAAAACAAGAAAATAAAGTAACTAGACTTACCCCAAGGAAATTAATAGTAGAATCGTTTTCAACCTTGGCACTGAAGTTTTAAACAAAATTAAGTACAAGTAAAGTCCCCCAGCAATGACCATGCCTGCCAGGTAGGTAGGGAATATACCTTTTCACTCTGGATCTAACACACTTCACTCTCATTTACTGTTTCCCATTTGATATTAAGATAATTTTATAACATTATTCATTATTAAGACTGGATTCAAATCAGTAACCTTCAGAAGGGAAGTTACATATCCCATTTGTTACTCAGTTCTCCAGGTAAGTGCTTCTGCCTCAAACCCATGCATCAGCTTTGATGAGAGAGAAGCAGTGCTCACTGAAGTGTTGCTAATGTATTCCTGAGTCTGGCTAATTACACATAATCAACTGATTCTCAAACATCAGGATGCCAAATATTGCCTTAAATCACTACCACTTGATGGGAAACTTTCTATTGCTTGAAGAGGTGAAAACAGTTGAGTTACTAATGAAAATCAGATTCAACATTTTGAGACCAACTTCCTGAAGGCAGCTACATAGAAATGAAGGCCTTTATCCCTCCTCCTGTTGTACAGAAAATAACTTCAGCTATTTTTTTCTTTCTTACAAAATTGAATAAATACAAGCCTTTCTAAAAACGCCACACAAAGTATTTATAAGTGTTCACTAAGAGTAATCTTAAAACTTCACCTGACTAAATTGGTATGACAACAAAGTGCCTGGAAAACAACAGTGCTAGCTCTTTCTCCAATGAACATGATTCCACATGAAATTCCACATGCACTATGGAATAGAATCAGCCTTCTGCAAATAATCCGCCAGGACCATAATCTAAAATCAGATGCTACCTTCACTCTGAATCAACTAATTCCACTTTTATCTAGAGTTCTCTGTTTGATATTTGAATTAGTTAAAATGTTTGCTGGTCAAGGCACCCTGAAACATCAGGATAAATAACAGAGGAATCTGGTTGTGGAAGACTGTTTCTGTGTTTGTAAATCCCTGCAGAGGTGCAATAGCAAAAGAAATAGCAAGATGACAAGGCCAAAGAAAACAGCAGCTAATAAAGTAGACCAAGATGAAACTATTGATACAATAAATCCTGCAACAGACTCTATCATCAACTCAGCTTTGTTTCCCAGGCTAAAAGTAAAATTTAATTAGGTGCTACAAATCCAGGTAACTAGCACTTGACCTATATCTGTCAATATAGTCTAATGCTGAAAAACATGGAAAAGATTTATGTGCATGGAGTAAGGCATGCCAGAGTCTGATCACCCTCCCTCCAGGCACACACCTGCCTCTGCCCTATCACCCAGGACACATCAGTGCCATCCCCTGCTTTGCCACCAGGCTCTTGGTTGTGCTTCTCATCAAGGGGTTTAGGTATCTATAGTGGGACTTCTGAGCAGGTCAACTATCTATGCCTGAGTCAGGTCTTCAAAATACCCACATCTTAGTGTTTTATGCTATTAACACAAAATGCACTCAGCATTGTACCCCAGAATTTTTTGGGGGTGAGTGACCTGACCAATGTCCTTCAGAGTTATGCCTGTTCACTCACTTGTAATCAACCTTTAATAAGGCAGTATTTTGAAATGCTTAATTTCATAACGAAAAAAAGGAGGGTGGACAAAGAACCCCTAAACCCGCAGGAGCCAATTCTCCATCAGTCTGGACATCCTTAGAATAAAATCAAGATTGCACCATTTATGTGTTTATAAAGAACAACATTTGTGTAAGAGTCCTGGGGAGGATGAAGGAGGATCTTTCAATGGTTCAGAGCAGATAATTAAACCTGAAAAGGGCCAGAATTCAAGATACAGCCTGAACTGCAGCACATGAGTTCCTTAGTTCAAAGCATTGCTTAACACTGTGGATCTCCTGTGTGTGTAACTCCACAACACGTTAAAGAGAAGTCAGGCACAAAGATCACAGGTATGGATCTAGGGAAACACAGTACCCCCAAGAACAAAGGCTTTATAGTTACAATGCAAATGCACATCATCATCATCCATGCCTGTGCAGGACTTCCAAATATTTTTCCTGACTCTCCTGAAATGAAACAAAAATGCAGCACTGGCTACCATTCCTATATGAAGCAGAGATGCCCCTTTGGAAAACATGCATCTATATATTGACAAGCTGTCATCTCTGATGAAGTCAGGAGTAAAGTGCTCTTAAATCAACCTTGGAAGAAAAAACTCTTAATGGTAATAGCTTTGCATTGCTGGAAATGGATCTGCAGCTTTGTATTTTGAAGGCCAAATCCTTCTACTCCTTTGTTCCCTTTTTTTTTAATTTTCCCTTCTCTTTTCCTTTTCCTTTTCTCCAGATTAACATTTGGAACACTTGAAAATGCTAATTGAGTTTCACTTCATTCAGACAGGAAATAATGACCTCAAGATAATAAGACAAGTTAATAGTCCCCTGCAGGTAAATTAACACAAGACCAAATGCTTGAAGACCTTGAGGAGCACAACTGCTAAACTTAAGTATGCATTCAAAGCAACTCTGAGCACCTAACAAAGCAGGTCACAGACCATCAATCAGAGCTATGGGAAAAAAACCTCTTCAAAGAAACAAGAGAACTGCAGAACACAGGAAGGTAATTTCTTCTCAACATCTACTGTAACACAGCCAATTGAAAGATGTTTTTAAGTAAATATATAAAAAAACCACAACCTGCATGCTCAATGTGTATGGAAAGGTATGATCAATGAAGTCATTAGCTCATCCCCAAAATCAAACAGATAAATTTCAGTAAGCCATCCATCAGAAACAGATATGTTTCCATTGCAATAGCATCATATTTTCTTTTCATAATCACTTTATAGGGTTCAAAATATGAATTTGATTACAGTATATCCATGAAGATGAAATACTTACAGAAATCATAATTCTGCTTTAAGTCACAAAACAAACATTTCACAGCCCATAAAATGAAAAGTGGTATAAAAGTGCCCAAAGCTCAATAGTCACTCCACAAATTACCTTCATGTCAGAATAGACAAAAATGTCTAACCTAAAAACACTCATAGAAAAATATCCTTTCTCTTTAAAATACAGCTGTTGACAAATAAATGTGTATTTTTGACAAACTAATCAAGTTTAAATTCATAGACCTCTATTAAAACAGCACAAATATGTTTTAAAACTTAAAATATGTTGCTGGATCATGTAGAAATTAAAAAATCAAATAACACTGGTTAAAAAACATGAAAGATTATGAGAAATCCGGATTCTGTGTGTTCAATACAGTTTCAAAGATATCACTGTATCTTATAATACTTAGGATGCTAAATTATCTTAGTGTTTAGAAAGGAGAAAAGCTGTTATTTACAATCTTCTATTTTTAATTTGAAGGTTTTCCCTTAATTACTTTTTGTTTTAGCATAACTAGCAGGTGTCAAGAGCATATTTTCTTCACTTGCATGAGTTCATCTACAGTTAAGACACCAACTCTGAATTGAAAAAACCTAAAAAGCTCATCTTCCTCTCCCAACACATGAATATAAATGACATGGTAAGAAGGGGCACCTGGCAAATTGAAAATCTGCAGGACATGCACAGATATTCATGGATGCCCAACAGTACAGGTAGGCAGCAGAGACCTTTCTGCCAGAACATTGTCTCCACTGAAGGACTGCTGCAAACATAACTCTGACACTTTATCTGCTGGGACACACTGTTGAAGTCTGAGCATTGATAGCTAATTAGACATCCAGAAAACCCAGTCCAACAGTGACTAGAAACAATAATGACATTTAGTAAATCTGTTGCTTCAAACTGGAAGCCTGACATTGACAGAACTACAGTAACAAAGATATAAATGTAATCACTATAAATGTGATGTAAAATTCTAGCTTTTCTTTTAAAGCATTTATTTCTATTCAAACAGGAAGAGCACAAATCACAAGAGAAATAATAAGAAAACATGAAATATATCAAAAAACATTATCAGTGTAATAAAAATTAAAGAGAATAATTTGATTGGAGCTTGCTCATGATTAAACCACTTGAATTAATGTTCTGCATAAACTATGCTGCGTTTGCAAAGCGAGGCCTCAAAAATTAATGTGAAAATTGCTTCAATTAGAAAAAATTATATATCAATGAGTTTTCCTGTTCTTTGCTCCTTCTTCTGGAAACAAATGCAAAATAAGATTAAAAAAACTCACTTAAAACATACTTGTTTATTTTATCACTACTGTCATTACATTAGGCTGTCATTAGAGACTTTAAACCTTCTCTTTAAGCTGGTTCACCCTTCTCATTTCTGTGCAATTGCCTAAGTGGCTCGGTTCACTTTTACAATGATTTTGGGTTTTATCCTTTCTCATCATTACAAAAAGCACACTCTAAAGAATTTTTTACACAGTTTTGTCTGTAGTGGCTACATGCATCATAGCAGTACTTTCCCAAACAGCACTGATACTGTCTTGTGGTTTCTGAACAAAGCTTTTCAATCAAAAGGCTGCACCATCTAGGTTCAGGATGGTCCCTGAGGAACCTGAAATAGCTTCCAGAGTGACTTCATGCAACTACACACAGGTCACAGTTACAATGACTGACCCAAAGCAAAGAGAAAAAGGTGCTCTGGAAAAGAGTTGATATTTATCCCAACATTTTGCTGCCAGTGCCCCAATCTCACATGAAAAACAGAGCACTTGCATACATGCAAATGTATCCCACACCATTAGAGCAGCACTGGTACTAATCCATGCATCATTCCAATCTAAATAGTTCAGTTGCTTTCTCCATAGCATCATTCTAATTTTCAATACAAAATGATTCCCCAAAGTCCTGTGCAACATGTCATGGATCTGTTGCCTTCAAACTAAAGAAGATTTTTATGCTAAGTGCTGTGGTGGACAGCAGTTTTTAGAAACAACAGGGGATAAGGTTTAACCTGAACAAAGAACAGTTAGGTAACTGGACCACAATTAGAATAATATAGATCAACCAAACTAGGTGTCTCTTCTGCTAAACTAAAAGTATATATTGATTCTCTTTCAATCAGTTTAATAGTTAACACTTAGAGTAGGTTTCATTCACCTCACAACGGAGGCCTCCAATAAGTCTGAGAAACCTAAACCCTTGTGTTTCCCAGACTTTGTGGCATCACCTGAAAGCTACTTAATTCCACCTCGCTCCCTAAAAATGAATGCCAAAAAGATCTGTGTAATATTTACAGAATGTTATGCTACCATATAAAGCACTTTCTATAAGCACCCTTGCACAGAGATAGAGCGTATTAGAAAAACTCAGTTTCATAACTTGTACACAATTCAGCTCCAGATGTGGCCTTAATTTTTTCATCTTGCGGTATCACAGTTGGAGTTGCTCTGATTTGCTGATTTATACCAAAGAAATACAGGTGCTGCAGTATCTTGTTTAGGCAAAGAGAAGAGAAAATGGTACAGCATTTCCATATGAAATTCTGAAGAAATATGCATGACTCAACCCAAATCTAATACAGGTTCATATTCTCCTTGTTTAGATGCACATATGTAATAGCCAAATTTAATAATGTCAGAAATCTGCTCACAGAATTTCAATGCTCAGTGGGCTTAGTCAAGTTGAAAAACTCATAAATCTGTGGGAAAAAATTCGACATTGTTACAACTAAGATCTTACACGACAATGACTGAAACAAGGTAGTGAAAAAGGCAGTTAATTTTAGTATTTCCTTATGTAGTTTGTCAGTTCATCTTTCACAGTTATAAATATTCATGGGAGAGAAGAAAAAAAAATGTTAAAAGGACTTTCTGTTTACTAAAAAAAAATTAATTTGCCTTCTTACTGTGAACTCTCGTCTTCTTCCTACTACCAGTAGCTTTGGCTACTCACTTTTTAAATTGGCTGTTAAAATTTATTTTAACCCTTCTTCTTACATTCTTCTTTGTCTGGGGAAGAAATGGAAATTACCAGCTCTTTTGGTTCCTTCTTTAACAGCAAGTGTTCTGTTGTTATGCACATGCATTACTAAATATGACTACTTTGACATGAATTTATGAAGACTGACTTCTGTTTTTAGTGCCTATGTCTCTACCTACATTCTGTCCTTCTGCTCATCTGTTGCCTAGTCAAAATTGTCTGAACTTGAGCCAGTTGGTACATTACTTTATAGTGCATGCTTAACTGAGACCTTTAACTAATATTCTAAGACATTATTCCTTGCAGAACTGAATAAAAATACTCTTAAAAGAAACAGAATTGGTTAAAAACATATCCTACTGCCATGCATACAAAATGTCTAGGGACCAGACACACTGGGCTTTTTCCCATAGATCTGCAAACACATTTTGCCCTGTAGGTATGATGGTCCCAACCATGAAGTTGTCAGCAGATTTTGAGGAAGTTTGTGGTTCTTGGTAACTTTTCAGATTATAACCCTCACTGGAGCAAGGAGTGCAAAGTGAAACCAGGTGGCACTGGGAGATATTTGGGAAGAGAAGACATGGAACATTTCAGATCTCTTATGCATTAGTCACTACCCCACAATTTTTCTCAGGTTTATCTGGTGCCTACCTGCAGCATGAAAGGACAGGACTAAGAGAAGGCAAATATTCTTCATTTAGCTTATTTTCAAGTTGGCCAACTAAAGACTAAGTAGACAGCACTCATATCTCTTTAATACACATACACTTGGTATGCTTGCCTTTTGTCTCTCATTAGTATGAGGCTGTCACTTCTAGTGATCATCAGTAGTTTCTGAAGACTTGAACTTTCTGCACACACTGGAAAGACATTTAATTCATAGTTTTACATCAGGTTTTACATCAACTGTCTTCCAGCTTTTGAAAAGCAAGTAATAATACTCTTTTAAGAAACAAGTCTGAGTCGAACTCACAAAAATTATGTGTGTAACTTAGTCATGTAGACTACAGCAGGGGAGTAGGGAGCATCCTCTCAGACCACCATGTTCACATTTTTTCTCCACAGCAAGTAAGTCTCTCTGGAAGTATAACTGGAATATCTTCTTGACACCATTAACACGCAAGAAATTTGTGCATTTTGACAGGGAGACTAAGCCTACTCAATTTGAGCAATTACTGTGAGAGAACAGGGTACCAGCCTGGAAATGGAACCTTCAGTCAATCATATCCAAGAATGGATTTTGCTTTTATCAGTAATGGTGCAGTTTACATCCATATTCTGAGGAACCCTGAGCCGGGAAGATCAGTTCAGCATCCTCCTCAGCCATTAAACCAGCTTTCTTGTTACCTGCTTTCTTATTCTGCCCAACTTTCAGAACAGCACAAAAGGTGAAAGCTCTGCTGAGGACATCTCTAGACCAATTCCCTTACCAGGAGATTAGGTCTTCCATCTCCAGGTTGATCAGCAACCAGAACCTGTGTTCCCTCACTCCCTGCCAGCAATAAAAAAACCAGCCTCCCACCAAAATCCATTTCAAATCTGCCCATATCTTGTTTTCTGTACATTTCTTGGGAGATTTATACACTACTTTTCTAAATCCATCTGATAACACATGCAGGGCCTGAATCTTCCATAGGCCACTGGAGTTAAGCATTTAGAGACCTTAGTGAATAAGCAACAAGTTCAAGAATGCAATTAGGTAGCTCGTAGCTCCTGAGATTCTTAAGACTGGGTGTCTTTCTGGGCTTAAACTCTAGGTATTGCAATCTTAACACAGGGTTTAGGAGTCTGATCTCATCCATGGTCATCTACAAATCACGAGAGCTGCAGCATAAACGGCTCATGATCCAGGCCTCAGCTGAATTTCTACAAAAGTGGAAATTATCTGAAATCTAAGGCTTCAAACAGCCTATGTAGCCCTGAACTAGCTCTATGTACAAAGTGTGGGAAGCAAAATCAATAAATAACTCAAAAGGTCACCTAGTCATGAGTATGCACAAAAGCCTTTCTGACAGATATGCTTAATAACCTTCAGCACTGCCTACGGAAATTGTGGCATCACCTCATCCATTCCAGCGTTTCACGACCCTCACCATAAGATATTCTTAATATCTAACATGATTTTTTTTTGGTTTGGTAGTGAAGTTTGTGATTTTGCTATCATGTCCTTTTCCTCATGAGGCAGCATTTATTAATAAAGACCATTTTTTAATACAAAGATTTCCTCAATTTGTTGAACATGTCTTCTTAAGTTTCCCAAGTATCACTGACAACAAAATTATAAATCTCTGCTTCATAAAGTGTAATAGCTGCTCCATTAACTCAGATAGAATAATTACAGTCATTTGAACAAACCTGAATTACACCCATCCAACTAAGCAAACCAGCACAATCCAGAAAGTTCCCAATTTGAATTAGCTGTTATTTCCTATGCCTGAAAATACTGTGAGCATACTGCCATAGTATTTGAGGGTTGCTGTTCAGGTCTCCAGACGATAACCACATTATTAAAGACATCATAGAATATGGAAATCTCCTGGAAGAGACTAAAAGACTGAGGGTAGTTGGATACCTTATCCTGTTTGCTGGCTTGTTTGAATTAGAACTGAAGGTTTGGAATGAGAACCTGCCATTTTCCCTAAGCCTAACTTATTATTAAATAATTGTGCAGAAGGCAAAACTTTCAGAACAGAAGCATTCTCTAACTCAGGGGAAAGCAAGTAAAATGTAAAAATGCTGTTTTCTCTCATTAGCACGAAACCTTAACTAATCAGGGCTTCTGATCATTACATTTTCTCATTTATTTTAAATGAATAAAACATACCTTATGTAAAAAAGCATAGCTCTGTATCTTGCACCTTGAGCACATCTGCCTTTAATTGTCAATAAAGCCCAAAATAAACAAAAAAAAACAGTACTGAAGGAATGCCTATAAATTTAATCAACTATGACCCATTGCTCACCATTTTCCATCAGCTAGGGAAAAAGGAATTGAGCTGTAAAATTTGTTCTGGGCAGGAACTTGGCATCTGCTATCAAGTCAGAGTGCAGAGAAAATTAGCATCATGAATTTCAAATACATTGGCTTATCTCATGTAACTTAAAGCCCACAGATTTGATTTAAATCATAATGGACTAAATCCTGCCAGGCAGTCAGACTCATGCATGGGACAGGAAGGATTCTGGAAAAAAGGGAAAAGGGGGTAGAAAAGTCCCAAAAGATTTTGCCTTGGTAGGATGAACTGTTTGACATCTATTTTTCAATGCTAGAAGTAGATGTAAATACATTTAATTAATTCCTGTGCCTCTCCCATTAAGTACTATTTAATGAAAAGCATTTGAGTGCTGCATTCATCGATCCCATCCTTTCTGACTGCACAGTTTCAGACATCATGATAGGTGAAGGCCTTTTGATTGTTCTCTAAAAATGCTATTTGCATTTTTAATTAGTACTCACCAGCAAACAGCAATCCTGTTCTCTCATAACCAACTCCCAGCTTTAGAAGATATGCTTAAAGCTAAAAGAGCATGAACTCCCTACTCTCCAACAAAGAGCATGAACAACACTAGTAAAGAGAATAAAAACTGCAGAGGAACACCCCGTAGCCCACAGAGACACAGGGAAGATCATACTCTTGAGAGAGTAGGGCTGGAAAGGTTAGATTCCTCATATTTGATAGACCAATCTCATCATAAAAAAGTAGCAAAATGAAGAGAAACACTGGAATTCCTCATTAATAATTTATCCAAGGCTACATAAAAGTTTACTTTTGTTTAAGAAGAAAATATCTGCTAAGGTAACTAAGTGTGCTTCATAATGTAAGATCAAAGCATTCACAGAATTTACAGTAACAAGGAGAAGGTGAAATACCTTCTCATCAGTATTCTGCAGCACTTTGTTATCTGAAATGCTCTTTTCAAAACACTTCTATCAGTCATCAGAGATTATACTCTTTAGGGGAGAACAGAATTAATGTGGCATTTGCCTTACCACTCTTCAAGCTAACTCATGCTAGAGCAGTTTTGATGTCTTCTGTGTTAACTTGTGCACCTGCCATTGGCTTGGTGTCAGAAGAAAACACTACTCACTTCTGCACAGTGAAAAACATTTTGGTGGCCACATTTTCAAGGAGCAGTCAGAAGCATTTCATCAAACCTGTGAAAGGGCTGGGATTTCCAGAGTGGGCCAGGTTCTTCCATGACACAAGGCAGATCCAAAAGACAGCTCAGCGCTCAACAGCTCAGAATAAGGTGTAAAAGTGGATGAAGTGCTTAGCCTATGGTTCTACTCATAATATTAGATACTGTTTTGGTAATTGTCCTAGGGTGATGTTATGGTGCTTGTATCCCCAGTTGTGTGTTCTGTTTATGCCTGGTATTATGTTCTGTGCTTTCAGGACTGACTCTGAAAGTGAAGGTTTGTTNTCCTTCTGGGGGTTTTCCCCCAAATTTGCCCTAAACAGTAATCGAGGACAGTAATCGAGTTTGTAGAATAGAGTCCTCACCTATTTTCGGTGTTGGCACCTTCCCCATAATTTTTGTTGCCTTCTTCCTAACCTGGAAATGAAACTCAAGACTATTCTAGTAAGGAGATAAAATAACAGGAGTTCTTTATCTGAAGGCCTACAGAGGCAGTTATGGGAAGATGTCCACAAAATCCCACCCCTCCCAAGGGTGAGCACATTTATATAGGTTTTAGGAAATTAACATAATTTATAAAAATCACCAATTAGAAGAACAAGTGGTGATGCAATTACCCCCAGGTCAAGCCCCTTCTCTGGAGCCCCCTTTCAGCACTAGCTGTACTATGTCCATGAGGATGTATCTTGGAGAGTTGTTCTCAACCTTGGTTTCCAGGAAGAACCAAGACAGCCCTAGAGCTTTGGAATTTGTTTTGTCTTTCTGCTTAGGGAAAGGTCGTGGGAAATTACTGGGAAAACTAGCCATTAATACAATAGACTACAGGGCTACAAATATATGTACCAAGAATATAGAAAACATATAAAAGAAAAAAAAGGCAAAATCCAAACCAGAATCATGTGTGTATAACTGCAATTATTTTGGCAGAATAACTCAAGACTGAAGTTTTCTGGCACTTCATTTTCACTGTACAGCACCATTTGAGGAACATGAGGGCAGTTTGAAGACAGTCTCCTTATCTACAGTATCTTCCTACTGCCTGTCTTGACCTGGGAAAGAGGTCACTCAGTCTTTGGGAAGAACAATTTGTGAGATGAGTCAAGGATGAAGGTAGGATTTAGAGAGGGCAATTTCATCCATAGCAAAGACATAATGTTTTACTTATAATTGGATAGCCACTCCAAATAATTTGTAAGTCCCAAACAGTTCTTTCTATTCATACATGTTTTAGGTGAAGTGATTTCAAAGATAGTTCAGTAGGTGGCGTGTACTTTGCAAAGCAAACACCAACACATAATTATCTCCCATAATTATTTAAAATAGTTCTCAAACAATTTATTTTCTAAATTACATTACTGTGCAACTGGAACCATTACAAATGATCATATTGTTTAATTAGCCAGTTTCTCCTAATTTCTTCTACATTTCAGATTTTTAATTAACATTTCATAGCTCTTAAACTGAGTGTAATTACTAACAGCTCACATGAATTCCAAACTAAAATTAAATCTTTCAATAAACTGCTATTCTTAAAACTGTAAGGAAATTTAATGCTTAATAATTAAGCATTTGTTTGGCTAAAATCCTTACCTATTCCAAATTAAAGATTAGTTCAACAGTCAACATAAAAATGAAGTAAAATGCCCAAGCACACAACAGTCTGTTTCAGAAACTAAAAAAAAGTGTACACTGCATTGTATATAAAAAAATGCGTGTTGTCATTTTCAGCTTCTAAAAGAGATGGAAGGCAGAGTTTTCACTTGGTTGACGATAAAGGCCACAAAGAAGGTCTAAAAAGGCTAAATTAATGGTGGGGAGCTACCACTTTGGAAGAAGGAAAGGCATTGATTTGTACAATCAGTGAAACTGCTTAGGGTACAGTCCAATGTTTGGGAGGTATAGCAGGAGACTGTTCCTAAAGATGAGGAAAGATACTAGAGAAGCAAATATTTTACATGTGATAGACATTAATAGGAAATTATGGGGAAAATCAAGTGAAAGTAAACTCAGCAAGGGTGAGAGGAAAGCAAAAGAACCTGCTATTTGAAGGAAAGGAGTAAGTGTAAAGGGTACTTGCCTTGAAAATTCAACCTACCCAGGGAATAGGTTGAAAAGGTCTCCTGGAAGAGGAGCAGAAAGCATGGAAGTGTTCTGGAGAGCTAAAAAAATTTTATTAAATACAAAAGCAAAGAGCTATGCTATTGCAGAGGAAGGGTACAGAGCACAGTGATAAAACAATATGACTGTGTTGAGAACTCTTCAGCAATCTCAGAATAAAAAACCCTATACAGGAAGCTTAAATAAGGACACCTATTTATGGGCAAGGACAGAGGAACAGCACCAGCATGTAGGAGTAACACTGCAAAGGTTATGACACAGGACAAGTTATAGTTTGTAAGGGACTTAAGAGGCAACAAAAAAGGTTAATAGAAGGAATATACAGTGAAACACTATTTCTGGAATGGGAAAAGAGAGCACACAATGGATAAAGCAGGGAAGTCCCAAGTATTCAACACCTACTTTCTTTCAGTCATTTATTCTCCCTCACCCTAAATTAATTAATCCTGCTTTAACAGCTGAACAGGACTGTGAAGGAACAAGCTGGGAATTACTGAGTAATAGTTATCTGAGTCAGGCCAGTATCTGAACTGGCCCCTACACTCCTTCAGGAAGCAGGTGAGGATGTCTCTGATCCACCTTAAAATATTGTCAACAACGTGAATTTGTTTAAAGGCAAAAAGTATTCAGACTGAAATTCCTTCTTTAACTAGTTCCAAGCAGGAATTTCTGCCAAAGTCTCCTTTTTTGGTAACACTCCTGTGGCAGAGTATTACATGAGAGCCTAAAATAGTGTCCTTAATATTTTGTTGGAGCTGTTCCCTCCTGCATATTGAGCTTTACCAGCTGAATGAAATAGACAGCAAGAAGAAAAATACTCTCTAATTTAGATTATAAGGTCCTAGTCCTTGCCTCTTATCCAAAGTGAAAGCATGCTGGTAGGAAAGGCAGAGAATTAGATTTAGTGCTTAGGTATATTTCAGATTTGGAAAATTTCTGTTTGTGCCCTTGAGACAGAGAGAGGAACTGAATAAAGTTCTCCCACATCAAGGGTGAATGCCCTAATCACCAAATTAGTTATGGGATTAACAAATAGAAAACTTCCAATTAAGCCTTGGATTTTTTCCAGCCACAATTATTTGATGCATTCAAATGCTTCTGAGACTTTAAATCACACTGTTCAGCAAATTTGCAGTTTCTTAGTAAATATAAACATACAGCCCTAATGAATATCGCCTGAAGGTGAACAGAGAAGGAAAGAAAAGTTATGATTATTTGAGTCAGGATACAATTTTCTGACAAAGTGTTCAGCTGGCAGTTACAGCCTTCATCCCTGCCACCCCACTTCCCCCCCAGCTTCTTCTAGTGGACCCTTTCTGCTTCCAGGGGAAGCCTCCAGCTTGGAAAGCACGTTGCTTCCTGCATGGCATGGCAGAACTGCAGAGCAGCAGCAGCTACTTCACCATAATACCATTCACATTGCCTAAATATGGAAAACCAGAGTGTATTATTTCATAAGAGATGCTTTTAAGCTCCATATGTTCCTAGCACTGTTCTCACCTGTCTCCCTTCTCATCCTCACATTTGTAAAAATAACACCAAGTTATTATTCAGTCTTTGTGAGAAAAGGCATATTTAGAGCACTAACTGGCAATAAAAGGCGAGAACAGTGTATTAGCTAAGTCTTGAAAATATTTCTTATTCAGACACCCATTGCCTCACTTTTATCAGGCTCACATCTGAGTCAGCAATTTTGCCCAAGCTGTTGTTCGAGGAGCAGTGCAATAGCCAGATGGCAATGGTAGCATCCACATCATCTTCATATTCAGTGCTCACTGAGAAGGAGAGGAATGAAGCCACATTTAATCCACAGAAAAGGTCTGGGGAAAGCAGTGCAGCTGTTCATCAGATTTGGACTCCATCACCACTCCTCCTGACTGCAAACCATCAGTGTATTGCAGGGGATTGCAGCCAACCATTCCAGAACTGCCAGTCTGTCTGTCCACTTTTGGTGTCTATAAAATATGTTATCAAAGCCATCTCTACATTCTTTTCTTAAGGAGACTAGGAATTGATAGATTTTGGTGGAGTTAGCTTTCCTCCACCTTTCTCATAGTTTTGCATAAGGAAACCACTGTTGCCAAGCTATCATTTTAAACTGCTAAATTTATATGTCAGGAATATTTTATTTTCTCCTTATGTTTTAAGTCAATAATCTTAAATGTTTCTGCTGTGTGCCAGTTATGTTTTGCTGTTTGAAAATGAAACCTAAACTACCAAATATCTTATTTTTCACTGTAGGATAAATCCATGTTTGTGGTAAAAGAAATAAGGTTCCGTGAGCAACAGTCTAAAGTTTTAAATCCTTGTTTGTTGTCCAGGGTGATGTACAACTGAGATTCTCTGAAGAGCATCTTCAGTATCCTTCAGGCTCTAAGAAGCTTTCTCCCAAAAGGGGAATGCTGGCTTAAGAAAGCACAAGTTTAGCTATTTCCTTCCAGTTAGCGCAGGATGGGGTGCACCATTCTTCATTTTACACTCAGCAACCCCATTAAGACTCTTCCAAAATTGAAAGTATTTACATTATTGACACAGGAATGAGCAATAGGCACAACAGAATCAAGCCAAACCTGAGGAGCAGGAGCGACAACTCACTAAATAGCGCAGCCCCATACTGAATGCATGTGGTGCATTACTTGACTTGTTGCTCAATGTCACAAAGCATGTGATAGAAAAAGGAATTCAAACAGGAAGAGTGAATATCTGCTTCTCAATGGCAAAAAAAATTAGTATTCACATAGGACTAGATATATTTAGAGAATTCCTAAAGGAATTTTAATATAGTTCAATTGTATTTGTTCATAAGCAGCAGCACATTACAGGCAGCCTGTGATTAATATCACCTACAGAAAATGAAAGGCTTGCAGAGAGCTGTAATAGTGGTTAATACAATAGAGGCAGCAATTTATTTTAATGAAAGTTACTCTCAGCCTTCAACTAGTTGGAGAGGCCAAAAAACCCTCCCAGGATTTGTACTGCCAGACTTGCAAGATTCATTTTAGGTGCCTAGAAAAGCACTCCTCAAAGCAGTGGGAAAGAGGCAGATGTCCCTGAAGGCTTCCAGAAGGAAAACCTCTTTGCCCAACTTTCAGCCTTTTTGTCATCAGACAGGTTTACCTAACATATTTTAGAAGATTCATCTCTAATCTCAGTAGTTAATGCTGTATTATTAAACACTTAATTTTAATTATGAAATAAGTATTTGTCAATCTTCCTTGCTTTCATTCTGGATGTGATTATCCTTCCATGTCTTTGCTGCCAAAAATTAATGGCTTGATTTCAGAGGTTGGCTATTTTACTGTAGAGATTCTCCATAGGCAATGACCTACTACCAATAATAGAAGAAAAATATTGGAATCATAGACAGAAAAGTTACAAAAAAAACATTATATGCTGGAGAAAAAATAGTAAATTTAGAATGTATGATTTTTTCTCTCATTATGTATATATATATCTGCAGAATACCTTGATCAATAAACACTTACTAAAACTGAGAGAAACAGAACAAGCAAGCATCCTGGCTGGCCTGAGTTATTATAAGCAAAATAAACCAAGTTACAGAAAAATGTATTTTTAATTTCATCTTGACAGAGAAAGAAAATGAGGTTCATCTGTGTGATTCCTAAAGTTCTTCCAAACCAAAAAGCTGTGTAAGAGTTATTATTAGTTATATACATCTTGGAAGCTTGTTGCAATCTAGACTGTGATCACTAATGATTATAGAGCAGATACCACAGTAAAAATTTAGCAACAAAATAGTTTATCTGCATGGGATATATAGTGCCACAGGAATGATGATGTTTCAGCAGATTTCAAGACCTTTTCATGCCTCTCTTGTGACAAAGCTGTTTTCAATTGTCTCCCTCCTTTCCTTCACATAGCCCACACTGCTGGTCCCTGAGCCTGGATCATTCCAATATTTCCTGCACCTGCTTTTACTCTACAAGAGACTTTTGGTAAATAATTAAAACTATCCCCAGTGACATTCACCACCACTGATTCATCTACTCTTCCTTTAGCTCAGCCACTCTCTATTTCCTTTTAATACCTTCATTTTAACTCCAAGAAATCTCACATTGACAGTCACTTAGACCTTTTTTTCATGTCCAGGATTTGTTTCTCAAAATCCCAAAGCATTTCCTGTCTCTGCTTCTCTCTCCACATATAATATTGTTGATTCTTTGAAAAACACCAAACGAAAACTTATGGCCATTTTCTGTTTTTCAGTCCTACTTTCCATGGAGAGAAACAAGCCAACCTGGTTCTGCCATGTCCCCCGTCTCTCTCTCCTATAAAACCTGTGCTCCCCACCTGTCTTATCAGCTGGGATTCATCTTACCTCACTGCTGATACATCTGCACTGTAAATGTCTATAATGCAGCCTGTTAGACTCAGATGGTAACTTTTTTGCCTTTCCATCAACAGGGAAGTACATCCCCTTAGTGCACAATTCAACTTCCCCCAAGTCACCTTTTAAGAGAGGACAAATGAGTTGTGGCCCCAAAGTCTCTGCTTTTCCACATCACCCATAACAGGAACCTCAACAATGAAATCAGATGTAGCTTGCTAAAATTAAACAACAAAACAAACTCCCAGCTTGCATTCATATCTGTCTTATAGGTGCCCATGGAAGTTCAACACTTCAGAAGCTTTTCATGCCTCCTTTCATGTTTCTTCTGATCACCACCATAGTGCAGACCTTGGTCCTGCAATGTGTACATCAGACTTAACTCTGATTTTTTAAAACTCTTTGTTTTCGTCAGGAGATCCCTAAGTCCTGCACATGTGTCCAACTTAAAGCAAAACTGCTCTTCAAATCTCTTCCCATGGTTCTCCACTGCCTCCAGCCTCCCAAAGCCAGGCCAATTGTACTCTGTGCAAATGATGTTTATCACATCAGCATTTAGTGTGTTAACTGACACACTGCATAGCATCAGTAACTGCAACAACACTGTATTGCTCTATTCCTTCTTCTCCAGAAATAACTTATCTCATCTTGAATTTAAATCACTAATTCTTAAGGACAGA
This sequence comes from Toxostoma redivivum, assembly GCA_013397375.1. Taxonomy (NCBI): domain Eukaryota; kingdom Metazoa; phylum Chordata; class Aves; order Passeriformes; family Mimidae; genus Toxostoma; species Toxostoma redivivum. Next base: position 1,117,088 of record VXBI01010177.1, on the reverse strand, counting down.
GATAATATTTCTGTTCTGCATTTACCTATCATGCAATGGGATACTGTGTCATGACTATGCCTTTGAGGTATTATAAATATAAGTAAATAACAAATACACAATAACACAATTACATTGGTTTTGCTTAGAGCTATGCAATTTTTCCTGAGCATTAAGCAAAAGAAAAATTAGACCTAGCAAATGCTTCTGTGGGACTCCCTCAAATTAGAATATTTCCTTTATTAGAAATGCCACATAACAAATAAGAGAAGAGTAATAGAAAAACTATCAGATTTATGAAAGGACCAAAAAGCACAGATATAATTATATCTAGTTTATTGCTAATTTGCTGGGCTCAGAATACTTCTGTACATTTACTTTCCTGTGTTTTCCTGATTTGGTTTTATTTTCTTCATTTTGCTGTAGCTCACACATCTGAACTTGACAGCAAAAAAATAAGGCAAAGTCTACAAAGTTGTTTTCACAGATTTATCCAGCTGTAGAAAAAATATTACGAGAATGTCCTACTTATTTTGATATTCTGCAACTATAAACATTTCCAAGTTTTCAAAACTAAGGGTTTAAGAGCAATTCTTTCCATTTGTAAGAGGTTATTTAGTTATTCCCATCTGTCAGTAAAAATCAGAAACTCCCTTTTTGGATGGCAGGCAGAAAACTATGCAAGGTCACCCCTGCAACCTGAATTTTTTCAAGATCTCTTAAGCTATTTTACAGTTCTCCTTATAAACAATTACAATAATAAAATTTGAATTTTTATTTTTATATTTATTTTTAAGGTAAAATCATTATCTTAATGTTGAAGAAGCACAAAGATATAAATGGTGCAGTTTTTAATACCTAGACTGTCCATTACCATATTTAACCACATAGCTACTAGGTTATATATGTACACATATCTGCAAGCAGGGTAGGGCTCATTTGCAGATGTTTAATTTGATAACTTTTTCTTTTCTTTAAATGTTGTTTATTGAAACCAGTGTCTTAATGTTGCATGGCTCTGTCTTTTGTTTACTGCAAGTGATTAAGGCAACCAGTGGCAGTAATTTTTCTCAGCACTATAAAACAATACAAAATAACCCTTTCCAGTTCTTCATTTATTCATGTTACATAAAATATAGCTGGAAATTCACTTAAACTCCAGTACAGCAATTCATATGCAGACAACAGCCATCTGCTGTCAAGGGAGAAAAGCTTTAACACACCTTGTCCACAACACAAGAGAATCCTGCGTTGGTTATGGGATATTAGGGTTTTTTGTGCTAAGGCATGTTCACTATGAATTGGCACTTGCTCTGTGAGCAGCTGAGTTAGCCACTGGCATAATTCTTTGTGTGCAGACTGCATCAGCTTGACCAAAATTTTTGGTTTGTCAATAGGAAAACTAGACAAACCATACACATTCAGAAGTAAGAATGATTCTGAAAATGATTTTTGGTGATAGTCTCTGTGTCTCATTCAGCAAGGGGAGTTTTAGTTTCCTGAGATGTCTAATATTATTCTCACATTTCCTCTCCCAAGTAGTTACTGCACTCCTTTAAATGACTTCTGAGAAAACTCAGAAAATATAGTGCAATTCATCCAGCCTACATTTCGCAAACTTAAAAAGGAATAAAAATGTTGTTAAAGCTGCATAAATGACAACTTAATCCCACATCAGGTAAACATAGCAAGAAGCCAAATTAAATGCCATCTCTTTTTCAGATTTTCTCCTTGGACTGCCACATACCAAACATTTCATATGATCTATGAGGTTTCCAAGATAATAAAGCAAAAAGATACATTTGTATAATTCTATTTGTATTTACAGCAAGACAAATTGTCTTGTTTTGAAACACCAGGGCTGATTGGAGTTGTACAACAGGTTATAAAATTGTCATTGCGGCAGCCTATGTTTGCATATAGTCAAATATCACACTGACAGTACAAGAGGAGTTCACTGTGCTTTGAAAGAATAGGATCTGTACATTTTTGTCTGAACTAAACCCCTGAAATCTTGCTTTACACATCTAATTTTCTAATTTTACTCTGTTTCCAATGTGTACAGATTGATTCAAGATGCAAATGCAAATCTGGAAAAATACCAGAAAGTTATTTTTACCTATGTTGTGCTGACTCTACTAAGATGTTTTGGTATTTACACAAAACATGTTTTCTGTTTGCAATTTTTCTTCTGTTTATTATGTGAAATACTGAAGTGATAGCCACCAATGTTTTCAATGGTGGTGCCTGAAACTATCCTTCCATATTTAAGCTTATGGCCTCCATTAAAACCAGACATATTTTAGAAGACATTGGGAACTAAAGTGTTTTCAACAATTTGATCATGATCTGAAAATCTTGCAGCTTATACCTTAACATGATCAGATGCTTACACATGGCACAGTTTACATTCCATGTAAACACAATGAATTGTATGGATTCCTATGTAATACAGTGAATTACATAGTTCACTCCCATTCCAACTGAACCCAGGAGTGCCCAGCATCTGCATGGAGAAATCACAACTGCTCCCTCCCACCCCTGAGGTCTGGGGCACTGCATCAGTGCCCAAGACCAAGCAGCAGTCCCTTCTGCCACATTGTGCAGCTGTGAGCACCTGCCAGGACTCAGGATATGAGTGGGACCAGTTCACTTCACAAGCAGCACAAGGAGAGAGGTGGGGGCAGATCTAAGGGTCCACAGAGCTCAGCGCCAGGAGGCCACAAATGCAGAAGGTTGAAGTGTGAGCATGGATAAACTCCTAGCATGCACCAACTTTTGATGCATGCATTTTCTGATCCAAAGAGGGCAACTTTCAGCGTCAGTGAATTTTTCTTTCATTAATTTGTTCAATGCCTTGTTGAACCTCTAAAAACTTAGAGCATCCATTCATTGTCACCCAAGATGAAAAAATTCTACAGCTCAAATAAACGTTGCGTGCAGAAGTATTTCTCTGACAGAGTTCTGCTCATTTTTGTCATCTATCTCTAGAATTACAATTATTGACAAGATTTGCTCATCCTATCCAAAGCACTCCCTAAAATAAAAAAGGCTATCTATTTCTAAAAATCTCCTCGTCCCTGAAGTGAGAATCATGAACAGCAACTCATCATTCCTTCCCAATGCAGCAAATCTAATAGGAATAACTAGGAAAACTTCCAGCTTGCTTGGTGAAGGCCCTTCAACATCTGTACTCCACAAGGAATTTGAGTATAAAATACTTTGTAAGAGAGACAGCCCTCTGGTATATCAACCACTCCTTTCATTTTATATTGTTTGAAATCATCCAGGTCACTAAAGAAGACGTTAAAGAGTACTGGTCCCATTGTCCAGCCTTGGGTCACACCACTGGTTACTGGTCTCTAGTTGGATTTTGTCCAACTGATCACAACAAGCTTTGAAATTTATCAGTTCAGTAAGTTTCCAGTACACCTCAGCATTCACTCACCTAGAAAATTAATCCCCAACAGACAATAGCATAAGCACTCTCTAGTAAACTGAGTGGGACAGAAAAACTCAGAACATTTGGTGCAAAGTGCATCACTTTGTAAGTCAAACATTTCAGTCCAGCTTTGTTCACTTTCAGCTGCAAGGTGCCTGCTGTGAAGAAAGCAGTGGGATCCCCAGTGCCATAGGCATTCTCCATGGTGTTCAGACTTTTCACTGTACACGACAGCACATTAATGATGCTAATCTTTCCTTAGCTTTTCTCTCCTGAGATAAAAAATAAGGTCCTCAAGTGGGAAGTAATATGTCCTAATACAATACTGAGGCTTTTATCAGTAGCATGTAAAAATTTGATTCCCTTAAGTAGATTATCCTATGGCTGTATGGATTTTCTGGGACATACTCATCATTGTGATGTTTCAGACACCATGTTCTTCACAACTCCACTAGGAGCAACAGAACTCAGAGCAGGTCCTTGTTGCCGTAGGGGTGGACATGACACACAAAAGGCACATTGCACTTCCGAAAGCTAATCCATGTTTATTACAGCAGTGCACTGTCTTTTATACCCTCTACACAGTTTACACTTTCATCATTGGTTACAATAAGTCAACATAATGTTGTTCATTGGTGTAAAATTTTCGACCCCTATTCTTCCCAGGACCTTTCTAAAAATACTTTCCACAGCTGCAGGTTTCTTCTTGCTTATCTTCTTCTCTTCTTGGTCTCCAGGCCAACAGCCTTGGTCAGAGAATACTTCTCAAAACAAACCTCATTCATTAACCCTCTCTAGCCCACAGACCAGCTGTGGGTTCTACTCTAGGTCCTGAAGGAGGGTCTCCATGGTTCACCTGCTTTGCAGGAAGCATGCCCATGATCATGGTGTGTCCAAAACCCACATGATTTTTATAGAGCCATCTAAAACCTGAAGAGTATTCCACAGGCCCAGTCTGAGTCTGATACCTGCTGCTTGGAGCTCTGCTGAATTTGTGGGATCCACACGGTGGGACAGGATCCACAAACTGTCACATCATGCTGTCCATGTGTCACACATCCATCTCCTGGTGGAAATACTACAGCACCAGCGTTTTACAAGCAGCCAGACAAATTCAGAGGCCACATAAAAGTGGGATCTAGAAGTTTTTAATCTGTTTAGTGTGTCTATGCTTTAATTTTTTTCAGTGAAAATGGGATTTCAGTTAAGGAAAAAAATCAATAGCAGCTCTGCCTTTGAGCCTTGTTTCTGAGGGCTAAGCGACCCTTGAGCCTGGTAATCCATAAAGGGCCTGCTCCCCATTCTTTTCTGCTTCTCATTTCATACCTTCAATCCTCCTAAAATCTTCTTTCCCCAGGCACTTAAGTCTGTGATTAATTTGGATATTTCACACTTTGCAGTGTGTGAAAGTCAAGTTTATTTACAATCACAAATGAACTAGGCTATAAATAAAGTCATCACTGTACACTCTGATTCACAGAGCTCCTTTCCTTTTCAGGTTGTTTTTTTCTCATGTATCTCAAGCAACTGTATTACAAGATGGCAGTCTCAATTAAAACAGGATGAAGAGGCACAGGGCTAACTTCACCTTATGTAGTTATTTGCCACCAGACAAAATAAATATAAAAGTGCCACTATTCTGTTACAATACAATTTCAAAACTTTTGCACCCACAAGTCTCGAGTAGCATGCCTTCCAGCTACAATCTTATAATTAATCTTTAAAAATGAACCCATCATTATATTTTGTCTTTAATTAAGTAATATAAAATAAAGTCACATAAAATGCAGATTCTTAACCAAAGTTATCTATTGCCTGGTTTCCAAATTAAACAGTTGCAAATGCTGAGATAACTACAAATATCTCTCTCCCTCATTCTTTCAATTCCAAAGAAATTACTGAAGAACGGCAAGTTCAGTTCTGTTTTGCTAGAGATCATTGAGAATTTCACAATACATTTCAGACAATCCCAGAGTAGCAAGGGATCCCAAAATATTTGCAGAGGATAAAGCAATCTGGCAGTACAATTCTGTCTGCTGATGGAGCGTAAAAGTCACACAGGTGAGTAGTAACTGGTAATTTTGAGAAGAGCTTGGAAAAGGATGATTTTCATCTGTCAGGAGAAATATGCTATATGTTATGTTATGTTATGTTATGTAATGATATATTATATTATATTAGATTAGATTAGATTAGATTAGATTAGATTATACATTGTCTCTCCCTGAAAATCAAAGCTCAAAAATGAATGGGAAAAAGATTTAGATATGAAATGAAGGCCCACAGAAAAATATACTAGGAGGAGGAAGCAAGGGCAAAAAGAATGTTTGCTTAAAAAAAACCCAGATGGTGTACTGCCATCACATACAAAATCAATTTTCTTATTTGATTAAAAGACAATTTTGTGTAAATCTCCTGTCAGAAACCAGAAATTAATCATTTAACAGATGATTTCTACATGTGCATAGGTGGGGGGCATTTCCTATATTTTCTTTTTGCCAAGAGAGATTAAAGATGACATGGGAGGAGGGTGCCAATACTGCTGCCTCTTCACAGGCTCAGTTCAGGAATTACTTCGGAAAATACAAAGAGCTGGTGGTACCCTGAGTTTCCTTAGCAGAAATCAATGGCATGTCCTACTTAAAGTTCTCAGTGCAGGTAAAATATCCTGTATGTTCCTTCAGTAAGTGTCCTGATTTATCTCCATAATGAAGGACTACTTGTGCAGAAATAATGCTTAATTTTTCCACTTTCAGAAAGGGCTTGTTCTATGTCTACATTAAGCCTCCTGAACCACTAATTCCAGCTTGGAGGTCCTTTAGGAAGTAAAGCCTTTGCTCACAGACCAAAAAGTAAAGTTATGCTCTTATTCAGGAAGGTAGATGGGAAATGAGGAAACTGCAGAAAAAAGCAAAAAAAATAGGATTTTTTTTCCTTAAATCAGGAAAAAATAAAAGAAGCAAAAAATTCAAAAGATCTTTTACATCAGCTTTCTTCTGTTAAGAAAGATTCAGGAGAATTTCAGTAAAACAAATAAGTCCCACACACCTTCTGGAAACCCTCAGCAGTTGTAAGTTACAATGATGAAAAAAAGGTGAAACGAGGTAAGTGTAGACCTGGTTCCATCCTGCCATACTGGACTGATATTACCATAATTATTTACTACATATTCCAAGAGCACTCTTGGAAAAATTACTTAAATATTAATGTACCTTTAGATACCAAAGATTCACATCATAAAGACAAATTGACATCCCAGGTTAATAATGCTCTTCTAATGTAAAACCCAAGTGCACGTCCTGTTCAGCATTCAGCATTAGTTTTTGGGGGAAGCGGGGATGGGTTTGTTTTGTTTTGTTTTTTTCTCTAAATACAGTCACCCAATCTAAAGCTTTCATATAAAACTCACATGGATGTTTATAATTGTGCTGGAGATAAAATAGCTAGACCCATTTAGCTCAGTCTAGCATGTGGAAAGATGACTGGGGGTAAAACAGCAGTCTTGGCTTTCCTGGGGCACTGACAGACGCATCAAACACCAAGGCTCAAGGAAATCTTCCCCTTTTCACATGACATAGTGCCATTAAAATCTGCACAAAACCCTTTTTGCAATCTATTAGGAAATCATAAGATGATTTCTTTCAAAGTATTTAAGAATTATTTTTAAAGTGTTATTTTAAAGTGTATTATTTTTAAAGCAATAGTTCATGGCAGAGCTCACAGTATCAGTCCAACACAGAAGGCTGGTCATCAATCTGGTTCAACATGAGCCTGTAGTAGCTAAAGAGAAGCAAATCTCAACACATTTCATGTTTACACACTGAATTGTCCAGTCATGTCCTATCTACTAAAAACCCAACCCAAAGTCATATATCCACTGATAATCATTCCTTCATGCACTTTTTGGCTTTAGATACTATGGTTACAGACACAGGCATTGGAGGAGGTGTCCTTTTCTTTCAATCCCACTCAGAGTTTCATAGTGCTGTCTGTTAAAAACAAAACTAACTTTTAACTGGACACAATTCAGAAACAGAAGGTGAGTAGTAACATTTGGAAGATCTTCTTCACATCCAAAAGGTTCTTCCCAGGAAGAAAGAAGGTCTTTAAAAGACACATGCACTTTAGAGGCAGTCACTGTCATGCCAGTCTCACCACACAGACTGGATCTGTAACTACCTCTAGCTCTTCTGCACACTTCATGCTATAGATTGAATAAAAATGTAGGCATTCTCAAAAGAAGAATGCAACCTCTTGGACTGCTACATGCACTAGTCAGGAATATGTAAATCACTAGAGAAATAAAAAGGATTTTAAAGGAAAGCAACTGGATTTCTGTGTTTTAAGAAACAGACAATTCATAATACAACTGTCCTTTCATTGACTGTGTACTATGTGGATTAAGTACTATAAAAGAATGAAAACATAGGAAAGTCACAGAAGTAATCTGTTAATGTTTTCAATCGCATAAGAAAATGAGTATGATTATTTTTCATGTTGTTCTAAATAGGCATTTATTTTTCTCATGAGCAGGATAAATTAAGTTATGCATTTTGATAACTGCAAAGTAGTTAATTTGTTTTCATAAGTTTATACAAAATTTCAACATGATCAAATACCATTTATTTGTAACTAATGATTCAGGAAGCCTCTGTTGCCAGATTCTTTCAACAAGTCTGCTTTGGGCATGTTAATGCAAGTACTGTCCTATTCTTTTAATCTCTACAGCATAATTCCCAAATTTGTATTGAACACCTTAATAATTTTCCTGTGATACAAGCTAAGGAGTACTTAAACCACTTCAATGACACACTGAGGTCAGCATGTCAGTTCTTGGTACACACGTCCCACTTTCCTCCATTTCAAGGCTCTGAGAGCCCATCAGGTTCACCAGCACTTGTCATTTTCTGTTCCTTAAAGCACAAATAGCTTTCCACACAGGAGACTCCCAACAAAGCAAAGCAAATACACAAAACCAACCAACCAAGCAGTCCCATTGTGTAACAGCCTATCTGCTGGTCTTGGAGGGAATTTGCACTCAGATTCCTTTTCTTCACTTTTAGGAGTGGGAAAGCAAGAACCAGGTGCAAGGAAGCAAGAAGGAAAAATGCTGCTTATATCTAAGCACACAGATCTTGTGGATGCATCACAGGAAACTCTCCTATTTTTTGTCACAAAACTTATCATATGGGGAAATTTCTTCAAATGCCGTTTTCTAGGAGCAAATAGAGAATCTCAGCCCTTATTTCTACACACAAACATACCCTGATGTATAATTGCTTCTAGTTTTCATTAAGATCCAAACTGTGTGGCTACTCCAAAACAAAAATGTACATTCGTTACTGACCAAGCAGAGGTAATTTGTGCTTGAGGGTAAGTGACAGACACATCATCTCATGATAACAAGCAGGTTTGCATCAATCAGAGATGGATTATTGGGTGGGAAGGCAGATGCCTTGTGTGCTATCACTCCTACAAATCAGACCCCTTACAGTCCCTAATTTTTTCCCTTAATTTTTTTTCTCAGACCTAAAACTTATTGGGATGGCCCTTCTTATTATACACCAAGAAAAAGATAGTGCAGGAGTGGAACAACATAGGCTTTCAGAAGCCTCCCTTAATACCCACGCTCTTCTTCAAATACAATGGACCTGTTCCTTGTGTCCTTTCTTTATTCCTTTCCAGGCAAGCAGTGGCAGTATAATAAACTGTAAGTTTTGCAAAGTGGTGAGCAGAAGCAGCAATAGAGTCTTAAAAATAATAAAATAAAACAATAATAATTAAAAACCTGACAGAGTAATATAGCTTGCAGTTGCTAGCTAAGAAGGCCACATGGGAAATCAACTCCTGCATTTTGCCAGCAAACGGACTCACCTTACACTTCAGCACCTCCCTAATAAATCTATTTATGAAAAGTAAAAACTAAAATAAAAAAAAAAAAAACACAAGGAAGGGACCCAGAAATACAGCTTGAGAAGTTCTCAAAAGTGAGGCAATTAGTCATGGACAAGCTGAAAAAAAATCTCTGGTGGTAAACTTTTAATCAGCACATTTAAAAAAAACCTCAAGCCTCTATTTGGAAATATGTGTTGAGACTCACTTTCTCAGAATAAAACATACTGTAGATAAGCCATCTCACAAAATGCATTTGAATCACTCTTCTATTTCATCATTTTGTTTTCAGAAGTTGCAGTGCATGAACATGTTTTGATGACCCAATATTCTGATGTTTTGGCAAGAACTTTGCTTTACTGCCTACCTGCTTAAAAGCCAGGCTGTCAAGATTACGCAGCATTTCAGCACTAAGCCTGGTGTTTCTTATTTAAATAATTCACTACTAGCATCCTCCAGTGCACATCCTCCCTGTGCTTCTCTTGCTTTCTCTGACACTCGTGTGGCAGATGGCTCAAATGGCGTGACACAGCTTGGTGTAGAGAGGGAAAGTGACAAGCTGGATGAGGCTTTGAGCAATCTGCTCTAAGGGAAGGTGTCCCCTCTATGGCAGGGTGTTGGGAACTAGATGACCTATAAGGTCACTTCCAACCCAAACCATTCTGTGGAATCATTGTTGGAACCCTGGAGACAGCCCCCCAGAGCCACGATTCATGGGCTGAGGAGAGCTGTGCCTGAATATTAAGTAGTGTGGGTTTGGATGACTTGATGTACTCTGTGGTATCTTTCCTCTGTTATTTCTCAGACCCTTTGTTGCTCACCCACTAGGAGAAACTAGGACTCTGGTAGAACAGAAGTACAGAAACTGAGCTGCAACTCTGTATTTTTTTATTTTTTTTCCCTTTTTTTTTTAAACTGTTTTCATTCTTTTGAAATCCTGAGTTTTCTTCTTTAACGGAAGATTTTCAATTTTACACCCAGAAAAAGGAATTTGAAAATCACCAAATGAGTCATCCTCCTATGAAAGCTGACAGCAACAAAATTTTAAGCAAATGAATTATATTGTATTTTGGCTAAATTTGTGTGCCTTCTGCACAAACCACCTAAAAGAGATTTGTTTCTCACAGTCCCATGTTCATTGATCTGGATTTCTCTGAAACATTAAGATTTCCCAAATAATTCACAAACAAACAAACAAACAAACAAACCAAACAAAAGGAAAGACATTTGTTCAGGCTTGTATTGTACTTTCTCTGTTAACTTGTCACTTACAAAAAAATATTGAAAATACTATCTAGAGTATCTACACAAGCAATGTGCTGAAATATGAGGGAGTCGGTAGAGAACAGAACCCCAGGACATGGATATTTATTTTGCCTACCTCTGTAAGTTTATTTCCATGTTAGCACTGCATTAACAAAACCTTTGCAGCTACACTGCCCTGCAAAGCAAAATACTTTAGGGAATTGGTATCATTTTGCTCCACCAAGCATTTACATTAATTTTGCATTATGCATGCAACCCCACACTTTCCCATTTACTAGTTACAGAGTAAACTTTAACTGAAGTCAATAATATACAATAATAGCCTCCAACTGTATGTTTACTAAGATATTCTCAAGTACTCAATGCATAGCATGAACAGCATGATCATTTCACAAACCATTTCATCTCAATATGAGGATGTGTGTATCTCCCTGCTATTATAAGAGCAAGTCTACAATAGCAATATCTACCATAACACTGAGAGGACATTCTTTGTTTTCTAAATCTTGTCAGCTCTTGTATGCTGGAAGGCATTGTGGGACTAACTGGATTGTATTCTTCCATGAAGAATATCACCCAATGGAAGAACAGGTGATGTTACTTTGGTTTTTTTGGTTTTTTACTTTTTTTTTTCTTTGATGGAAAGGCAAGGCTTCCCTGTTAAGCAACCTTTGCCAGAGACTAATTCACTGGAAAATTGCTAGCATCTAGTCCTAGCTCTTTTTCCTCTTGAACTGCATCTTATTGTCTCCATTGGCAGATTAATATACACACATGACAGACATGGCCAATAATTACTTTGCCTTTTCTGATTTCAAATTGCATATATTAATCATTGTTCTGATTACTATTTTCAATATTTGAAGTATATTTTTTCTAATACTATAACTATCCCAAATCATTACTAGAAATGTAAAATTTGTCAATGCACTTTTCTCTCAGCTTAGTTATGATTCTTTAAGGCCTTTATGCAGCCAGTCACCAGGATAAGAAAGAGCTTCACATAAAGAACCCAACATCTGAGAGGAAAAAATTCTTTCAATTACTCTAGGAACAAATGGTCAATTTCTTTGGATGGCCAGAGGTGGGCAGGTATCACATAACAGAAAAGTCTTTTCCAAATAATAACTGAGAGAAGAAACTGTGTTATGATGATAAAGTCTGTTATTTTTTTCAAAAGACTTGCAACCAAAGCATCTGATAAAATGCACTTCAGATGTAATAACCAGCATGAATATCTTACCTCTTAAATAACAAGGAAGCATCTAAATAAGAGCAGCTTAATAGAAGTCACGTTCATAAATTCACTTCAGTGACAGCACTTGAATTATCATTGAAAAAAAATTTAAAATAAAAAAGTTCTTTTAGTACAGCTGATGTGCTGTCTCTTTCAATGAAATTTTCATTTGCCAGTCATTATCATTTTGGTGGAAGACTAAATTATTTGCTGCTTGTCAGCGAGGGGCAGAGTGTAGACAAAATGGAAGAAGTTGACAAGTGAGATGATAGAAATGAATAAAATTTATGTTCTTATGAACCTAATGGCAAGTAATTATCTCTGAACTAGCAGTACAAATGTGCTTTTTCATCATGAATATCTGACGTGCATTAGAAATTTCCAGAAGACATATTATTTATACAGTAAAGCAACAGAGTGGAAAACCTGTTAAATATATGGCTTCTGCACCCAGCATTTAATATAAAAGTTTAATTAAGTGGTGAACCTTCTAGGAATTTTTTATGCCACATTAAAAGGCAGGTGCTAAAAAAATCCCCAAAAATATCCCATAAGTCCCTAAGTCAACATATTAATCCAGATATGGCTGCATTGTTTGTACTGGTCACAACCTGCAGCATGAACAAAGCTGGCTATAAGAGGATGAGTGTATGTATCTACATAATACAACAGACAATATCACAAAATACAGCACCTCCTAACAACAGTATTAAACTGTAAATCAGCAGCCAAAAAGTTGCATATATCAGAATTATGGTGGACTGTGCTACTGTTGTTCTTTCTCATGTGCTTATGCACACTTACACTCCCAGCACAGAAGTCTTGATTCATACTTTTCCTAATCTAAGATAGGGGCTGAGCCTCATTTGGATGCATGTTGCTCTACTCAGCATTTTGTGTATGACCCTGTACCTCGATTAGCAAACAATATTTGGATCCTGCTAGAAAGACAGAATGTTTAATTTCCATGCAGACAGTACAACATTATTCATCCCTTAAGTACTTAAGTGGCTCACTAATAATTTATCCTCACAATATCCCTGAAAGATGAGCAGCTGGTATTATACAAACTTACAGATGAGAAAACAAAGCACAGGAAAATCAAGGTCAAACATGCCCGTTAAAGGGAGATGTCCATTTTGAGCATCCAGACCAGGCCATTGCTGAGTACACAGCTCACCATGGCTATAGCTGCAAACATTCCCAAGCAGCTGGAAGGAGCCACCAGAGGAAAGCACAGTGAGCTCTTCCTGCTCTGAGCTAATATTTTGCCATCAAAAGTTTTATTTAGTAGTTCTGTAAAATAGTTTTCATACTAGAAACATCAGGAATTCTTTACATGCCTTTTGCATTAGTGAAAAATTAAATGCATGTGTCTTGGAAGTTTTAAGAAGTAAATGATGTCTACTCACTATATTTGGGTTTGAAGTACTTTTGCAGGAACTAAGTATTTTTAAGTTATGTAGGAGTACTACAAGTTCAACCTGTACAAAAATTATCTCAAAGCACATCTTAAATACAAGTGGGCAGGATTTGCTAACTGATTTTTGGAGCTGATAAATCAAAAGTGACTAAGCAAGTATGTCTGATACTTCAAAAGTGTTATTTTTGTATAATTATACTTCATAAAAACCCTCGCGCACCGCCTTGTAACAGAACAATGCAGAACAGGACAAACAGTCCTCCACAGAACTGACAGCTCGAAGTGGATATAAAAAGTATATAAAAACAGATTGCCTTGCGCTCCTCAGCTACACTGTACTGAGTGCTTCCTTCCCAGGAAGAAGGAGGTAGGTGTGATTTGAGAAAACAGCACTCTCAAAGGAGGACAGCTACTCTCACAGGCGCCATCCCCATGTTCTCTTCCCCAGAAGCGCCTGTGCTCTCTCGTAAGTGATTCTCTCTAGGTTCTTCCATCCAGGGGCCTTAGAAGAGGATATAGGCCACTTGGATTCCCTCCCATTTTAATACAGCCCTCTGTGATAGGTAACATTAGTCTCAGGACACAGAAATATCCTATTATTAAGTTGGCATCTTAGAGAGTACCAACAATGGAAGGAGTTCAGTTAAGTGAAAATCAACTTGGCTGAAGTTTTCAGTCAACAAAGAATAAAATTTGGTTTTTTGCAGTATTTGTCTTCACTGCCTGTCCTAGTATCAAAATTTGCTGAATTCTGCTTGAGAATATCAAACTCTATAGTACAGCAGTCCTGACAACTTCAGTATTGGAAGGGAAGCATTTCAAAAAGCAGAACCTCCTCAGAGCTTGCTTCCTGAGGCTGGTACTGTAAATGAATTTTTCATTTCAGCAGATAAGAAACACAGTACTTTGACCAAGTTTGCTTTCAGTGTATTATTTCATTGTTTTTCATAATGAAATTAATTAATGAAATTAATTTCATTAATTATTTCATTATTATTCATATTCTGAAATCAGAAAAGGCATTTTATTGACAACAAAATTACAATGTTTATGTCTTTCACCCATATAAGTCTACATGTTATTATCTGATGTCCATCTAAGACCAACAGGTATCAAGAAATGTTAATTATATTACTCGTGTCTGACACGAGTATCAGCGAATATGACAGGACAAGAGCATTAGGGCACATCCTTCTGCTCATAGAAAAGTTAAATATCATATGTTTCCTAACCAGAAACACCTAAGAAATCAGTCTGTATTTAACACACAACCTAGACTGCAAATTCTTTGCTGAGTTTATTGCATGTGGGTTTTTCCCCACCAGCAGGAGGAGCTTTCTGCTTGGTCTTGTGCAAAACATCTGACACTGTCCCACTCAACATCCCTGTCTCTAAACTGGAGAGACACAGACTTCACAGATGGGGTTCTTGGCAAATAAGGAATTGGCTGGATGGTTGCACTAAAAGAGTTGCAGTCAATGGCTCAGTGTCCAAGTGGAGATCAATGAAGACTGGTGCTCCTCAGGGGTCTGTTTGGGACTTTTTAACAGTACTGTTTGGGTACAGTTTAACACCTTTTTTGGTGACCTGGAGAGCTGGACTTGAGTGCCAGTTTGCCAATGATACCAAGCTGTGTGGTGAGGTCAACATGCTGGAGGCAAGGGAGCGACCTAGACAGGCTTAGGAGATGTCTGTGTGAAACTCAAGAAGTTCAATGAGGCCAAAGTCCTTCACATGGGTCATGGCAATCCCAAGCACAAATGCAGACTGGGTGGAAAATGGATTGAGAGAAGCCCTGAGGAGAAGGACTTGGGATGTTGCTGGATGAAAAACTGGACATGACTTGTCAATATGTGCTCACAGCCAAGAAAGCCAACCACAGCAAGGGGATTCTGTCCTTTCCTCAGCTCTTGTGAGACTCCACCTGGAATGCTGCATCCAGCTCTAAGGCCCCCAAGATAAGAAGGACATGGACCTGTTGGAGCAAGTCCAGAGAAAGGCCATGGAGACGATCAGAGGGCTGGAGCACTTCTCCTGTGAAGACAGGCAGAGAAACCTGGAGTTGTTCAGTCTGGGAAAAAGAAAGCTCCAAGGAGACTTTAAGGCAGCCTTCCACCATCTAAAGGGGGCCTCTGCAAGAGAGCTGGACAGGTTTTCTTAAAAAACCTTGCAGTGACAGTACCGGGGGAATGGCTTTAAACTGAAAGAGGGCAGGTGTATTTGAGGTATTAGGAAAAAAATTCTTTACTGCGAGCGTGGTGAGAAACTGGAACAGGTTTCACAGAGAAGTTGTGGATACCTCATCCCTGAAAGTGTTCAAGGTCAGGCTGGATGGGTTAGGAGGACTGGAACTGAATGACATTTAACAGCCCTTCCAAAACATCCTACAATTCTATGATTTACTAAAAGGAAATTGTATTAATTCAGTTTCCTGGGGGTTTACAGTCTCCTTGGCTACACCTGAACGGAGAGCAATTGGTAGAGAATTTAAGATGTATGAAGGTTGACCTAGAGGAAAGGAAAAGGAGAAGGGGAAGATCCCTTAAATCAATAAACCAAACCCAAGAAAAAATCCACACAAGAACAGCAAAGGCAGTTACTCCATCAGTTTCTGAAAAAAAAAAACAACCCAAAACTAAAAAAACAGTCATTTAAATCACACATATGTGGGCTTCTCATAAGGACTACCATTATGAGAAAAATGTAAAAATGCTGAAGCAACTGCCTGAAGTCAGTTACTGAGTTAACTGCCTGAAGTGACAGCACCTGGGTTTTCCCCTATACATAGCAAAAAAAAAAGCCAAAGTTAATTTTCTGAAGTTATAAGACTTTATTGATTTAAAAAAATAAATCAGCTTGGGTGTTCTAATAATAAAATTTTCAGTTAAAAAGTAAAGATCTCACACCTGCTAATAAGTGTAGGAATATGGACAAAAGGAATGTTTGAGCTGGGCATTAAAAATGAATCCTCAATCTCTGAGAAGTGAAAGATTCCCTCAAGGTTTCTATTACTGTTTCTCAGCAGGTCTACACATGCAGTAGCAATTTGGTGCTCATAAGCAAAAATACTGAAGGTTTAAGGTCAGTCTCTACTGTCCTAGTAGGAGAGAGAAGATAAAGCACTGAACAGCAGCTATCTTCAGTTATCTAGGATTATACAAACCTGAAGGATTCCTTTTTATTTCAAACCCATGCTGGGCAAATCGGGTTAGCTCTTAAATCAGAAGACTCTGTTACACACCTTTCAGCAGATACATCATTACAGCTGTCACTGCAAATGTTTTCTTCTATTTTCTTTAGAAACCATAGGCAACTGTACAATTTTAGAAATTTCCTCTATCACAAAGAGATACCTGTTTCTCTTCCCTCTATCTGATTTGAAGGACAATAGATAAACTCTCTTATTCAAGTCAATACGTGACACTTTCACCTTTTCCTTTATCTTCAAATTTCTATTTTTACCCTTACCCCAAATTTCTAAAAAAATGTGCATTAGGGTCACACCTGTCTCCCTTAAAATATTTCAAGTCCCTAATTTTACTCCATATTTTGAGCACACTGCTTCCAACTACATCTGTATATTTGGTATTTACTAAGTCAGTCTGTGAAGATGGACTGAGACATGTCAATTCATCTCTGTCACCTCTTACATCCACGTGAGGTTGGACACAAAATGCCTCTGGAAAGGCCATCCACTTACACTTTCCTATCCCATATATCCATCCACCTTTGGCAGGATCAGTCCTGTCCATCATCATTGCACCAGGATACTGCTAAGGAGGGCTTGTACAAGATCTTTTTGGACCTACCCTGCCCGTGTCCAAACCATTACTTGACTCTCAGTGAGTCACTGCCCTGTGCCCATCCATCTCACTCAATTTACATCTACTACCTGACCCCAGCGTAAGCCACATTTTCATTCTGCCTAAAGACTCACCTTGCCATTTCTCTCTGGAGCACTTTATCCCTGGCAATTGAAACCTTTAGACAGCATCCCCACCTTCCTTCAAATTCTTCATGAAAATACATCTTCTGTCATCTTCTGCAAAACAGAACACCCTTGCACTACTGAGGCCACTGGTTACTCAGGACTACTCAGTAACTATTCAGAACTACTGATTTACACATGCAGTTCTTCCCAAATCACCCTCATAAACAAGAAACTTCATTGTCACCAGGCTTCTTGAAGCTACTAAGCAAATGTATTTTATTTACCTGTTGAATCCCTCCATAATCCTAAAATTGAAGCTCTCTGACTGGTTTAAACTTTATTTGTAAATACAGCCTACATGATTGTATAAACCTCTGGCTACTGTAAAGCACATTGTTACAAATAGCTGTTGCAGCCTCCTGCTCCTGGGTTATAAAACTGATTTGTTTTTAAAGAGAAAATTATAGCGTTTCTCAATTCTCGGAATAAACTGAAAGGATTATCAGAGACTGAGAACATTTTGGTAAAGGTATTAGTAAACCATGCCTAGTGTAGCCACACCTTGACAATTTCCCTGCTACCTCAGTAATTCTTTCAAAGACTCCTTTTGGAGTTAAAATTATTTGCAGTGATGTTTCTTTTCACATGAAACAAAGAGCTAAGTACCAATTTAGCTCACTAAAGCTTAATCATTAAGGTAAGGTGACTAATTTAGCACTAAAACCACCTCCAGAGTGTCTTTTGCATCTCAGTTACCTAATCGTGAAGGGGCCTATCTTCCTCTGTTGACTAGAAGGGAAGTATAAGCAATTGCATCACCAGTGCAGGTACTTGCACCAAGTGTGTGAAAGCAGGTAAGGTGAGTATATACCTCGTACTTGTGTCACCAAGCTTAAACCCAAAGCCTATGTGTTTGATAAATAAAAGGCAATTAAAATCTCAGCATTAACCATTTTTTAAAAATCCTTTCATTTTAGAGGCTTTAGCTTCAGACCCTAGTCAATGAACATTAATTTACCACATTTTAGAGAAAAAATATTAAGTCTCTCTATTAAGTTTTTTTTTTTTGCATAAAAGTGTAATAGGATAGTTTAAGACTGAGGATACATGCTGGAGACATGTTCTGTCACCACATCAGCAGAGCACAACCCGGTTCAGCATGCTAAGGCCGATGAAGAATGGAATCTGTGAGAATTCTTGTTTTGAGTGTGAAGCTGAGCTCATTAAGACATGCCTGAAAAGTCCCAGTTTCTAAGCAGAATTCTAGCCTGGGCTTGTCACTTGTTTACATCAATGGAGCCTTTTGGCCTTTTCCTTTCTCTGTGTATTTTATTTTATCACACACAGGGAGTAGTCGCTGACCTCATTTGGACTACACTTTCCTCTCAATTGACTTTGAAGAAAAACTGTATCAGCATCAATAGGCAAATTTACTGGTATCCACCCAAGCATGACAAAAGGTAAGAGCTCATGTTCCCCTGCCCCAGCATTCATCAAAGCCAGAGAGACACACACAAAAGAAAGGGCACACTCCAATGACACACACCCAGTTGATGGGAAACCTGCCACAGCATCAGCACAGCGCTTCTCGGTCACAGTACATGGCAGTCACACAGGCTGCTTAGCTTAACCCCTGGAAAGCTGCTGATTTGCTGTAATGCATATTTAACAGCCACAGTCACTTCAAGACACAAATTTTGACCAGTTAGGCGGCTAGGTTGGTTATGCCCACCTTTTCTCTTTAACTGGCAATTAATTAATTTGATAAACCCTATCAATATTAAAACGCTTTATTTCAGGAGGGGAAAATTCAAATATTTTAGATTATTTCTATTTTTTAGTAAAAAAACAGACCAGAAAGTAGAATATAGAAAGACTAGAAAGGAGAAATAATAGAAGGAGAAAGTGCAACGCAAGTGTTACTATTTTGGAGATTCTGCTTTCATCTGATTGAGGATTCAGAGAAGCTCCCTTTTTCATCTTTTCTTCTGCGCTGTCAGTGGTGATAAAGGAATGAAGTGGGGAAAAAAAAAAGTTACCCTGAACTGTTAAGCACACCACTGACTTTATAGGAGAAAAAGGAAAAACTGTCAGCTAAAATTGTGTGTCCTGCTCAGAAGCAAAGCCTGTGATCTGTGCCACCCTGCAGAACCAAAGAACAGACCTACTCAAATAACTCTGTGGAGCGCCGCTCATTAAAGGGAACCATCTCAGAACGGGGGAGAAGGAACAAAACAGCCAGAGCAGCCCAGGCAGCAACAACAAAAAAAATCCACTTCTGTGACTTGCACAAGAAGAGATTTCTTCTTCCTCCCCTTCCCAAAATTATTAATTTTATAGAAGAAAAAACAACAACTGGATAAAGGAGAGAGCAGAACATTCTAATGTTCTTCTAAATCTAATTCTGTGATCTAATGTATGACATGGAATCAAAAACTAAAGACAAGGCAAGGCATAAACTAAAGGATTAAATGGAAGGGCTGTGCTGGATTAGGCATTTCTGTGCCTGGCGGGCTTGTTCAGCATTTGAATCTGCTGAAACACTTCTGGTAATTTTGGAGGGGCTGTGAGATTGAGCTGGGCTATCCTTCAGCTGGTTCAGGCCCTTAGCTAAGATGAGTGGCCTCAAAAGGGTTTGCAGCAGCAAATTACAGGGGAATGAATGAGCAGAAACTGCTTTTTTAATTGATAGAGCTTCCTGAGACAGTATGTACTCTGTATGGAAAATGTTCTGTTTCTGCAGCTGACAATGGCAATTTCAGACAAGAAACAGTGAGGATGTGGGTGCTTAATGGCAAGATGTTGGTTCTGCAGGCTTAAACTGCTTCACAGCATGGCAATTTTAACTTCAGCTATTTAACACTGTTGCTAACACCTTGAAATTTTACATACTACAAAACCTGTAATTTTTGTTTCCTGCCACACTCTCAAATCAATATGCATTAAGGGAGTGCTCTGTAACACTCAAGCAATGACTTTCTGACATCTCATCTGTGTGTCCCTCTGCAGCACGCCTGCAGAAGTCACACAGACTGATTCCATTCAGTGGGCCACAAGCCCACTTGTATTCCTAAACAGCAGTGTATGTTCCCCAAGCATTAATCACCCACTACTGTGTCCTTTCATTTCTTTTTGCTTCACGTGCTTGACATGCCTGGCCAGCTCCAATGATGCATGGGATGGTGGAGCAGGAAAGAGGCTGTGGAATTCCTTGGCACTGTCCTGGCAGGAGCCTTTCTAGGAAGCATGAGCTTATGCTACGCCCTTGCATCCACAGCTTTCTGTCATATGGCTGTCAGTGCATCTCACTGTAGGGACTGATGCACTTGGACTTCGTGAATTACAGAACTTTGATGTGGTATTTCTGAAAAATCATGAGATCTGCTACTTGGTCCTGTTGACCCCCTCACCACTGTAATTTTCAGTCCTAGTTTGTGACAAAGCACCAGCTAGCAAATGCTGAGAAACATCATACTTTTATGGACTAAAATGTCATGCTTAGCCCCATCCAGAACAGCACCCAGCAGAAATGCCTTGAAAAGCAATCAGCCCAGCTCCAAAAGCACATCTGAAACAGCAAGGTGCTGCATCCTTGTGAGTAACCAGAGATGAGGCCTGCAGAGATCACCTGTGGTTTCTGCTCTCTTAAACTAGCAAATCATTTATTTAATAATGACCACCATTATCAGAATGCATGTCAGTGTTCAGATGAAGGGGACATAAAATGGTAAAAATTATGGTGAGATAAGAACATTTTTCTAGTTCTGACAGGACAGACTTAGGTAGCTATTTTGTGTCATTTACATCACTCTCTTCTCAGTTTCATAGCCATGTGAAGCAAAAGGAAAGGATGAGTGTTTGCTCCAAATTTGTGGACAGATATAAAAATGAAAGCCTAAAGTAAGACTGCAGCACCAGAGTGACCATAAAAAGCATGCCTGGGGATGTTGTGTCCAAAGCTCTGCTGCTCCCAGTTATGGCAGTATCCCAACTCCATTATCAGCTACAACTTGCTGATAATGCACTTGAACCCACCCAAGGGACTAACCCAGAGAACTCTCTAGTTTATCACCTTATCTTTCAATAGATGGCAATCTACTGGGAACACACACCTGCCTGACCCACAGCTCCCATCTCCCAGCCCATTTCCCAACAAATGCATAGGGGTTTACAGCACTCAAGAAGATGGGACACTGCACAGCTCCAAACTGCACTTCACTGCACCAAATGATAAACATGTGCATGTGTATTCTATATATTATAATTTTTCTAGATATTTCAAAACCATATTGCTTGATCCTATCCTCTGGTGATACCCATAATTGCAAAAATCTCAAGTGTACACTTCAGCTATCTTTATCTGTTGCTGAGTTTTTTGGGGGGTTCGTGTTTCTATAACACCATAGAAGTTGATGTGTAGGACCAGGTGCTCACACAAGCCTCAAGAAGAACTCTTTAATTCACTGATAGAGGAAATTATACCTCATGTATGTCAAGACAGGTGTTCCAGGTGATAATACCTAAATTCTCTGCCCCAGGAGAAGAAAGTAAATAATTCACCATCCTACACTGCTCTTCAATATGCAGAAAGCAGGTTGCTTACATAACCCTCAGTGCTTGGGAAGCCCTTTATTTGTCCATCTAAGTAACCTTTTATTCTCAGAGCATTCCTCACCCATCTCCCTCCAAGCATGACACAACAAGCTACAACTTGCTGCTTTGCATATTAGCAGCATACAAAGACCATGGGACATTTCCTGCACCATTTTTTGGTCAGAGGAAAAGATTTTTTGTCTCTTTTGGACTTAGCAATCATCCCAGGTACTAGGTCCACCCAACTCAGTAGCAGCAACAAGACCATCCAAACTTATGCCTGACACAGCACTACTCAAACCAAAGGTGTAATTCTGAGCAATGCTCACTATGGCACAGCACAGTGCTGGTCAGCAACTGGCTTGCAAATTGACCATAGGTCTGTAGATCAAATCAAACATTTTAATTATCTTGTGTTTTGCATGAAATCATTACATCTCCTATAATCACCACTTGTAAAATTACTGTAGGGATAGGGAACTTTATAACCATCCCTGAGGCAGCCAGGCATTTTATTCTGCCTCCTTGGCATCATTCATGTCTTACATTCCTATTAAGCAGCCAGGTCTGACACCTGTCTCTTTAACCCACTCCCACAGATAACCACATACATCTGCATGTAAATGATTAACACTCCCCTCTCGTGAAGCCACACATCTTTGCGCTCCAGTGAGAATAACTGCTTATACTATTGCAAATAATAAAACGTGTCACTCAATCCTTGTAATAAAAGCTTAAACTCCAATGTGAGGTGACGTGGGTGTAAGTCAACATCAGCAATTTGGACTCAAAGGCAGTTTAACGCTATTCATAGGTTCAAAGATGAGTAAATCATATCTTCTAGCTCCTACACTCTACCATCATCCTGGTATTCAGACTTCTGCCCACAATAACCTATTACACACCACTCGAACCCCACAGAGATCATTCCACTTTGTCTACTTTCTCCTCTTAATTTTGGCACATAAATTACACTAGCTTTGGTTGACAGAAAAATGCAAAGCTGATGTGTAGAACGGTGTAAATAACCCATATATAATAGTTTTTAAAACGTTTACTTCTTCAGTCATCCTTACTGTTGGGCATATGTAACCTCACAAAGGAGTACAGTATTCCAGAAGACATTTACCAGTGAACTCTTACCCAACTGCAGTGTATCTGTACTTTCATCTTTTAAAACACTGAAGGTTTCTAACACACATTAAGACAAGTGTTCTGCCCTCTGCCACAGATTCCAGCCCTGAATAACTGAGCTCCAGAGGCACACATTTCTCCTAACTGTATCCTACCATGAGATACTAATATAAGTAAGGGAGAAATACTGAGGAAACACAGACATTGTTTTAAATTGGGCTGGTATTATTTAGTTAGAAAACAGTTTTTCTTCATATTCCTTCATTTTCATAGGATAGTACTATTTGTTTCTAGTTTTGAAAATCTATTCATAGAATCATGATGCATGACCTTCCCTTCTTCCACTAGAATGATATGTTCTTAAACTGAGCTCATACTGTATTTTATGCTCCACAACTGCAGCTAGAAATGTTCTTGCTCTTTTTCCAGGATCAAGCAAGCCTTCTCTAGAGAGAATGCTTACAGCTGCAAAGAAACCAGATCTCCTACCCTCACAGATCTCCTATCCTCCTAATTCTGGGTGCAAGAGTAGTAATATATTGTTCTTGTACCTTTGTGATGCCATTTTTTAAAGAAGACAACTACAATAATCAAATCAAACAGGTAAATTTACTGAAACAACAAAAGGAAAGGACATTCAGAAAGATAGGTGAGTATTCCCTTACAGGGAGGAAGTGCCATACCAAAGCATTTCAAGTGTTATCCAACTACTCCTTACACAGACCTTTTTGTGAAAATGTTCTCATTGCCTGCAGTTTATCAGCATTGCCCAACCTACCCAAAAGGTGATCTAAGGGCTCATATGCCATTTCCATGGGAGATGGGACATTAAAATAAAATATATTCCAGCTCTTTGATTCCCATTGATTTTGTGGGTAATACAATAACCAGAATGAGATAGCTGAAACCAATAAAAACTGATTTATAGCATTAAAGGCATTCTTTATAGCACTTATTTATGGTACATTACATCTGAAATCCAATTTCACAGGCTGCTGTTTGAAACTTTCTGTTCAATCATAAATACACTACATACAGCATAGCTCAGTGCCACAGAGTCAGATTACACAAATGCCTGTGTTCCCAGAAGGAACTGCACTTCTGCTGTAAATGAGTTTGACAGTAATTTTTCCCAACCAACTTCCAACCAAAAAGTTCCAGGCAGCACTCAATAAATTTAGAATATATGGTTACTCCTTCAGTCATAATAAACAACTATTTATTAATGTATTTCAGTTATTGAAAAGGCATTAGCAGAAATCACAGAAAACAAACTTGGCATATGTTTTATGATAAACTACTGAGTACATTTAAGCATTGTAGCAGGAACACTGTTTGAAAGGCGCATACAAGCAGGCACATGTTCCACTCCCATTTATGGGGATGGGACTGCAACAGTCCTGCTGGTCTTATTTTCAGAGTCCAAAAAAGGGAGCCTCCTCAGTGTATCTCAAAGCTGCTCACTTAAAGGAGCATACCACATTCAGGTCACTTACTATAATCATTGTCATGAAAAGGGCAAAAAATCAGATCTGACTTTTACAGAGACACTGTCATTTGAATCTGGAGCAAGTCCTTATTTATCTGAAAAGACTTTTCCCTGAAAGTAAAATCACTGCAAACTATGTATGTCAGGCTTTACGCAAATCTAAGTTGAAAGATGTTTTCTCTCTGTGTCTGATATGAAGGCAGACTTTGTCTTTGTATGATGTTTCCTTTCTTGGTTATAAAATATTATTTTTAAAGATGTAACTACATTGACATGTTACAAAACAGAGTACCTGTAGTGTTACTACTTAAAAAACTAAAGGACAAAAAAAAATCATATTGTGCCATATGATGTTTTGCTCCTCTAGAGACCCAACTCCACAAAGAAATAGAGCAAGACAAAATTGTATCTCCAAACATACAGCAGTACTTCTGACCTTTGGCTCCTCAGCTACAAAACCACAGACTCCTGCAGGGAATAGAAAATATATCAATATTGTAGAAGCAGAGAGTGGCTGGAGATCTAGTGAGAGTAACAAAAAAATGTTGACTTGGCATACATTTTGGGGGTAGAGAGGGAAGAATGGGAAAGGAGATCCCAAATCCCAGGTTACCAGCTGGGAGCAGACCTGACCTGACACATGCACTTTACTGAAACTTTTACAGGAAGCAGAAGGGAGGGAAGGATGCTTTCAGTGAGGAAACCTGAGACTGCAAAACATTAACAATTTAATATCCAGACTTTCACCTCCAGAACAGCAATTCAAATCCGATCCACGTCAGCAGTGACCCAAACTTATTAAATGGCCTGCACGTTGAAATGATCTGATAGACTTAATTGGTTTCTAGTGTATATGAAATAAAGCTGGCCACTACCTTTGACATTCATAACAAACTTTAAAATGTTTGAAGGCAACAGATGAGAAACACTCCCCCAGAACCATCTCCCCCCTTCAGTGCATGCTGAACAGCCCCCAGGAGAGACACTCCCTCGCACCATGGACAAAAGGTTAAAGGAATGTAAAAAATATACCAATGAGAATTTCTCAGTGTGTGGTATTTTTCCAAAGAGTAATTACTGTGTAACATGGACATTTATTTAATTTTGTTTTGGTTTGGGTGGTTTTGCCATGGAAAGAAAGGTTTGGCCACTAAAACCACGTATTGAGTGAGACTGCACAGTTGGCTGACATGGATACAAGCAACTTATTGGCATCTTGCATTACTCTACATTATAACCCAGATCCTACAACTGTAGCATAGTGGATCCAAGATAAAAAGGGGTAGAACAGAAGAGAACTGCAGATTCCATTATCCAGGTCCTGGTCACAGGCAGAAAAACCTTCTGTTTTCCTTGACATCATTTACAATCACTTGTACCTGAGAAAACATATAATTTTATACCATCTTAGAAGGCTTCTGGACCTAAAATACAGACTTTGGAGCCTTGTGGAAAAAACCATTTACATACATTTCACTGAAATTAAAAAATATATCACCCATTCTGAGTTTTAATGAAATAGAATTAACTAGGCTTGATCACAAACAATTTACATCCAAATTGAGATTTCACTTCAAGACAAGACATATCTAAGTATGTATTTCCAATTTTAATGACATCTCCAGACCAAAGCCCTTTCCATTGTCTTCCTGCATGAAATGTGTAGTACTGCTACAGAAATTATTTTTTTAAATTTTGCAGCGATCCAGTGTTTTGCTTACAATGCAGTTTAATTTGCAAAAGAATTTATGATGAGTCTGCTCAGCATATTAAATGCAGCATGCTAGCACTTTCCTATGGAAAAATGTCCCCACCCCATCCACAAAACAAAAAACCCTAAAAATTCTGTGGTCTATCTCAAGGACAGATTAATAGGGGCAGTAAAATCTTGCAAATTAGAGAAAACATTTCAGCTAGTTGATTAAAATTTAAAAGAGGCCTGAGGTCACTAGAAATACTTCACTTAAATAAATGTACAATATTAAACATATTATTGTATACAATGTATAAAGCTTAGAAAAGTACTTAGAATACTCATATTTCTGAATTCTTCACTAAACCATTCTAATGGGAAGAGAGTGAAATTTATATTGGATAGTCCACAGACAAGTCCCACTTTATGAAGAAGTTAAGATGATGGAATGAATTTGAAAATTAATTTAAACAATAAGTCTATATTTTATGTTATAGATTGCGAACATGTTCAATTCCACTAAAGTACACTCTTTGAAAAAGAATATAGAAGTGTCAGAGGGATCCAAAATTACAATGATAATGGTAAAAGACATGAGAATATTATTTAAGCAGAAGCTGGTAAATTACTAAAACTATAAATTATGTTCTATTTTTATGCTTCTCCTATAAGACAAGATCAAATTCAAAAATAATGTATTTAAGTCTAATTAAAGGAACTTTATAAAAAAGAATAAATACAATACATTCCCATAAGATAAAGAGCAAGCTAGGCTGCTATAAACACAAAAATACAATCCAACATTATGACAACACCTAAAAATTACCCAAATGTCTTTTTGTTATCTTCTGTTAAATGAAATGCATAGCTCCTTACACATGCAGAAAGTGACAAATCTAATGCTGATGCAGCTGTAATGCTTCACATTGACACATAGCTTTTCTCTGGGTACCTGAATAGGAAATTAATAGCATAACAGACACCAAAGTTAACATCTCACACTCCAATCTAGCACTACCCACTAAACCAAAGAAAAGCAACAAAGAATTGCAAAATGCTGCAGCAGATATTCAAACTTCACTGTCCTGCCTATGGGGTAGATGGATGGGTGGACAACAGGGCACACTAAACCTCTTCAGCAAATCCTTAGTCTCAAAAATAAGGGCAATTAAAAATCACAAGTGTTTTCCCTGTTTATCCTTTGTGTTCACTGTTATCAGGCTTCAGAAAACTTACTAAAAAAGGCAGAAAAATAACAGAACTGGGAACATAATGTCTGCATTCGACCTCTTGAGTTCTCAGATTCAGTTTCCTTGAAAAACAGCTACCTCTCCCATGCCCCCTCCCATGAATGGATCATGCTCTGTTTCAAAAACAGCCAAGAGGGCAATTGGACATACAATAGCTGTACAGCCCAGGATGGATGTCAAAGATGTTCTGTATGTGAAGCCAGTGTCTCTCACAAGAGAAGTTCAAAGACGAAGAAAAGAGGCACATTGTACATTTTACACTGAAGGATGGCATATAAATCTCAGAGTCCATTACCTAGAGTCCCACCTAACCTCAGAGATGTCAGAAGTCTTGTTGACACTGATAAAGGAGGGCCAGCATCTGATTCTCTGTCCCACCAGTAACTCCATTTTCTTTTGCATTCATCCCATCCAGCCCAGACTGGACAGAGCAAAATGATTTGGGGGGGGAGGATTTTCAAAGCACTTGAAATGGCTTTGCTGCAATAAACAAGAACAGGGCTTGATAGCAAGAAACTGAGCAGGCATGTGAATGCCATGGCAGGCAACAGGCAGTCTGTGGCCATACTGGAGAGGGCCAAGTCTGCTCAGGCAGTGCCAGAGAGCTGCACAGAAGAGGAAGATGAACCATGAGCCTTTTTGTCCACAACACTGTCTGAGAGCAGTTCCTACAGTAAACTATCCTCAAGCAAGGCAAACCCATACCTGGTAAAAGCATCTGCCTCTAGGAATGTGATGCATACCCCAGGAATGCCTCCCTCTGGAAAAGAGAACAGGTGACTGCTACAGTGACTTTATCATCAAAACTAGATGGCTTAGGAATGGGACAAAAGGTGGAGAGGTGGCCCAGGGCCTGCCATCAAAACCGTTGGGAGAAATGTTTTTATATCTCTTATGTCAGACAGGAGCTGAACAGTCTCAAAATCCTCTGGGGCTGCAAGGAGGAAAGGGGCACGGACTCCAAAATGGCCCCACAGTGCCCTCCTGCTCCACACTTTGAGACAGCTGGAGTCTGAGAAGCCATCAGCTGGCAAAAACACAGCCCAAACCTTTTCACTGTTATTTGGTTCCAGCTTTCAGGGAAATCAAAAACGTGTATTTTCCCCAAGTTCTAAAAGACAACAAAAAGGCCCATGTTTTCCCACTGGTATGTGGAGGGAAAGTCTAAAAATCACAGTATTAAAGTACACAGCACTCACAACCTGAACTGACAGTACTTCTGCCTCCCATAAAAAGACCCTTCTTGCACTAAAATATAAGCATAAGTAAGAATTATAATGCACCAAAAAGCAAATTAAAATAGTATCCTATCTATCCAGAACAAATTTATTTTAGTGCATATTATGCATTTTCCTAATTTTTCCTTTTCATTAAAATCTCAGTTCAATACTGTGCATCAACTATAATTCAGGGACTGAAAAAATGTCAGTCTCAGCAAATCAAGATTAAGATTCAATAGAATAATGTTAAAGCACACAATAAACAATTATAATTATTAAAGCAAACTAGACTGCATTTCATTTTCATTTATTTCACATCGAAAGACTTTATTATGTTTTATTTACTAATTCATAAGATTGAAAATTTTGTAAGGCACTTTAAATTATTGATGTGACTTCAGCTTTCCAGTGTGCTCAACATATTTCTGGCCTCATAATCTAAAGCCTAGAAGCTCTGAATTTGTTCATGTAACTCCTATCCAGCTGTTAGAAAGAGAAAAGAAGGGAGACTCCCCAGATCAGCCACCATCATGCAACATAGAATCATCATAGAATCAGAGAATGGTTTGGGTTGGAAGGGACTTTAAGGATCATCCAGTTTCAACCTCCCTGACCTGCTCAGGGACACCTTCCACTACAGCAGGTTGCTCAGAGCCCCCATCCAGCCTGGCCTTGAACATTTTCATGTGGGGCATCCACCTATGAGAGACATGTGGAAGTTTAACCTTGATTTTACAGTCAAACTACAAATCTTGATAGTAGCTGCCAAGGGGAGCCATCCCGTGCACACTGAGTATGGGATACAGAGTATTTCCTTATGTTTCTGGAGTACAGGTAATCACAGAGGGCCACATGCTATCATCAGAAATCTTGCATATTTGGAGGGCTTCACCACTTCTACAAAATGTTATCAATTTTTAATGAAAGAATCTCTCTGGCAGAGTGATTTTTTTTTTTTATTAACCATGACAATTAAACAAAATATACTTGCTTCTTAACTCTACTTTCAGGGAACATGTGTCATACGGTGAAAATTACATATTCTCACTTTTAACTGACTTTTCCCTAATTAATAACCAAAGTGCTTCTTATGTTTTTATGACCACTATTAATGAAGTCCATGAACTCATTGTAATTGGGAAAGTTACTGCATTCCAAAAGTGCTTAATAATTATTCTAAGTTGATGAATAATTTTTATAGCTAGGTAGATCAAAGCCAATTCACTTAAATTTCAGTTAGAAGTATTTTTCAATGTTACTGTTTGCATCAGTTGTACCAGATGGCAACCAAGCTCTTTTTTGAAAGTTCACATCCCTTTCACCAGTCATCTTCTCTACTGTAATCCAGTATTAAATATTTCTGAGAGTTTCTTTGACTGACAAAACAAATCATAACTACTCAGAGAAAATACCACCTAATATGCAAAAGTTTAAACTGCATCAACATTTTTTCATATTTTTAAGCCAATTTTTAATGTTTATGTTGTCATTAAGCTCATAGGGGCTTGAAAGGATTAAAAGAATAAAAATAAGTATCTGATTTCAAGTAATGACCTGCAGAAGTAGCATGGAGGTATGGAATAAGTGCAAGTGAAGCCAGTACCTGAGAAACAAATGTTAGTAATTTGTGAAAGCCTTCTGCTGAACAATGAAGCTCTGCAGAGCTGCCTTGCAGTTAGGGAAGTGAGATCGCATTCCCATCACTACTCACTAGGGTTTATTTGAATTATATTGCTTGAACTCCGACTGGGAGCAGCAGTGTAGAACTGGTCAGGTATAAGCTCACTTTGACTGTCTTGTCTAATGCAATGGGGTGGGTGTTGAGCAACCTCTGGAATTTTCAAGGATGTTTTCATTGAAAAATCTCATCCCATGTACAAACCCTGGATACTGATGATGTATTCCAAGAAGCTTCATGTGTTCCCACTCTATGCTCTGCAGTTTCTTGACTGCAGAACTGAAGATGCAGGCAGGAGACCAACCTTCTCCGATCATTTCCCTGCAGCTATAGGCTATAAAATGTTCCTACTGAAGTTCTCATAGTCCAAGGAGAACTCATACTTCACTTTTTTCTCTTCTTAACAGATGGCCAGCAGAATAACCTGGCAAGAGATGACAGAAGGCTGACAAAGGTGAACAGCAAGGCGTGAGAGTGGCAGTGTGTTTAAAATGGATAAAATACATTTTAGGGCAAGTCATTTTCCTAAACAAAACAAATGCTGAAACTGTCCATTATGAAAGAGAAATGCTCTCACACAGAGCAAGAAATCTAGGAAGAAGCATTTCAGCCCATGAATTTTTAAATATTCTTTTCTCAAAAGCAAACAGAGGGAAAGAGGAAGAGCTTGAGCTCCTGCAAAACTATACTCAGAAGGAGAAATTGAAGGATAAGGTCCTGTTTCACAAATAGGTGCTAAAGTAGGATGATAAGATAGTTCAAACTGAATTGCATGATAGCAAGCAGTCTGCCTCTAGGCAGGAGCATTGTGGAGCCTGCAATTTATGCTGTGAGGGAAGAGAACTGCAGAAAAACCTCATGAAATAGAGTGATTAGTCAATAAAATGGCAAGTGAAATTCAGTGTAAACAAATGTGGTGCACATGGGGAAAACAGTAATATGAACCATGCATTCAGCCTAGCAATGAGATCTTAATGGGCTGTTTCCACTAAGAAATGAGACTCTCAGATAACAGAATTTTTATGAAAACATAAGCTCTGGACCGATCATCTGCATTTACTCCAGGATTGGTGGGTCATCCACACCAGATGGCTTTCTCTTCTAACAGTGTATTCAAATGTCTTTCTGCAACATATTTCTGTTGCAAACATCAAATTCTAAGGCTTGGGCTGTAATTTGCTTTGTGTTTCTGCAATATAACCATAATCACACTTTAGATTATAATGCTTTATTAGGCTTATTTCAGTAAATCCTACTATGCAGTTTATTATCTTCAATTAATATTATGGTAAATTGTTCTTCAGCCATCCTCACATCTTAAAAAATAACACCAGAACATTCAACATTACTTCCCCTTTTTTTTAAACAATGCAAACATCCCCAGGACTTACCCACTAAAAAGGCTTTCCCTACTACCTTGAAATGCTTATTCCTTAAAAAAAACACTTCCTGGAAACCCTTCACAAAACAAAGGAACACTGCTTATTTGGTTAGGCAGAGGAGTAATGCCTATTTTACAGACGTGTGAGACTCAAATACTGTCTGCTGTTGCAACAAAGCACCAAACAGATCCAGTCTCAGAGCACACTGGCAACCACACACCGACTCCTTCTCCATTGCCCCTGTTTGGCATGAAAGAAGAGAAAAAGAAATGAAAAAATGTTTTTCACTAGCTTCGTGCTACTGAGCCTGTCAACTCTGTTAATCTCAGCAAAGAGAAGGGTCAGAGCAGCCTAGCAGCTATTCAAAGTGTTCAAAATCAGGTTGGATGGGGCCTTGAGCAACGTGATCTACTGGAAGATGTCCCTGAACATGGCAGGGGGGGTTGAACTAGACAAACTCTGAAGGTCCAACCCAAATGATTCCACAATTCCATGTTTCTGTTGAAATGAATACTTAGGCAGCAACAATGCAGGAGTCCATATAAGCAGCCAGAGTAAACAGAGCACAGCACCCGTTCCTCACTCACTTTCCTATTCTTGGGGCAGGGGATTGACCAAAAGAATGAGAGGGAGGACAGTGATAGGATCCCACTCCTCATTCCTCCTTTGTAACTCCACAGAAGCATTAGAACCACTGTTGAAGACAAGTACAGGAAAAACTGGAATTACAGCAGAGGTTAACAGGAAAGGTGTAGTTCATGCCATTTGTCACATTATGCTTTTTCTTTTCCTCTTCCCAAACAACTGTCCTCTCCCTGCATAGAAAGAAAACCTTTCTCATGATAAGGTGGGTTTGTGCCATGAAAAATCTAATGAGCAGATGAAACAATAATTCATTATCTACTTAAATATTGCAGTGGGTTAATCTAGAAAATAAAAATGGAGCATGAAGCAGATGGCCCTTTATAGTTCTCATGATTTCTTAAATATTCCCTCTCAGTGCACAGTCATTCTTGTATTTAACATGAAATGCACAGCTTTCACCGTGTGCACATTATGCAACTATTCATACAATCTCATAAATGTAACATCTTATAAAGTAATTATTTTTTATGCCTTTTTTTAAAGGAAAAGCTGTATCATGTAATGGCAAAGGATTCTCAGATGTCTTGAAATAATTTGAGGTAGCTGCCAATAGCAAATGATAAATCCACCAAATGCAAATACTTGCTCAACCTACTTATTGGATGTATATTAATATTCTGGGTTCAAGAAATAACACAGAAAATGCATTTTGACATTGGATTTGGGTGTAATATTTCAAGTGTTCAGTATCTTGCAGAACATGTGCCAGGAAAATAGGTATCTGAGCTCCTCTCTGCTTCATTAAAGCAATTACTGTTCATACTGAAATAGCAACTGCATATAGGCAACTGCTGCTTTGGATTTCACAAAAAAAATATTCTCTGCCACTGAAAGAAAGAAAATATAAAAATCAGTGATTGTCTCTTCACTGTTTGCATTTGTGACAAGCCAGGCCAAAGCTGTCCATATTCCTTGCAAAAAACAGACTATGTAAATACCTTAAAATACTCTTCCTCACTTCTGTGACCCACATAAAGTAAAAAATTTCTAAAAATAATTTTTGTTATTAAAATGCACTAAGATGCTAACACACCAAATGCAATTAATATACCACAAATTAAATCTGCCTATATGCAAAAAGCCAACATGAGTCTCATACACCAACTAATCTCAATTACAAGTAAAGCAACACTTATATACGCATTTTGCAATAGGGCATTGCCCTCTGGATAAAAAATAGAATGTAATTACTATCAAGTTTCATACTTTTTTAAACGATGATATTGGTACTAAATACCACAGTGTAATCCAATGGGCAAACAGTGCAGCACCCAGGAATAAGTAGGAATGCCTAAGCAGAGCCTGAAGAGCCTCTATGAAGAAAAAGCTGGAAGAAGCAAGGAGAAAGTCTGAAAAAGGACCTGGGCAGAAAGAAAAGACAAAAGCAGGACAGGTCAGAAGTGCTTGGTAAAAGGCAGCAGGAACGTGGGCACCCAGAAGCACACTTTTTTCCAGATCTGGAATTAACTCCAGAATTTCCAGCATAGTAAGCCAGTTTGTATGAAGCTACTGAAAAAGTGTTTCAGAGAAAGCAGCTGCTGACTGCTAAATTAGGTTTAGCAGCAAAGTTCTGAACTGTGCATCACAAATTTTTTAATCCTTATGATGATCTATTTCTGTACTGAATTATTTTCTGCTTTCTTCCTAATGGATCTTTTAAAACTACTGGAAAGTGCAGGCACAAAACTGTGTTGAAACAACCTTGTGATGACTTCGAGTCAAGCACTCCAGAGATATGACAACAGGAACCTGGTTTCATCTGCCAATTTAACTTACTCCCCTCCATCCACACAAACTATAATTTGGTCTTTAATTGTCCCATCACAGTAGTTCATGGAGGTTGGATTCAAATGGTGGGATCTGTTTGCAGACTGGTGCCCGACAAATTCCTGAAAAGCAGTCTGGCTGTAAGTGACAGTTTCTGACAGGCACAGGAGGAGGTATTTGGCTTTTCAGGCAGATGCTATGCAGTGATTGAAAACTGTAAAGGTCAACTGGAAACATCCCTAGGATAGGTAAAACCACCTGACAGGAACAGCAACTGGACCACACTGATACCTGCCCAACATTTGCAAGAAAAACTGATGCACTGGAAAGAAAGTTATTGCAGAAGTTTTGTACCAAAGGCATATAATGACAGAAATAATAATAGCAAGGTGTAAAAACAAACCACTGAGGGGTTTGGGGAGTATAAAGAGACATTGATCCTCCTACCACAATTACATGTTTTCCAGATGGTAGGAATCCACATGAGGAAGCCCCCAGACTAAGACAATTCCTGAAGCACCTGAAGATTGAGTTTGAAGTAAGTAAAAGCCCTTAGAGTGCTCATAAGATTTCTTAGCATTACATGGTATTTTACAAAGCAAAGATTTTAAAAACCTAGGTCCTACTTTTCTAATTGTGATCAACTCAAGCATAATAA
Source organism: Toxostoma redivivum (assembly GCA_013397375.1). Taxonomy (NCBI): domain Eukaryota; kingdom Metazoa; phylum Chordata; class Aves; order Passeriformes; family Mimidae; genus Toxostoma; species Toxostoma redivivum. The sequence goes on along the minus strand of VXBI01010177.1, from coordinate 1,082,409 downwards.
TTTCCCCTGTAGTTCCTCAGTGGCTCACTCCCTTAGCTCACACCAGGCAAAATATTGCTGAGGCACTGACAGAGCTCACATATTTGTGAAGCAAATACATCTTACTGTGACCAGGAAAAGAATTTTTTCTCACATGGCCAAGATTATACAAAAATACTTAAGTAATTATGGAGAATAGGCTGAAAAATACTCTCATAGCAGGTTATTATATTTAAGGGAATGCCATGCTATCTAGTGAAAAAGCAAGGAAGAGATTCTGTATGAAAAAGTAATAAGAGCTCACTTAATTGGAGGCTGTGTCACAGGCACAAAAATTAAGTTTGCATGCTGCTTTTGCAAGCTTATTATGGTTTTATTACAATTTCTGTACTTGCAGCAAATTTATATTAATATTTCATGCTATACTGAAGTAAGATAGATGCATTTAAACCGAAAATAATTGGTCTTCTGCTGTATTTATTTATATTCAGAAGTTTATATTTGTTTTTCTATTTCATATATTTAATTTGCATTTATTTTGGCTAGCATGGAATATTTAAAATGGGTATTATAAAGTCAAAGATATTCTTACAGCATGAAAGAGATTTAGAGAGGAAAATTTTGTCAGTTTAAAATTGGAGCAAGCATAATTGAATAATGAGAAGAAATTCGAACCATCTAAAAGAATTATAATTAGAGCCTAAGTCAAAGATGACAAATTTCACCATTTAGAGAGATCATGATGAAAATGGTAAATATGAGTTGTCATGCTTTAATTAAAAAGGAGTGAAAATGGCATGAAAGCATTCATTGTTAAAATGTTCTTAGCACTGTAATTATTTTTATTGATTAAAGTAATTATTAATTCATGAACAGGCTCTAGAATGTTGATACTGTAATTCATGAAATGAAGAAAGGAATATGCCATCTCATTTATTCATGAAACTCTTGTATTTCCATAAATAGATTTTCATAAATGCATGATAGCTAAAAAGAAAAGAAAAAAAAAAAAAGCAATGCCCAACCTGAGACAAAATCCTGAACAGATCCAAACTTAGAGTGCAGAGCCTCACTGAGAAATCTACCCTTTGCTGTTTGCCCAGCATTAAAATACACCATTGCTCAGCTACTCACTGCATTGAATGGCTTTTCAGCAGAACTGCTTTCAATGTATTAGTCCAGTGACAGGAATAATACTGATACATTACAAAAAAGGGCTCTCTTCCCTCAGATCTATCCTAGTCTTCTTCCTGGAGACTTTTTTGTGCCTGGGTGATAGAAAAAAAATTAGTATCTGTATTTCTAAAATGTCTGGGACATTTTAGACTTACATGCACAAGCTGGTGTGGATGACAAGGACCCCCTGAAAAAACTCTGCCTTGACACACGAGCACAGCAGTTTCCACCTGTGTCAGCCTTGCTGTGCATATCGTGTTATTGAACAGCAAAGGGCAGCTTCCCTGGAAGTACCAGCGTGACAAAGTTCAAGAAACATTTGGACAATGCTCTCAGGCACATGGTATCATTCTTGGGGTATCCTGTGCAGGGCCAAGAGTTGGACTTGATGATCCTTGTGCGTCTCTTCCAACTCTAGGGATTCTATGATTCTGATTTTATGAGTCTGTTTTTTGTGTGGAAGGTCAAGAGCTATAATTCCCATCCCCTGCTGATTGTAATTCAAAAGGCCTTATTCTCAAAAGGGAAAAGTTCCAGAATTCCTGGGAACTGAGTATGGTGGGAGATAAGAACTTTTATGAGTATCTCTCTGGCATGCTGCTGGCAATAACCTACACACACCAGAGAAAAGAGCCATCCTCAGAGAAGTGTTCTGGCATCTTCTAGAACACTTTCCCTGTGCTAAGAATTTCAGGGTTGTCTACTGACATCTGAGTGGGCAAAAGCAGGCACTGGGGGAAGCTCCTGCAGGTGCACAGAATGGGAATGCACAGTCAGGTCAGCAGCTGGGCTGACTGGGTGACATGGGGGCTCTGCACAGGGGGAGAGGTGCTGGGAAGAGGTGTTTATAATGCCCTGCAAGGCAGCCTAGGACAATGTCTAAAGCCTTTTCTGCCTGGCTGCTGTACTCTTCAGACACAGTTGCAGGGCAGAGGTGTCATAAAACGGGCTTTGGTGTCTGTACTTTGTGTCATCTGACATGTTCTGAAAAGGACCTTGCAAGTCAGCCTGGATGGGATCTGCTGTATTCAGCCAGTGTGACTTTAGATGTATTCCAAAGGGTGTTCCTCCCCTTTGTTGACAGGCTGCAATGATTAAACTCTTTCTTTTTACATTTATTATTACTATTATCATTATTATTATTTCTACTTATTGCTATTTCTTTTAACTCTGTTTCATTTTTAATGCCATCCTTGTGATTAATAGCACATTGCTTTCACTCTCTTCCATCCAGCCCTGCTCCAACTTTCCACTCATTTACCATCTCTGAGCTCTGGGGTGAGGGACACTGCTGCACCTGCAGCCTCTGCCACCCCATCAGCCCTCCTTGATGTGCTCAGCATCCTACTTGGCACCTCCTTCCCTCTCTACCCAGAGAATCCTGATTCAGGGCAACATCTCAAGTAAGCTCATGGACAAGGCTTTGCACCTCATGCCTCACCAGCAAGTCCCCATTCTGATGGAAGGAAGCCTTGATGATGGCCCCAGTGGGGAAAACCGACTAATGCTGATACAAAGGTTTCCCACACTGCAGTGCAGGTCTCTGACAGCCTCTCTCACAGACACCCACCAGCTCTGTGCATTTTACACAAAAAGAAACAGCCAAAACCTCACTGCTAAGGGAACAAAAAATTAAAAATATATATTATTCATTGAAAAAATTACAGTCTTCTGAGGCACAGTATCCCTGTTGATACTGGTTACAGGGACACTGGGATGATGTGGGGTGAGGTAAATTCACAGATACCCAGTTGTCCTGTGAAGAGGTACCCCCAGCCAGAGAGCAGCTGAAACAAGTGGGCAGAGTTGGGAGATCTGCATCCTGGTCCTTATTCAGACTCTGCTTCACCTCTACCTCTTGTATGATCTTTGCTTTTCCAGACAGCCAGTATCAGCTTGTCCCAGTGCTGCTCCACGTCTCTGGGGCACCCTGTACAAATGCATTTCAGAAAAGACTACTCACTGATATTAATTAAGAGGACAGTTATAGGACTGCACTGGGGAAATCTCAGCAGAGTACTGCCAGCAGTTGCTTTGTCAAGCCAGCAATAAATAACTGCAAGGAAAAGCCAACTCACGTGTCTTTCTCCCTCAGCCATGACAAGCCTATGCAACATACAATTATCCAAAGCAGCAGCACACACAAGACTGCTGTAATCCCTAGAATATAGTACATGTTCAGCAATTCAGGAGCCTGAGTCTTGCCCTCTTCTTCAACCTCTGGCCCTGCAGAAGAAGACGAAACAGCACACATTACTGTGCTCTGTGCTGCAAATAATCTCACAGGTGGCCTCATTCCCAAAAGAGCTAAGTTCTGAAATTCCTGGGAAATGAATGTGGTGGGAAGTGAACAATCTCTCCTCCTATCCAGACATGACTACAAGCATCTTTGTGGCACACTGGTGGCAGTAGAGACAACAGTTATCTGCAGAGAGCTGCTCCTGTTTCCTTCTCAACACTGCCTGCAGCCCTGGCAAAGCCTGCTGGTCCCTGCAAACCAGAACTACCTACACCTCCTTTCCAGCAACCAAGGGCCCTCTCTCCTCCAGTGACTGGCAGGGTGCTCTCCCTCTCCTGGCTCAAGAGCAGTTGGCTCCTCTGCACATCCCTCACATACTCCAGAAGCACCAACAGTCACACTCATCCCACCATGGCTATCAGGCTCCTGGCTGAAAACCCATCACAAGCAGAAGTGCCTACACAATCTCTCATGGGTTGTCATCCTTGCCTTGAAGCTGGGCTGTGCATGAGCTGAATGCAAATTGAGCACACACCTGTTCCTGACATCTGGATATTCACATCTGCACAAAGCAACTCTGACCAGTAATTGTAAAACTGCAGCAGCAGCTGCCCCTGGGAGTCATCTAGGAGCTCAGCTGGTAGCATACACTGTGCTGGACCATCTCTGTGGCTCTGCAGCCCATGCAAAGTATAAAATCAAGTGTCCCTGCAGTGAGGCTCTGACTGATCCCTTCCTGCTGCCCAGGCTAAAAAGCTCAGCTCCCCAAGCCCTAACAGTTAACAGAGTTATACTCACTGTTTTCAGTTTTCACCAAGTCTTTCAGGACCTTCTTTGGAACTTCAAGTGTCTGCTGGAAATCATTCCCTGTTTTAGCTTCATATGAGGACATTAACAGAAATTATGAAGTTACATTTCACACAAATAACATGAAAAAGGAAAGCTTGCTCTGTGAAGTTAGTAGAGACTCACAGATACTCACCCGTGGGATACAAGCTGGGAACCAGTACAGAGTCCACCTGAGGAGCGGGAAAAGCCCTCTCTCTGGCCACATCTACAACCAAACACTCATGAGACATACCCACTACACGTTCTGCTCTCCACTGTCATCCCGGAATACAGAATGGTGATGGCACACAGCAGGAGGATGGCTAACCATCACTAAGTGGTGGAGAACCCATTGCCAAGTTTCTGCTCCCACACTGTCACTCCCCACCTCTCTGCTTGTTAGGAATCCCTCATCCCCCCCCCAGAGTAGCTGCAGCCCCCCACCCCTGCTCGTGGTGTGTTTGCCCCATGCTGCACCGAGGAGCCTTTCTGGCTCACCCAGCCTTAGCCCTGGCCCTGCTGCTGCCAGCCCTGGGGCTGGGTGCAGGTGCCTGCCTGCCCACCTGCTCCCTGTCCTTTTATTGGAGCAGACTGCATGTCCTGGGCTTGCAGGATCACCAGAAAGAGGAGGAGACACTGGGTGAGGACCATGTCCATCCATGCTCGCAGCATGCTGCTGCTGTGGCAGCATTGCCCATGGCTGGCACAGAACAAGCCAGAGGGGCTCTGTGACCTCACAGCCCCGTGGGGCCATGACCTCCACCAGGGCTCCCCAAGGTACTCCCATGGTCCATGAATTCCTGAATCTGCCCACTGTTGAATTTCCTGTTTTGCTTGAGCATGGAAGGAGCAGAAGTGGAGAAGGGTGGACCTATTTTGGGAGGCAGCACTGTGCATGGGAGTGCAGAGCCACTCAGGTCTTTCTTCTCAGAAATCTATATCAAAAGCTCCGTATAAAAACTGCATAAAAGAGCCAACCGCAAGTGCCTTTTGTCTATTTTTGTCAGGCAGCATTCCATCAAGAAACTAGCTTTTCCCCTCTCCTTTTGCTACAGTTTCATTGCCATTAAAGACATCATTTCCTACCTCTGCAACTGTCCTCCTAAAATCAGCATGCCACCCCTAAACTTATCCTTAGTGAGCCAGGCTTATCCCCTTCCCCCCCCTTTAAATCTGGTTGACAGCTGTCTCAACAAGCCATGTTAACTCCTGAGCAGAGATCCTTTCCCCTTTGAGACAGGTGTACCCCACTGCAGCCATCAGGCCTGTAAGCTGACCTGAGATCAAAGCCCTCAAAATTCTGCTGGTAACACCAGGCTCTGAGCCAGGTATTCATTCACCTGGGTGATTTTCCTGTTAAACACATTATATAAGAGCAAGTGTCAGATTCTGCACTTGCAACAGAAAAACCCTGGATGGAGATACAGACCGAGGAGTGAGAGGCTGAAGAAAGTGTAAAGAGACTGCTCTGCTCTATACTGGTGTGGCCTCACCCTCAAGTCTATGTGCAGTTTAGTGCACCACAGTAGAAGATATAAAGCTATTAGAAAGCATCTAAAGGAGGGCTATGAAGATGATGAAAGGTTCAGAGACATGATGTGGTGTGGTTGAGGTGACTTACACTATTCAGCCTCCAGAAGAGGAATCTGAGGGAAGGCCTCACAGTGGTCTGCAGCTCCCTCCTGGGGTGAAGTGGAGGAGCTGGCAATGATCTTTTCTCTCTGGTGACCAGTGACAGGACTGAGGGAATGGCATGAAGCTCTTTCAGAAGAGGCTTCAGTTGGATATTAGGAAAAATTTCTTCATCCAGAGCATGATCAGGCACTGGAACAAGCTCCCCAGGGAAGTGGTCATGACACCAAACCTTACAGAGCTCCAGAAGTGTTTGGACAATGCCCTTGGGCACATGGTGTAATTCTTAGGATTGTATTATTCTTGTGGGTCACTTCCAAGTCAGGAGATTCTATTATTACTCTTGGCAGGGGGGTAAAAAGTATAGCTGTGGTGATATTTAAGGTCATGGGTTCTCAAGTGGTGTCTGATGTGAGGAGAGTGGGTTTGTATAAAGATCCATCAGCTGTGAGCCAGATGGATACCAATCCTGCAACAGGATATGACTGTAAGCAGGATGTCAAAGTGATTTTAATTATGCAACAACTTTAAGTAAGAAGAAAAAAAGGAGGGGGGAAGAAGCTCATTTTGGAGATGTCAAGAATACTTTGTGTGACAGATTGCTAGATTCTTTTGTTTAGGAAGCTAGACAAGGGTCATAAGCGAGAAATAGAGGGAACACAGCAGCTACTCATTTGCTTTTAATACTCACAATTTTTCTTGAAGATTAGCTTTTCATCATACTGGTATCCTCAAGGAAAGAGTTAGAGGGATGTTTGGTATGACACACCATGCTCAAATCACCTGTGATTATCTAATGCCTTCCGTAACACAAGCACCTCAAACAAACTAGAAAAAGAGAGTAAAACTTGGTGATTTTTGAGTTTGTCACTGTATTTTAAGAATTCTTTTGCCAATGCACTTCTCTGACATGAGACTGTAACTACAAGCCATAAAACACTGCAAATGGACAAGAAACACAAGCACTGTTCCCTGTTCACAGGCACACAGTAACTTTGCAAATTGGCATTTTGGGGCATGGGAAACAGAAATGGAAAATACTCCACTAAATAGTAAAGAGAATGTGAGATCACTTAAGGAAGATATCCTTACTGTGCAAATTCTGGACACATTTAGGTACTGTACCTACACCTCCGGGCTTGTAGTGAGTCAGCCACATACCACGCACTGTCAGGGTCCACAGCACACAACGCACTACCCAGCCTACAACTACTAATACTGATAAAATAAGGAGTTCAAAGAGTGCTAAAAGGAGTAAACTACAAGAACAGATGGTCTCTAATGGAACATATTTGCAAAGACAACACTTGAATTCCCACAAAGAGTACTGTCAGTGATTGCCAAGAAGCCACCTGATGCCCAGTGTGATGCTATCATGCAAACAAATGGAAGACACAGTAATCCCAACATCCAGCCTTTGTCACTTCCTAGGACTAACAATCTTACAACCATATAACTTTTACTTTCTCTATAAGATTTGCCTTAAAAAAGACACATAGAACATGAGTAAGTCCTGTGATCCTCAAGTTCCAGCCACACTATGGGAATAATCTCTTGTCATGTGAAATAGACACTGAGGAAATCCTGTAGAGCCCTGTTTCGTTGAGGACCATTAATACAACTGAGTAAAATCCTGCCTAGAAAGCTCTCTGGAATCCTGGATGCTTTGGATCAGCATTCCCCAGAAGGATGGACACCAGAGAGACTTCTAAAGCTGCAACTGCCAGCCCTGGGGAAGAAATTCCACACTGAAAGCTGCTTCATTATAAACAGGACAAATAAAATCATTTCCAAAAGCTTCTTTAGCCCTCCTAAGTTTCTGTAGACATAATGATGAAGAATGGAGACAGACTCTCTTCCCATATGTTTTTACAGGAAATTATGACACAGCCTTAGTAAATGGATATGATTAATCATTTATAGAAACATTCTCATTTCTGACAGCACAGGAAAACAGCATAAGTAAAGTTAAGATTCTCACATCTTTTCCACACCATGAAAAAGACTACCATAATCAAGACTCACAGAGAAGTCTGTTCCTCCTGTAAAGGAAGATGAGATTCTGCTAAAACAGAAGAAAGTACAAAAAGCTAGAAATATTCAGTATTTGGGTTACAACCAGTTTGCAGAGGCATTACTGCAAGGGAGAAGACCTGCACACCTGCATTACTGTGAGGGAGAAGACTAAGCAGACACAGAAGAGACTGGCCAGAAGAACTTCATACCACACAGGGCTCTAGCTGTCAGATGAGAAAATCTCACCCTTTACTGCCTGACCTGTATTGCTGCTATCTATAATCACTTTGCTTTGCACTGGAATTTTTTAATACTGTTTTTAACTACTAGTACTATAATACCCATCACCATATTTATTTCTTCTTGACAAAATTTTATCTGGGTAACTAACCCAAAGAGATACAAACTTTGAGGAAAGAAAAAGAAATCTTAACATGAAATGCTTATGTACCACTCATTATTCTAAAAGTGTTGGTAGCTATTTGAATTGCATTTAGGATAAACACTTGATTGTCTACACTTTCACAAAAGAGAACTATTAAGGAAGTCTAGTTTTCTATTTTGCATTGAATTGCCCCATAAGCAGAAAATACTGTTCTATTTGTTCTCTATCCAACACGTCATTTTTGCAGACTTTTGTTTTAGTTGAAAATATAATCTCATGTGACATTTATACTATGGATTTTAAAGACAGGTACCTGCTAGGCTTTGAATCTCTTCAATGAGAACAGGAGGTAAATAAATCCAAAGTCTTTAAAACTCCATTTACTAACTTTTCATTGTCACACTGGAAAGCATCAGTGAATAAAGTATTCTTCAAAGAAATTGCTAGATCATTACATTTAAAATATCCCAAACCATTTCCTCAATCATACATTATAATTGCTGGAGTTCAGTGATGTCCACACCAAATAGAGATGTGTAATCATTTGTAGAAACATTATAACTTCTGACAGTGCAAGAGAAGAAAGGGTCATCAATGAGGTTGGATTCTTCTCTTTTGAAGAAACATAATTGGAAATGTACATGATTCCATAAGCCTAAGCATACCCTGGATAAAATATATAAGCTGCCAGGAACACTCCAAAGCATCCTCTCACGGACTTGGTGTGCACCAGAGAGAGCAGCACAGAGAAATGGTGTGCTCCTGCCATCATGGCTTGGACCAGTTTGGGTACAGCCACCACATATCAACAAAACATTTCTTTAATTGTTATTTTGGCACTGTGTAGTAAAAATGGTCTCAAGCAAGGAGCATTTTATGAGTGTGAGCATTCCATCACTCTTCTTCCAGCTCTACCCAGAGTTACTCAAGCTATCACACACAGGAGAGGTTACCCTTACATAGTCCTGACTCACAGGTCAATTCGTTATATTTTAAAAGTGAAGGGCACTTACTTTGCAAAATTAATGAAATCTCTCAAGAAAGAGGACTAGGATTACTAGGACTCCAAAGTCTTTGGAAGTTAGAAGCCTTCACTTCGGCATGAACCCTCTTATCAGAACAGAAATCAGACTTACAGTCTTTCAAGGACAGAAACATGACGCAAACTGAATGATCCTAAAGAATTAAACGCTTCTATGAAAAGCTATTGAAAATAAAGCAAGTAGATGCTGTAATCACAGACCTGCAAGCATGAGATAGCAATGAGTTAGTCTTTGTATCTTACTTTTACAATACATATAAACCCCAAAACATTTCTTTCTAAACTGCAAAAGCAGATTTCCCTTTTGATAGGGATACTAAAAAACACCTTCTACTACAATAGAAGCAAATTTTAAATACACCAAATTATAAATGCAACAGCATTTGATTTGGCATTGAAATATGATTAAGTTTCCTGATTGAAACTAAACAAGAAAAAAGAACTGCAGTCTTGCAGGTCTTCACTGATAAAAACCAAGGAAACCTCAGAGCACCTTCTCAACACAAGAATATTTCCTCCTCATCTCCTCCCTTACTTAATTACTGAAATCCTGAGGTACAAACGGTACAACAGACACAATGTAAAATAAAACTGCTCTACCGTGTATTATCAGAAAAAGAAACCTCATCTCTTTCTAACAGTATGAGCTGTTTTTCAGTTACTAATTATTAGGTAGGATAAGGAAGAACTCAGGAAAAGAGGACATAAAAAGTCCAGAGTGGCTTAGCACTGAAACAGCAAATGAAAAAGTATCTCTCATTAATTCCTTTCCCAGTTTTACCAGCAAAAAAACACATACCAATTATTTTAAAGCATAACAACTGTCATGTTGTGCATGAATTCAAGTTCCACAGCATTTATATGCATCAAAACCAAATCTGCAGTGTGGCAAAATGTACGTTAGCAAGTCTCAGCAGGCAATCATGAGGCTGAAGGGGAATGCAAATATAGTCCTGCTCAAAATCTACTGGTCTTCTGATGAGAAAAAAGGCCAGGATCAACCAAAAGAAGACACGTGAGAAAGTTTAAAAAAATAATAAAAAAAAAAATCTCTGTTTCTTTCAAAAGTTTGTTATTGATTTCTTTGATGGAAAACTCAAAACTAGCAAAAACAACAGACACATGTCCTTGCTTCCTGATAACAAGAGGGTTGATGTAGTCATGTTTATTGACATAATGTTGAGTGCTTATATGTCTTTTTGTACAGAGGAACATCCAGATTATTCATTTAAATGTGTTTATAATGCATATTCCTTTTTATAGGATCCTTTCAGAAGCTTGAAAACTATAGCAGCAGAAAAACACATAGACTTACCATAATTTAGGGTTGTTTAGTAAACCATGCATCTACTGTAAATCCTATAGAGCTCAAACACAATCTCAATAAATAGTCACTGAAGAAATTTAATTTATAGACCACAAAGACCCTTGATTATCAGATTCTTCACAGACTTACTAGCAAGCCTACTACATTGTATCTAAATAGCAGAGACGAAATAGCAATGGAAAGGAAATAAACTACTGGTTCTTTTGTCCTAAATATTGTTGTTTTATACACAGTTTACTGTCTAATTTCTTTGGAACAGAACTGCAGATCTGTAAAAATCAAAACAAAACAAGACCAAGCCAAGCAAAATCTCCATCCTCATAGAGACCTTGTTAAATTTGTAACTAAAAACCGCTTTTAAAGCAGAAAGGAAAAAGTTCAGGCTGTGTCCCTTCAAGCACATTTAAGTATGTGGCCAGAGTTGCTGTTCTACAGAACCCTTTCATCACTAGAGATAATTCTGCACATGCCTTTGATGACTTCTGCTGGCTCTACTTACCTGAGCAAATTCCGAGCACAGCTGCAAATGGCAGGGGGGCCTTCGTGTGTTTGGTTTTTTTGTTTCCAAAATAAGACCACAAGACATAAGGTGAAGTGCTTAGAAAAAGAGATATTTTTACTGATTGATGTGTAATTCACTGCACGTTCCCTGATCAGCAGGAGCATTGCATTTTTCTCCTAGATGGTGTCTCCAACCTCAAGGAAATGCTAGGAGCAGCCAAGATCCTTTCAAACAATGTCATCTCCACCACTCAAAAAATACTTGTCCTTCCTTCCTTGCTGCTACAAAATGAGAGAAATTACATTTATCAAAACCCAAGTAGGGTGTATATTAATAAGGAAAAAATAAGCAAATGGATTCACGACCTTGTAACTTCTGAATTCCATCTACACCCTCATTCACTTTCCAGCACGCACCTCAAGTGGAAAATGAGTGCACTGGAAATATGTTTTTAAGGACTGCAATATATGGTTGTGAGAAAAGGAAGGAGCAGTAAAGTGAAGCAGAGAATTCTGGTTTTATATTTACAGTTTTCTAAGTTTTTCATCACTATACTTATTGTATGTTTGCTGGTAAGTTTTCTACGAAGTTCAAGCAGAAAAATTGAAAATCTGAGAAAAATAAATCCCACTGCATTCAAAAGTGTATCAGACAGAGGCAACACCTTCATTATAGAGGCATTCCTGGAAAAAGAAAAGGCTGTACTCTGCATAAATTTTTCTGCCTGACAACTAACAAGTGAAACAAAATAGGGAAAAACTCCTCCAGCTTGCTGTACCGGGAACATTTTGTTTAGAAGAATGGACTAAACTATTCCCATTAACTGGCTTATTCAACAATGCATGATTTTGGAAAAGTGTTTACAAATAAAATCACTGTACAAAATCAAGGGAAAAATTTTTGTTTTCGTGCAATTTTGAATGCAAATGTAACTTAATGAAAGGACCATGTTAAAAGCTGATCACATGACTTTGGAACCTGAGCTGTTTCTGAACCCCCTTTCTGCTCACTCTCTAAAAAGTCAAACATGACCAGATTGCTAGTCCAAGTAACTCACAAGCTGACCATTAACAGGTAAGAATCTTCCCTTCTTTCCAGCTTTGAAACTCCCTCCTACAAAAATGACCATGAATTCTTAATTTCTTAGGACAGAGAATCATATTTTCTACTTATAAAGAATATTTTTAGGAAGAAATTAAATTCACAAACCAGTGAAGAGTTAATGAAAATGAAAGAGCCCATGCAAATAAACAAAAAAAGTATTTATTTTCCTGCAAAATATATTGGTGCTGTGGAAAAATTCCAAATTGATAGTTGGGTAGGATATAGAGCTGGTAAAGTGAGTCCCAAATACACTAATCTTGAGAAATTGTAAGCTGGTGAAGAAGAACCTTGAGACTGAGGAATGCTGACTTAGCCTCACCTCTTCCTTGCACTGGAGCCTTCGCTGAAGCCAGTGTGCTTTGTGCAGCAGAGAGACACAGCAACATTTATACATTTTCATTGCCATTGCCTTTCTCATACTAGGGCCTGACATTTTTTGAAAATAATTAGGATTATGTTTTAGCAAGACATACCTAGTGGAGACTGAAGTCACCTGATTTCTTGAGCAAGTGTAGCAAATAAAGTAAATAAAATCCTACAGTGAAATTCCATCTTTATTGAAACTGCTATTCTCAAGATTGCACAGGTTATGAAAACATGCTCTGTATCCCCACAGTAACTTGAAAAAAGCCATTTAATTACTTCCATCCTACATAATGTTTTATCTTTATCTTTGCATCAAATCCAGATGTATCCTTAATTTTCATTCGCTATTTTGATGGACTTACTTCACCTGGAAGTCTCTTTTGTCTTCTTAAGAAGTATCAACTAAGAGCTGTTCCCATAAAAAGTTTTTTGATTGATGAGCAGATGCTTAGTTCCTAATGATATTTCCGAGGTTAGTCTACTCTAAATGAAACAGATTAGCTAATTTTTAGCCGCTGAAGAATCATCTTAAATAAAGGTCACAGAACATCTCACTATGCAATTAATAAAGATTTAGCTAGTAATTCCTTGATCAAATATTAGTATTTTTGATTGGTCCCAGAAGAAATATCCTTTTTTAATGCAAACCTGGCACACAAATCAGAGCCACAGCTGCTGCCTGATATAATCAGTGTACAATATTCTAATCCCATGAACTCTGACTCAGCAAGCATCTGCTTTCCAAATAAACTTTATCAAACATTTTTTCTTCAGAATTTTGTCAGCCAAGGTTTAAAAGTAAACAAATCTAAAACCCTTTTGCTGATGCACTTTGAAGTAAAATACTGTATTTTACCTTCTTTCCAGAAGATATTCCCTGGGAATTTAAATGGTTATGACACTGAGTTAGATTGTTTAATTAGTAAAGAGGACACTGCTATGTTTTTTTTACTGACGTTTTATTCAGGCTACAGTTAGAGGATTTGTTGGATCCACAAAGCTTGATGTGCAATTCTAATTGTTAGTGTTTTACTATACCAACAATCCTTTGGGTAGTAAGGCATTAAGTAAATTTATAACATCCATGTTTAAGTTTGTACATTGATTATCTGTCTGCTTCTAAGTACACACAGAAAGACATAAATAGTGGAGGTCCAGAACTACCCTTCTCCCCTACTACCTTGCTATTAAAATCACAATTTTGTGGTTGCAAATTTCCCATGCAGTTTATAGACTGAGATCTTTCCTACCAGTGACAGAAAAAAAAAATTCAGCTGCAGATTCTTTCAGAAATTAATATTAGCACCAAAACACATGGACCTTTAAAGAGAGGCAGAATGCTAGTTTCTTCTCATCTTTTTGCCTTAATGCTTTTTGAAGTGCAATCATTTGGATGCAAACAAGCAGTAAGATCATTCTAAATAGCTGAGGGTATGTAGAGCCAGAAAGAAGGAACATCACAGCAACATCATCTTGTCAAAAAAGGAAACCCACAAAAAGGTAGAAATGGTGACATGGAACCTTGTAACTCTTAAGTCCACCTAGCCTTCTACTCAAACCAAGACTACTATCAGCATTGTACCATTAGGTCACCTAGAGTTTTATCAAGCCAAGTCTTGAAAACCCTTCAAGATGACCTGTCCCAGTGTAACATGATCCACCTACTCATGTTCTTTTTCTAATGTGCAGCCTAAACCTCCTCATACACCATTGCTGTTGCCACTTGTTACATTCTCCATCACTACCTGGAAGACTTTGCCATATCTGTAAATGCTTTTCAAGGCATTTCTTCACAATTGGAAAAGCCCAGTTCCTTCCACATCACTCACAAAGGATGTGAATTCTAGCTCCTGCTCATTGGAGTAGCCCTCCTTCAACATCTGTCCAGTTTCTCAACATGCTTACAGCACCCAAGTCTTATGTACAGCCTCACAGAGTGACACAGAGACAAACAAAAGCTCCTCTCAATCTGTTGATCTGATTGCTTTGTATACACCAGTGAAGAACTGCTGAGGAGAGATGGTGTAAGGATGTAATTAATAAAAAGGAGCCTTAGCACAGCACACACATTCACACACCACTGACAGATGCAGGTGCACAGGTAAAACGAAACACAGAATACAGGGATGCATGATCCATTGCTCCACCATGAGGAATATTCCTCCTTTATGTGTTGGCTTTCATTGCTAAGAGTTTGCTATGCTATCTTTGCCAATTATAACAGGACTTAGTATGTATGGCTTAGATGGCTGCCTATTTCAGGTTGGATTAATTCCCTCCTGGAAACATCTCTCTTACTCAAGTGGAAGTGGAGGGAATCTGGAGTTCATCTCTCTTAGTCAAGTAAAAGTTGAGGGAATATAGAGCTCAGATTCACTATGCCTGTGTCAGAGCTCTACAGTGTAGGTGTCTACAAATGAATTAGCCATTTGGGATGTATACATATAGCCAAACACTTTCACAGTATTTTTTTAAACCAATACAAGAGTAATTTTCAAAACAATGTTATGTTACATCCTCTAAGTTATTGACAGTTTTGAAGATAAACAACTACAAAATTAAACAGCTTAAAGATAAATTATTCCTATAATTGGTTAACTATTGCTCTTTACCCAACACATATTAAGAACATTCCATCTGCATTCAATCATTATGGATTCATTAAAGATAATTGCCACATTGATATACTCTAAAGCTATTTTCTAAAAAGAAACAAACATAAACAAACCTCCATTGTAAGATTCCATCTTTCTCCAAGTGTTACACAGTTGAAATAAACCCTCTGTATTTAAAATTGTTAGAATTAGCATAAGCAATGATAATTGAGGTAACAGCGTAAGAAATACTATTTCCTATTATTTCTAATAATTGCTAATAAGTTCAGAATACTACTATCCTAGTTGAATACGAAGATGTGATTAACCAGTACAAAAATAAAATAGCTAATTTCAGTGGAGGAAAGCATTACAGAAGTCTGTTTTAGTGCCATGGGAAAGAGAAATCTCACAGTCCTAGGACTGACTTTCTTAGCTTAATTATTACATTCTCATTTTCCAAAAGCTGCTTGTACACCCTAAATCAGCTCCCAGTTATATGCCATACTAGCTTTATGATTCTTGACTTTTCAGGGTTTAACCCCAGCCACCAACTAGTAAGTACCATGCAGCTGCTGACTCACCCATCTCATCCTTCATGGGGTGTGGATTGAGATAAGACCAGTTTAACAATTGAAACAAAATTGTTATTATTGTTGATCACACCCACTGGGACCTCATGACATGCATCTTGCCAATTTATTCCTAAAAACCGGATCTCCTCTTCATCTCTTGACCTTGCTTTGCTTTAGGGTAAAACTGGCTTTTTGAGAGATTTGGACTATTTTCTTCCCCTTCTTCAAACTTCCTCCTGTTACCTCACATGATGATGCCATCACTGTACTGCAGGTTTTCCCAAGCTTCACCCTGTTCCAGTGCAGTCTGGATCAGCCCATGGCAGATGGCAGAGCTGTGTGTCCACTCCTGCGAATGTCAATTCCCGGTGTACTGGGCACTCCCACAAGTGAAAGCAAACTATAGCCTGTACTCTGCCACCAAAGGGATTGAGAATATCCATTAGTGATATCAGCTGTGCTTTACCACTTGGCTGCCTTTGCCTCAAGTTCCTATCAAAGGGAGTAGGACATACCCACTTTAAATTGCTGGAATTAAGTACTTGCCCCTAATATCCCACACACTCTGCCACTCCTGACTCTCCAGTCTCAGGACAGATGTATGGGTGGCATTCTTAAATACCTGTTTAACCTTAAATAAGCCCTGGAACACATTCAGAACATATAGCAATGGGAACATGCTGGTTTGAACATCTCAAGGATATTCAAAATTCTGAAGAGCTATTGTTATTATCCTGGAGGAGAAGGAGAAGAGAAAGGGAAGTGTCTCTACCATGATTTGGATCTCAGAGGAGAAAAGGTAAAAGGTAAAAGAAACTTATTTATGGTTACCTGGAGTACAGATATGACTGCAGTGCTGGGTATAAATACCAGATCACTTTGATGACCAGCAGTTCTATCACATCATAAACCAGTGTTTGTTACAAAGTACAACGTGATAACCTTAGTCCAGTTCCCACAGGTATTAAACAACACCACAGGGAATATGTACTGCAAGTAAGGGATTACATAATGCAACTTTAAGAACAGCCACATCAACTTTGATAGCAAAGAAATCTTTGTGACCAGTGACTATTAAGTATAACGAATGGTTGTAACAAATTTGTTCCAACACATTCTAGGCAGATTTGTTGTTAGCTCAATTCACTGAGCCCCATGTTGGGCATCAAAAAGACTGTCTTGGCTTAACCCAGTTGGCAACTATCACACAGACACTCACAGCCTACACAGCCCCCATGGGATGGGGAGGAAAATCAGAAAAAAGGTAAAACCTGCAGGTTGAGATAAGAATAGTTTAATAATTGAAATAAAATCAATTATAAGCATAATAACAGAATGAAAAGAGAGATTTATAAAAAAAGGGGAGAAATAAACTCCAAGCAGAACACGTGATGCACAGCACAGTCTCCCATCACCCACTGATGGATGCCCAGCCCATCCCAGAGCAGTGATCGTCCCCTTCCAGCCAACTCTCCCAGTTTATATACTGAGTGTGGCATTCCACAATATGGAGTGGCCCTTTGGCCAGTTCAGATCAGTTTCTCCTGGCCATGCTCCCTCTCAGCTTCTTGTGCACCGCTGTGCTGAGAGAGCTAGGGGAAACTGAAAAGTCCTTGACTCAGGGAAAGCACTTTCTAGCCACAACTAACACTTCAGTGTGTTATCAACATTATTCTCATATTGAATCCAAAACACAGCACTGCAGCAACTACTAGGAAGAAATTTAACTCTATTCCAGCCAACGCCAGGAAAGTCTACATTATTACTTTTAATCTACTACACACTCAAAAGCTCCTGCACTTCTATAATTATTAATAACAAGTTATTAGCTGTAGTTTTGGGCCTCATGTAATGATACCCAACTAGAAGGTCACACTCCAGGTTCTGCCAACATCCTCACTGAGGATTTAAATTTCATACAGGCAGAGATATAAGTACTATAGAAATCCATGCTCTTGGAATGGCAACACAAAACAGGACATCATCACAGGGTCCCCAAAATATTGCCCTCAAGGGGGAATGGAAGGAGCAGTTGGAGAGAGAAAAATCCTTGATCTTCCTTCAGCCAAAGAGGAATGAAATGGCAGGCACTGTAGGAGACAATGTGGCTGCCCTGGAGATGTGTGTTTTCAGCACGTAGCTCCAGAATAATGGAGAAGATGCAGATATGGCAGGGTAAAGGAAGTGTCCAAGGAGTATGTGGGCCACAAAAGAGAGGGGAAGCAAGAGTTCTCTGTCCATCAAAAGAACAAGTGGAACAGGCAGAAAGGGAAGATGAATAGCAATATTGGATACTCATGAATAACATGAAAATGATAAAGACTAACTGTATGCTGACAGGGAATAAAAGTAAACAGGGAATCACAAGGCAGGGGTGGGTATCTGGGAAGTGAGACTGAAGAAAACAACAGACAAATCAAGGAAAGAAAGTGATACTGAAGTCTCAACATTTTATTTACTTCAGATTTATGTGTTTTGATATACATTTGCTGAAGGCAAGATTTCCTTTTTCCTTGCCTTTCTGAAGACCAACAGATCACTTCACTAAGCTATCGTTAGCACCATATAGCAAGGCAGCAATTTGGGGTGTACAGACATACCCTGAACACTTCCTCAGCAGCAAAGCAGAGACAGGGAGGGGAGATGACCTTTCTTCTGAGGAACTGAGCAAGAAGGACCTACCTTACAGAGACTGCAGTATCTGCAAAGAGAAAGTCACAGCACAGGCTGGGGATGCTGCAGCTTCACACAGAGACTTCCCAGAGCCAGTAGCCAACATCCAGACCTCAGAAAGTCAGATGGAAGGAAAGTTATCAGAGGAGTCAGTGCACCATTTGCTGCTATTTAGAGCCATTAAACTGCCTAGAAGCAAACACCTTTTGAACAGACACACTGGTTTTAAATCAACAAAAATGCTGTACACTTTCTTTTCATTCCACCTTATCTATCTACTCTGGATTTTCTGGATTTAAGAAGTTACTTATTCTAGCTTTGACTCAGATAAAATCATTCTTGAGTTCAAAAGCTTTTTGTCTTCTTCAGAGAGCTTATTATAGGATAAAGATCTATGTACATCTAACTCAAAGGTCTGACTCAAAGATTTATTCACAGAGCAAATGAGGAAAGCAGGAACAAGCCTTCATCTGCAGAAGACCTTGATTTGCCATGAACAGGTTCACATTTAGGATCTCCCAGAAATTAACTCTCCTATTCTGTGACCTTGCCAGAGCAAGCTACTGCATAAGCATGCACAAGGACATGTGAACATTCTTGGAGGACAAGCGAGATGGAAATTAACCTCACTTCAGTCTAGAAATTCATGGGAGACTGTCTGAGCTTAAGACAGAGCAGTGCAGAAAAGAGTGGAATTGCCCAGTGCAATTTAGTTCCATCCCTTGGCTTCCTCTCCCAGGAAATGTCTGTAGTTTCCAACAGGGCTCAATCCTGACTAATTGACTGCTCTTGAAAAGAGCAGATACTGGATGTAAGAGACAAGAAATGGCAGCAGCTGGCACGGGAAGAGGTCTTCCCTGTGATTTGGGTACTCCAGGCTATTCACAGCACAGTAGATCTGACTAGGTTGATGGTTACTGATGACATGTTGCTTCACAGAGCCTACTCAAGTGACCTAATGTAGAGGGATCCAGTAGGAAGATTTCAAAGAAACCTCAGTGACCTTCTGTGTTTAGCAAAAGGGAAAAAAATCAAGTATAGATGGTGTCTGAATGATAGGTTGTAACTGAGGGGAAACTGTAGGTATGGACTTCTGTGGCAAATACAGAGACACTTTTAAGGCAGAGGTAGAACACCACATACAATACCAGACTTGTCACACACTGGTTTATTAGAAACAGAGTGAAGTCCAGTATTTTTTCTTCAAATTAAATCACTCATGAGGAAAGGATGAGTTGGAAGCTGATTTTGACTGAATTAACCTCCAACTTATATGTATATGCCATGTACCTTGCCTCTCTTTCCTCTGGAATTCCCTGAAGACACTCCAAGACAAGTGAGAATGACTTTGAAATGAGGGCTCTGCAGTCAGGGATCACTTCCATGGGAGAAAACAACCAAAGCCCAAGCCTCTGAAGTGCAAGGGTCTGTAATTACTCAAACAAAAATTCAAGAGAGGTTGTTTTTTTCTTTAGAGATAGATGATAACACAGGTCACGTTATACTTAGGTCACCGCTTGTATTAAAATCTTGGTCCTCCACTCCACAATAGATGTGCACTTTCATCAAAGTTTCCCACTTTTTTTCCCACGTTGACAACCAAAAAAGCTTAAACTGACAGAGAAAATGATATCTTGCTTTCTTCACACAGGCTTCCATAAGCAATCAAGCAGTTACTTCCAATCCCATATCTCCATCCCCCTAGGTTTCCCCAGCATCTTTTCTTCCAGAACTGTGTGCTCTAAATTGTATTTGCTACAATTATGAGATTGTCACTGGAGCAAATCAGGATGCCTTGGTCTTTAAAATGCATTTAGCCAAGTGATAATAGGCAAGCATTGGCTTATAAATGTTTACTGCTGGTTCGTGCATTATTCCTCCCTTGTTAAACTGCTGCAAAAAGATTACATGCAATTTAAAACTTGATGGATGTATACATACCAGAGCAAGAGATATACAAAATTGTTAGATTACTGCTAAAATGATTGAGACCACGTGAATACAGAAAGCTCCATAAAATCCTGGAAAAGCTTTCATTCAGTAGAGTGGAGTAAAATCCGAACAAGGTCCCAACATCACGTTGCTCACCTAGACACAATTTTCTATACTCAATAAAAAAACTACAGGAAAGACCAATAGTTTTACTTTGTTCAGAACACCAACTAAGTCCATTCCTCTCTTTTCTGTACTACATATAAAGCAGTTATCAAATCTAAAATACCACCTTCTAGTTCCTCAGCTATATTAATAAATCTGTCATGAAACTTTAACATCATGAATTTAATAGTTTGGGGACACTGCAATGTAAAAAAGTCTGGAAATTTAGCAATAAAAATGTAAGAAAACATTATTTGTTTTAAAACAAGCCAGAATAAAGTTATTTATCAAAACAATTCTGCTACATTCTGTTTGTTTTATTCCATTATTCAAAAATTTGAAGCAGCACTATTACTTTTTTGCTAGACTGGATGGCTACAATCAAAATGAATTTTCTGCCTCAACTCACCCTTTTATTCCAGACAATTTTAATTAGGCTGTTCTCAGGAATAGAAATGAATGAAGTATACAAACTAAAAGATATTTTCTGTCATATCAAAGCAAAAACCCCATACATGCCTGGTGTCAATTAAATCAATATGCAGCAACCCCAAGCACATGGCTCCATTGCCATTCCAGACAAATTGAAGGCACTGTTGTTTAGACGGAGGTTCATAGACTGCATTAAAAAGTTGCTTAACCAAGCAAGAAAAGCCTCATTCTGAAAATCCCATGAAAATACTCTGCTGGCACGAATTAAAATAATAATACAGCCTAGCACTCAATTCAGGCACATGCAGATAGACAAACAAATGAATTTTCACACTGGGCAAGGTCAGGGGGAACACAAACTGGGTCAGCTGTATGTGGAAGCTGCGATGAGGGATGGAAAGTCAAACTGTGCTTGGCTACCCCAGTCCATACTTCACCTGTTATTTATGATCAGACACCACCACAGCTAAACTTCATCACAGCTAATTTAGGCATCAGAATTCAGGTCTCAGTATTTTGAGTTTTTGTCACTCTGAGTGTACTTTTAAGTTTTAAGATCTACACACAAGTAAGTGGATCAACAAGAAAGATCAGTGGATGCTTATCAATCCATTCAGATAACAGTAAGGCCAGTGACAATTAATTACAAATTTCACTGGCTATTGACATGAGAAACTCTGGTCTGAAAAGGACGATCTGATAGCTAGCACAGGAATATCAATCATGCAGACCAGCAAATCAGACTGCAGAAAAGTCATAAATCTTGAACACCTCCCAGCCTTTGCGAAGAAACAACTTTTGGTGTTAGAAGGCAAGCTATACTTCATCAGCTTCATATTTTTCTAAGAAAAACAAAAACAAACCAGTCTGACAGAGACAAAACTGTTGTACCCTTAGGGATTGATTAGTTCTTGTATGTATTCAGCTGTCACCCTACACAAGTGTCCCTGATGTCCAAGTGCAGATAATACAAAATTCAGAGTGCATCTGATGGGCAACTACCTGGCAGAGTAAGAGACAAGTTCTGGAGCGAGGGTCTTTAAATACACAATTTACTTGTGCAGCATTAATTTGTGCAGCATCAGTTCAAATTCCAGAACCAGCATCAACCTATCACTCCTTACAGCTTTTCCAGTGGCAGCTGTGTGACACATCTGCACTGGCAGTGCTGGCAATGCAGCTGTGTTGTGGCATCTATCAGAGAGGCAGTGCTTGTTTGGCTTGCTTGCTCCTCAAATTCTGCTTATTGCTCAACATCCCAGGCAACGCTACTCACCCCTTGCACCTTCTACAGTCAAGAGAGAATAACACCTCCACAAGGTGACTTACCTTAAACAAAGAGGCAAAATAGCATATTCAGGCATTTGAGTCAAGATCTTGATACACTAATAGCAACACTATAAAGGAAAGCAATTTTGAAATTTTATTGTAAGTACAAAATCCTTACAAACAGCTGAATATGCTGAGGAAACATAAGAACACAAGAAGCATTACTATTTGAACTCAAATACTCTACCAGCAGGGTATTTTTGAGCAGTGCTGTAAATGAAAAATAGTTTTCAGAAAATCTATTAGCTCCTTTCCCTTGATGACATTAATTTTGAGGACATTAGAAGAGACAGTACAAGACCTGAGACAATCTTAAAAGAATCATAGCTCAATTAGTAGGAATTAGAAAAATTGTGCTGTTATCTTCAAGTCTGAAAGAAAAAGGCTTTGGGCTCAGTTACAGAGGCATTAACACATCAAATCAAAATTAAACATGAATAATACGTATAGACAGTGGTGTTACAAAACAAATGCCTGGACATTCTAAATGGAAGCAGAAGTAGGGGAAAAGAAGATCCCCCCAAAAATAAGTATTAGCTTTTAAAATGGTGTCATTTCAGTGTCTATGATAAAGTAAAGGAATTCAAAACTTTTTAAAGTAAAATTTGCAGGACTAATATTTACAAGATTTTTAAACACTTTATGTATGTCTGGACACTTTAAATGTTCTATGCCACACTTCAGGCATGAGCAAAGCAACAGGTTATATCCTTCCATGTATTCTGTATTGTTTTACTCCTTAAGTTATCTTGAGATTTCTTTTAATGAAATTTGCTGTCCTGATATCCATGAGGGTAGACAGAGATGCATTAATGTGAAATTTCAGAGAAAAACACAGAATGAACTACAGTATGTAACTGAGCTGGTCACTAGAATGCAGGTAAAAGCCAGGCAGATCTGAGATTTCTAAGAACAAAAAACAGAAAGCAGTTGTCTAATCTGCAAAGGCAATATCCAAAGCCTTATCCCACATCAGGAGGAGTGACTCAAAGGCAAACAGAGTAACACCTTGCTTCTAGATAAAAAGCTATTGGGGATTACTTTAATAGAGAACACTTAAGTAATCATGTTTGATAGGTAAGACTGCATCATTTATCAAAAATCTATGCTAAAATTTAATTTTCCATGTGAGTCAAAGACAGCAGTGGCAGCACTGCTTGTTGTTGCTGATCTGTGGCTGCTGATGCCTTCTGAAGTGGAAATGATGGATGCCACATGTTCTAGCTGTGATTAAATTTGCTTTGACAAAGCAGCATGGAAATCTGATTTTCAATAGACTCTTGCATTTCACCCAGTGCTGAGTAAACAGATACACAACGTAATGCTATATGGTTGTCAAGCTGATGGCTAATTCATTCTGCCAGTCCAATCAATCTACCCATTAAAATATTACCTGTCAATACCAAGTAGGTTCAGCTTGGAAATTGCATGGAAACAGGAAGCTGTTTAGAAGTAAACAATGCCAAAGCCAAATGTGTCATAAAGCTATTTCTCCAGGTCCTCCCAGCAGCTTCAGTCAGCCACTGTAAAAGGTCAGCAGAAGCCTATTGCTTCAGCATGCTCAATGCTTCTCAAACTTCTTACTGTGCCTCAGGACAAAGGTACAATGTACCAAAACCCACTCCTGCTGTGTTGCTGCTTGAAGAGAAGGAAGCAGAAAATCACATTAAGAATACAGCTTATCTGAATACTATTATCCCAATACTAGGAAAACCTTCACCTGCCTTCAGTGGGAGACATCCTTCATACCTTGACTGATAGGGAATAGGACTTGGCAAAACAGCGATGAGATTTTTCACTGCACTGAGCGCAGGCATCCTCAGATAACCTTTTAGTTTTACCCTTCATTTGGAGGAAATTAGGATATTAGCCACTAATCTTTATGGGCAGCAGCAGTTCTGTGGACATTCCTGCCCTCTCCGCAGTGCCTGAGTGCTCCTGCCAGCTGTCATAACCACACATGTGTGATGCTCCCAATATAATCTCTGCTTTCAGCATTCAGCTCCTTGCCACACAGCCAATCAACATGGCAAGTACTCTGAGTATATGCTGAGTATATGCTCTAAAAGTCCCCTCAAAAATATCAGTGTAATGATTTTTTGGTCCTTTTTTTCCTTTTTTAAACAGAAGGATGTTTAGAATCATAATATGGTTATTAAATTGCAAAAAAAACCCCTAGCCCTTTGACAGTTTCAAAGAGAGCAGTAATTAGTAAGCTTAATTGAATCAGGATGAAAAATAAAAACGTGCCAATAAGCACTAGCAACCATTTCCTATTCTTCCTATTCCTCTGTTATTTGGACCTTTAGAACTCAAAACCACAAGTTGATCTAATATAATCTCCTTTCTAAGAGAAAGAAGAAAGACTGTTTGATTCAAATTATAGCAGGAGAAAGCTGAAAGCCCTTGGTTCTTGGTCACATAATATGACAGGAATTGCTTGACTTTGACAGAAAATTGTAATTGAATAATGTTTGTTATTCACAGAAAATTAAAATATACTCTAAGTTCTTGTAAGTTTTTTCAGGAAAAAAAGGGTTTTTGCCTTGTTTTCAGATGGTTCTGTTGAAAATCATCTTCATTCAAAGTACTGATCTACCACATCCAAAGTAGGCACCATAGCTACAAATAACTGTAAGAAACAAAGTGAGGAACTAAAAGAAAAAGGATTTAGCCTACCTACATCAAGGTCAAATCTGTAAGCTTTCTTTCACTTTCCTCCAGGTGACTTCAACACACACTGAGGTCTTCGGCATGCCCTATCCTAAGAGACAGTCCTAACTACAGAGCCCAGGCCTAGCAGCATGCTTTCACTTTCACAGGCATTGTCCCCTCTGCATTGCCCTGGGGCTTCAAGCAGAATTATGTCCCTTAAAATATATTTACAACCTCTTCTCCTGTCCTAATTTCATTACTTGTCCTTAATTCAGAAGAGAGTCTTGTCACCCCTCTTTTTCCTTCCCCAGATATGTAGAAATTCCATGTTAAACAAGGCGTCATGTCTTGAGCAGCCAAAATCAACTGCCAGACCAGGTAACAGAATAAATGCACTTCAGAAATAATGTCTTGGGGGGCAAACCTGAGAGCTCGTGTTTTTTCAGAACTCTGTTTTTCCTTACTGGAATCACAAAGTCTTATTGCTTTGAAGAAAGAACTAAAAATCTCTACCCACTTACCCTAGATCTGCCAGCAGATAATTTCTGCTGTGTTCTTGCTGACATTTCCTGCCAGAAGACTATGAAAACTGAGCAGTCTGAGCCATGGTTACATTAAGTATTTGTGGTAGATGATATCTTAATGGCTAAATGATACACCAGGCAAATAAGAAGAGACATCACACAAGGCATCTGGAAAGTTTTCACCAGGAAGAACATAGAAGGGGCAGTTGCCTGGTACAGTCCAGCTCAATGTCCCAAGGAAGAGGCACAACATGTTCAAAGGTCTAAAATCAGAAGTTCTGGAACATCTGAATCTGTTGTATACTTTTAATGGGACATAAGACAGACAAATGATAGAGGCGAGAAGTTTTAACTGGCACAGAGACATGGTTTGAATATTGCATAGTTCTGAATCACTATTAAAGTATTAGACTGGCTCTGTCTTAGTTTATTTTACTAAAAAAGTCTAAGACTTTGGCCCAAGAAATTAGGGCTGAAAGCTGAGGCACCTTCATCAGCAGTTATGCAATTATATACTGTACAACTAAAAATTCTAATGAAAAGCCTCACTCTAAAGTGCTTCAAAAATGGTTCTTAAACTCTTGTGTGATTAATTTTTGCAGTTTCAAGAGCACTTTCCAAATTAACTGCCCTATGTGCCTAAATATCTCTGAAAATTTTCAAGTTTTAATTACTGAAAATAATTTTTGAAGAACCAGATCCACTGCTAGAGTGTAGAAAAAAATCAAACTTAAGCTCTGGGTAAATATACAGCAAATAGGAAAGCATTAATTCGAGTGTCATAAGAGACTGGACAGGAAAAAAAATGAGGCCCACTGAATAACTGTTAATCATGTCTTAACTAGATTAGCATTACAACTAAGAGATAAATTAACCAGAAGACATGAAGTAGTATTGTTCCTCTCAACACCAACACAAACAGAACCAGCAAATTTATCTTTGACAAAATAGAAACACCTCTCGTAATTAAAAAAAAGCAAGGTAATATTTAATGAAAGCAGAACAAAACACTATCACCAACAGCAGATGGAAGGAGAGATGGACAAAAGGTATAGAAAGAACAAAACAGAGATGTGAAAAAACTATAGCTAAAACAAAAACTTCCCAAACATGTCAACCCCAAACATTTTCCTTAAGAAAACTTTATAGGAATAAACTCACTAGTAGTAAACTGAAAGATTCAGGAGTGAATTAACAAGATGTTCACTAGTTTTATCATGGAGCCAGCCACTGAATATTATTTTGGTTTTTAATTATTTTTAAGACACTTATTTGCATTCTAATACTTTTACAGCTATGGATACTTCAAAACAAATGAATAAGCTTTAGTATGTAGACTGTACCTCAAAACATTTGGTATGTTCACTTCTCAGAGTAAATTATGTGTAATTTGTCACCAGTTCATATCCTACTGCTACTAATTGATTAGGCAACATTTCAGAAATCAGCAACACCAAGTAGCTTGGGAGTTCAATTTCAGAAGGGAGATGGAGTGGGAAATGGGCCATTCAGTGTTTTTATCTTGAAAAAATCCAGTATAATTTTCAAGCAAACATCTTTAGAGGTTTTTGCTCTTTTTCAACACAGATCTACTGCCATGGGTAGCTGATGTTATTCTTGCAGAATTGTGTACCATTAAGGTGTTGAACAGTGCAACAAATTTCTTGTTATCTTGGTTCTAGGTAGTATGATGCTTCTCTAGGACAATAACAGACTTGCTGCATTGTGTACTATGCTTGTTTTGTTTCCATTTTTTGCTTCTACAAACAACCTTTCTGATCATTTGGGCAGACTTCACAATTTAACATTACTATTGGCTTCCCATTTCAAAAATAATCTGTAAATTTAAATCGCTTTTATCATCATGCAGTGGTAAAATAATGTTTTGAAATCATCTATAAATTCAGAAAGCAGTTTTCCAGACAAACAAAATCAGACATTTGAAGAAATGAACATAATCGAATCCAGAAAGCATGCAGGTTCACTCTTCCACAAAGATTCATTTGATTCTAGATTTTATATTCCTTAAAGGAAAAACCCCAAACCACAAGTCAAAATAATTTATTGATTAGCAACAGACTATGAAGGAGGATGAGCCAACATTAATGCATTACCAGTGATAAGGACACATAGGAAATATTTTATGCCATTCACCAAGATAACAAAATAAAATAACTTTTATATCCATTTTTTCATTGACTGAGAGCATTTTGAAGGGTGGCATTGATTAATACACTGGTTATAGCTCTAGGTTTTCATCTGACCACCCAAAATCAACAGAAATTTTATTGCTATTCAACCACTGCAAGGCAAAAACACAGGTAAATATAAATCACAATGTTATCAAAAGCCCACAGCAGTAAGAAACTGGATATAAAAAAAATTCAAAAAGTTTTATCCAGGAACAGTTTATCAGTGATAAATACGCAATATGCCACTGAGTCTTGCAATATAAATCAGGCAAGAAATGGCTGAGACAATGTTAGTGTGACTAATACCTTAGTTAACAGTCCACATCACAGACCTCACTTCACCCTCAGTGTTCATAACTAAATATTTAGTTCCTTCTACTCTGCAAGCCCCTGCCAAGGTCAGGACAGCTCTCCTGGCCACAGCCAGTGCCAGAGGCAGAGGAATGAGGGAATTGTGACACATGTATCATTACCAGCCGCTGTGTAATCTGTTTGCTGCACACATCATTATCTTTCACATTAAAAGCATTGTAAGGTTAAACAATATAGTGCATAAAGCTTCCCTACCAACTGATACACACAGGAACACATTCAGACATAAGATACAGATGGATAATACTGGGCTGTTAGTGCTGGGCAAGCTCTGATAGCTCTACCATCAGGTATTTTGCATACACAAAGTACAGTGAATTAATACTATGATTTTTATCAGCAGATAGAATTAATTCTTTCATTGTCAAATATTAGCTCTCTCTTACATCTTTAAATTCATGCATGAAATACTGAGAACACAAGCAAGACTTACAGCCATAGCAAGAGTATGTTAATTCCCTCAGACACTATTAAAATTTCAAGTTTTTAAAAATGCACAAATCATTTGCATGGTACTTTCTTTTCCAGATACATGTTCATTCAGAACACTAAAACTTGAATTCCAGTTGACAAAACATTTGGATTTAAAGTTATTTAGTTAAATTTTATCTAAGTCCCTGATTTGGAATATAAGTGATCACTCTTAAGTTTGTCTAAATTT
The DNA here is from genome assembly GCA_013397375.1 of Toxostoma redivivum. Classification (NCBI taxonomy): domain Eukaryota; kingdom Metazoa; phylum Chordata; class Aves; order Passeriformes; family Mimidae; genus Toxostoma; species Toxostoma redivivum. Next base: position 1,053,709 of record VXBI01010177.1, on the reverse strand, counting down.
TCAAGTGATTTAATCAAATTAAGGCCATTGCAATTCTGAAGCAGAAAGGTTAAAAAAGGATTTGATCTAATTTAACTAACTCAAACTTGGCCTCTTAGTGAATTCAAAGAGATGGAAACTAACTTAATTAATCTACTTTAAAAATCAATTTGGATTAGTTTTCCTGAATGACCCTGTGTAGACAATCCCCCATTCTCCTAACACGGATAAAAGTATTACTCTGCTAGCCTGCACATATCGATACGAGATGATTAGTTCTCAAATAATAAATTGCAGAATCAGCTAACAAATATAACAGCTGACAGTAAAATTATTTACATCTCCAGGTCTAGCCTGGAGAAAAGTAGGGTCTGGGAGACCTTCCAGCAGCTTTTTAATACCCAAAAGAGGCCTACAGGAAAGCTGGAGAGAAATTTTTTTAAAGTTGATAGGATAAATTGTAATGGATTCAAAATGTAAGAGGGCAGGTTTAGAATAGATATTAGGAGGAAGTTCTTTACTGCAAGGGTAGAAATTCTTTACTGTGAGGCACTGGAACAGGTTGCCCAGAGAAGCTGTGGATGTCTCATCCCTTGAAATGTTCAAGGGCAGGTTTTTGGGGCTCTGAGGCAGGTGTAATGAAAGATGTCCCTGCCCATGGAAGGGGGTTTGGAACTAGATGGTCTTGAAGTAAAGATCCCTTCCAACCCATTCTATGAGTCTGTGATTCTGGCTATTTACTGATCACTGTTATTGGAAGAGCAATGGAGTAACACCAACCAGCCAACATCAGCCAAGCACACTCCCTGTTCACTTAGTTCCAGGTCAGCATCAGTGACAGCTTTCAAGAGAGCCAGACAAAGAGCTCAGATGGGGTAATTCCAAGTGTGACTGTGTCCTGTCATCCTCAAGTTCTGGATGGATGTCCCCAGATCTGCATCACCTCCTACATGCCCTATATTCAACAGAAGTAAACAAGATAGCAGGTAATACGGGGGAGAAGGACATTGAGAAATGTACCTACCCTGTGGTAACTTGGCATCTCCCTTGTGGTGTACATTCAGTTTTCAGTGAAGGTCAGACTCACAGTTTGCATCCACACTTTCATAGCTTTGTCTGTTGGAGTACACAGAACTGAAATTTTCTATATTTTTCACAACCCTGTATTGACTGGAACAGTTCTCCATTGCCTACTGTAACCCACCAAACTATTAGTTACGAATAGATAAGCCATTTCTGTAAAACATTAGACTTTTAGAACACTACAGCAGGTTCTTGCTCGTTTCCTTAAAATTTCTCCCAGAAGTTTTTGTATGCAAATATTGGCAGTTGTTTTAACTGGAAGCAAGCATAAAGTAATTTGGTGCCCATACGAAAGTTTGCCCAATATCAGCACTTCTGGAGTTCCCATTTTTCCTGCTCTGTTTGGGGATCCTAATTTTTAACACACACATTTGAGAAAACACAGATGAATACAAACATTGCTCAAATTTTCTTCCTCCTCTTTAAATTCAGCAGATATAAATACACAGCTAACAAGTAAATATTTACCAACTAATAAGCATTCAGCCATTAGGATGGTTCTTGTTTACTTTTGCCTTGTGGCTTTAATGCCTTTGAATGTCTTTATTCTGTGCCATGCTTTGCCTGCTGTGTACAAGGAGGGGAAGGCATTTTTCTAGTCTACTCTTAATTGAAACATGTATCATAGATTCAACATCAATAGCAATGGCAGGGGTAATAAAGCCACAGAGAAGCATCAGCATCAAATGCTGCTGGAAGAGAGTAAAAAAGACTTAAGGGAAAGAAATATAGTCTCCTTCACACCTACTCCCATTGAGCATGGACTGAAAAAAAGGTGTGTTTGAGTTACATGCAGCTCTTTTGTGATATCCTAACAGTAAAATGCAGAAAAAAAACCCAATTTTTATCTGCATTCTTTTCTATACTAACACTCCTAATCAGTTATATACCTCATAATTATTTGACTCCTTGCCTTTCGGTTTTTATTGTTTCCCTGAATGTTTTCAGTGCATTAATCAAATAATAAAGTCAACAGGAAAAGAGATTTTCCTCATAAAGAAAATACATTTATTTAGTGAATCAGAACACATTTATCTTTCTAAAATTTTCTAAATTCAGGTGCTTTTCTGAGAGTAATTTAAATTTAAAAAAAAGATGCCAAAGCAAATGTGTTTTAATGTACCCTCAAAAGATCTCAAGCTTAATCCAGGATCCATACTGTTCTTTAACCACTTATAGCCTTAGCAATGCAGTATTTTACAATATTTGCATGGCTAGACACAAAGCAAAGGTTTAAAATGTGGTTTCAAAGTTTGACATTAATCCAAGAGGTTTTTCTTCCATTTAAAACCTGTAGCATTTTAGGAGCTCACATCATCTGTTGACTCTAATTTTTGTTTATTATAATGAGCATTTTTAAATAGGTGAGGACATACTTCTGAACAAATTATATTCAGGAGAATCATGTATATGGACTGAGAAAATATCTGACTAACATTGAAAGAGTCAGCCCTCATACTACCCATTTAAGTTCCAGTGTTAACTATCAGCAGTTCCACAACTTCCTCATACATTAGAAAATCACCACCCTCTGCCATCACTACTCTCTTAAAACAACTGTGTAAGGTTTTGTACATCAGATATCTGTCTGCAAGTACATCTGCACACACTCACATCTAGAGAAGAGCTGTCTGACCTAAACACTGATACAACTGTGAACCACAAACTTTTTATTGCCGCTACCGAAACAAAACCATAAATGGATGGAATAAGGATGCCCAAGTGGCTGTTTCATTAAACTGGATTCTCTCTCACCTCTTCAGAGTATTGTAATGGCAGTCATCAATTCTGGCATTCAAGGACAGCAAATGATTTATAGCCAACTACACTAAACTAATTAAAAGCATCTTGCATAGTGCAAGATGAAAACACTGTCATCTGTTTGAAGCAGGGCATAGGTGAAAACCATGCTGCAGAAAGATTTACAAGCAAGTTTCTTACTTGTTAGAATTGAATACACAGCAAGCCAGTGTTCCCAGTGTTCACATGGATGACAGATTTGTCATTCAGAATAATCAGATCAAAGGGAAAACAAGATGAAAATAAATCAAGAGCTCTATATTCAATAATACTATCTAACTCCCACGCAGTACTTTTCCTTAATAAATATAAAAGCCCTTGATTATAATTTCAAAAAGACAACAATTAATCTATTTCAGGGTATAATTTACCAGGTGTTTTTACAATTTTCTATGCTAAAAAGAACTGCTGACTTCTAATGAGACTAGTGCAAATAAATCTAAACTTTTACCACCACTTTATAGAAACATAATGGGGAAAGCATTAAAGATACTGACGGCAGTGTATTTTTCCTTTCATTCTATACACTTTAGGTCTAATTTAAGGATTCTCTTTTCTCTGGCACAGCAAGTTGCCACTACGTCTCTTTTGAAGGTTGCAATCTTCCCCAGGTATTGCTGGATGCACTCAGCAGGAGTCACAGCCAAAGGCAACAGGCAGAGTTTATATACGGTATGTCCTAGCCAAACAAGGAGGCACACAAACAATATGAACAGTAAACTTGTTTTCCTAGAAGCAGTGTACAACCAAGCTTGCAATTAAGACAGAAAAAGGCATGTTCAATTCTAGAGTAGTACCTTATGGGCTGCCTGAATTCCTTGGGATTGCTTATGAGACAAAGCAACATCTGCTCCTGATCAGTAGTATCCCTAAAAGTGCATGGAGGAGCCTTGGCAAGACCACTCTGTTAGTGGGAGAGACTGTCAAGTAGGTGGGTAACCAGAAGCACCAGATTTTCTAAATTGATCAAAATTTGTGCCATATGTTGTCATTATTTCTTCTACAGAACTTGCCTGGAGTTTCCAGCTCAACTTGAAAACAAATAAACAACTTCGAAAAAAATCTGAACAAAGAATCTAAATTTCTGCAGTAAACTCTCTAGTTTGTTGTTTATTTTTCTCCCAAGCTTTTGTAAAAGCCGCACACAGTTTCTGTTCACTTACAACCATATAGAAATATATCAATCACTTGATCATACTTGGCAAATTAACAAAATCTAATTATGTATTTGGTTTTATCATGCTATAACAAATGCTAACATGGAATAAATAGTTAATACTTCTTGTCATCTATCTCAAAAGTAAAAGCCATAAGAAGTAAAATGTAAAATTTAAAAAGAATGAAACTTAATGACAGAAGTAGTATATACAGAATTAATAAATATATAATTTTAACATATTTTTCATTTAGTGAATTATTAAGGGTGGGTTTTTTTAATTTCTAAATCATGTATAATTAGCCATGGAGGTTGTTGCATGTATATACATGCAGAAAAGATATTGACATATGCGCAGCTGTTATCCATGAAACGAGATTACACACTCATGGGAACACTCGATTACAACAGATAAGATAAAAAAAGACCATAAACCCCTGCAGTGCTTCACAAAATAATCCATGACAGATGCTCACTGTGCAGCACCACCAGGTGTGGGATATTAGAAAGAAGATGTTACTGGCTTGTTCTAACACAGCTGCTCCTGATTTTCTGGAAAAATCTGACCTCTTCAGGAAACATTCCAAAGCTGGAAAAGGTTTTGAATGAACAAAGGAAAGAGTAATACTGTATGAAGCACCCAAATATAACACTTTTTTAGCCACAGGAAGAAGATCTACATAGAAAAAAATTATTTGGTATCACAATAATCAACATCAGAGTTATAGAGAAAAGAACAGTAGCTCATATGAATGCTAGGGATGTCCAGGGATAACACGAGAAAGGCTTTTAAGTCAGCTATTTACAATTGAAAATCTGTTAATTAATAGAAAGCCTGAAGGGATAGCAAAGGATTTATGGCATTCCAGTAAAGGAAGAAAGGCAGAACTTCTCTCTCAAGGAAGACTTTTTAGAGGTGTCATCATCAGAGGACAATTGCCCAAAACTCACCATCACCCTGCCTGCCCCCATTTTCTCCAATGCCACTATAAATCAAGCCAGTATTATTCCCCCAGGAATCCTGCCAGCTTCCAGCCCAACTAGATGGCAGATAACAGAAGAAAAAGACCCAGAAGGCAATGGGAGGGTGTTGTGCCAGGGAGGGACCAAGCTAGACTCTTAAAATCCCCCTTTAGTCATGGATCTCGGCCACATGAGGCAGTTAATTTACAGAAGGCACATGCTGTGAGTTGAGGGGAAAACATGTGACGACAGTGAGACAGGATTTTGGTTTCATTATGTCCCCTCCAGAAGTTCACTGAGAAGGAAATGCAGCTGGTGCTCCCACCCCAAATCCCCACAAGTCAGTGAAGATGTGTGTTCTTCCCCTGCAGCGCTGGCCAAATAAATGCTCTTTGGTCAGGAAAACACCAACCAGCACTCATTGGGATCCTGCAGGTCACCCACAGGAGCCTGGGGACAGAAATCACAGGAACACCATGCTTGCATGAAATTGCCACCTTTAAGAGCAGTTTTTCTTCCAGCACAGAAAGGTGGCCCTGGGAGGAGACGTTTCAGCTGCCTGCATGTATGTGTGAGTTAAAAGGTATTATAGGAAACACTTCAGCTGTCACTCAGCTGCACAGCCCTCCATCCCCTTCTCTGCAAATTCATGCAGTGGTTGCATATCCATCAGGAGTTACTCTGTAACTCCTGAGTAAATATGTCATTTAATGGGTGAGAGGTGCAGCTTCTCAGCCAAGCCAGTATGGGCAAATCTAATGCTTTGTTTGGGAACCCAACACATATTACCCTCTAGTGCTGAATTACAGCTTCAGTCTCTAAAACCTACAGCATGGACAGCAAACTGCCCCTATTTCACTACTGCCCTGCAATACTCTCTAAACAAGCCCCAGCCTACATTTTCAGCAAGACTGAAATTGTCTGCTTGAAGGTTTCTCACACATATGTCACAGCTCTCCAGCTCTGCAACACTTAGACTTTGTAGTCACAAAGGTGACTACACTACCAGTCCCTCACATCTACATTTGTCGCTCCTTTTTTTAAATGCACAACAAAAAACTGCCTTCTCCTTCTTTTTGAACTCGTTTTTTGGTGTGAGGTAATCAGCCCTTCTCTTGACTTAGCACTGGCCATTGAAGATGCAGCAGGCATGAAAGGTCACATCATCAGAACTCCTTATCTTTAATCAGACATCCATTTCCTCCTCTGCTTTAATCACTTTACATCTCATTTTAGATCTCAGTAGACTTTTTAGCCCCGCCTTGATTTTTCTTTTCCTTCCTTCTGTTCCCTTGTGTGACAGAAAGCTCATCTATGCACACACAGCTATTACTATTTATTTCTCTACCTATGTTATTTAGGCCTGTACAGGATTCTCAGAGAATATAATTCATGGAAAATAAAATAAATAAATAAATACTTTAAAAGTTTAATATATTCTGCAATCTCTTATGCTACATTTTTGAGTACAAGCAAAGGAAGCTGAGATTAATTTCTGATAATGAACAGAAAAGAAGCAGGAGATGAGAAGGGTCCAATCAATAATCCTTGATGGGCTAGTATACTGTAAAGATGTGTTCAAGTGTCTTTTACAACTGAGTGAATCTGACCCTTTTGAACTCTAGCCTCCCACAAACAGCAAAAGAAATGGAAGAGAAGTCTCACTGAGACCAAAGAGTCTTTTAGCTGAGGATCTTCAGCAACAGGACAAAGTGATCACACAGAGACATATTCCAGGGATATGCTCCCAGCAGGGTGCAGATCAGCACTGTCCTGAATCACAGGCATATCACCTGTGTGCTTTGACAGAGATTTTTCTGTGTTCAGTGACACATTTTTATTCCATTTGTTTTCTGAACCCATGTAAATGTCTGGAGCATGCAATATCCTCGACCACAGAACACAAGAGGCATCTCCCTTTGTTCTGAACGTGACATACATTAGCTTTGTTTGTTGCCTCTGATATCTGGTGAGGGACATCCTGAAACTGTTCACCTTTTCCATTTGTGCTTATTATATTCACTGCTCAATCCTCTCATTCCAAGGATGCTAAGTCCAGCTTTATTTAATCATTTACTTGTGCAGAACTGCTTTCACACCTTTTTTTTTCTTGATTATTCTGCATTGTACTTCCTGCAGTTCTATTTATTCATTGTCAAGATCGAGGGAGCACAGAACCATACAAATTATAGGTTTCTGCAGCTCTGCCTCCTTTGTTTTTTGTTCTCCACATAATCACCCCCAATATTCTGTTTCTTGGACTACCATTAAGCACAGAGGCAATGTTTTTATGGAATTACCTGTTATAATTTGAAGATTTTTTTTCTTGAATGGAAATAGAATGTTCAAGAACTCACTGCCACTCACATAAAGTTAGGATAATTCTTTCTTTTCAATGCACTCCTCAATATTTCATTTGCCATCCATCACCCAGTCTCTAAATACTTTTAATCATATATTTCAAATAAGCATTAAATTGAGTATATATTCTTCTTACCTGTTAGTGTCACTTAGTGAGCTTGCATAACTTTGGTTATATTAAGCAAAAAATAAGCTTTCAAAACAAACAATAAATACCTGTTAGCTCAAGTAGCATTATTCCATCCTCTAGTAAGAGTTCACTCAGATGATTTATTACTCACAAACTGCTGTTACACGGTGCTCTAATACCTTAGTGTATTCCATTCTGCCTGGGTGCAATCCAAGTAGATTTTCTTTTCTCCCCTCCAGGTAAATTTGTTCAGACAGGCTCAAAACAACATTAACAACGTACTATTTTTACACTATCCAACACAGTTGAGAAGCATTCATGGGAATGATTTCAAGTATTCATAGATGCTTTGTTTTCCTTGTAATTAATTTGAATCTCTGCCTGCAATACAAGTCAGCAACTGACACACCAGAAGATATAGCAAAGCAGCAGCATGTATAGGTAACAAAATAATACATTAGTAAAGAGAAAGGTGAGGTGAGTTAATGGATAGTTTTCCCTTCTGTGATCCTCTAAAAATAAATATTTACCCTTCTAAAGAAATAAAAAGGTATCTAAAAATCTGTGACTGATGAGAATTTCTACTAGTTCACTCATGAAATTGAAACCTTTTTTACATTTCCCCCTTGCTTTTTCCTGCTCCAAAGGCCGGGGGGGATAAGGGTTTTATTTATCTGTTTATTTTCTTCTCCACACCTAGCAACTTCTGGGCATATTGCAGGTTTGAAAGTGATAGGACCATGCCTAAGATGCTGGGAGCACAAGCCAAGCTATGGGCCCCTGGCATGCAAGCTGTCAGGCTGGGCTGGTTCCACAGCCATGCAGTGGGCACCCTCTTTTGTGCAATTCTTAAACCACCCAAAGAAGCAACTGCAAAGTAGAAGCAGAGAACCACAGAATAATAAGAAAAATCAGTCAAAAATCAGTCTTGATCAGGTTAGGAAAGACGATAAATTTCAACTCAGTGAAAATTAACTTGGGAAGCAGAGCACTGTTTTATGTGCAGGATTGATTTATCCATCCGAACAGCAAGTCCAAGACCCAACAAAACAAATCCCAACTTGTTGTGTCTGGGTGCACAAACTGGGCACCACATGATTGCAGCAGAGCATTCAAGATCCCAAGTCTGGAAGCCAATTCCCACAGGCAGACAGACCTAAAAGATGTTCCATGAATGTGCAAAGTCACAGGCTGAGTTTGTCCAGGCAGCTGGCACAGAAACTAAGCACAGGCACCCCGTTCTCTGCCACTACTTGCTCACCACTGCAGCACAAAGACACATGACAGGCAGAGGTGTCTGGAAAGGAGCACTCAACAGGCAGCACCTGGCTGGTACCCAGACAGCTCTTCAGCTTGATGTGCTCATCTTCTAAAAATATCAGTGGGCTTTTTTTGGTTTTTTTAATTGTATGTTCATGCATCACAACATATTTTAGTTGCCAGACAAAAGCCAAACTGCCCTGCTGCTAGCAGGCTGTGTCAAAATGGAAATGTATTATACAAATTATTGAAGTGTTAAGTCATGCAGTATGTATGCTGTCCAAAATACTACAGTGTCAGAAAACTGTAGGGTACAAATATATGCATCTTTAATTTCAGGTTAAGATGCAGGCTGTTGAACTTAGGGAACAAGTTTACATATCTCTTACTACCCTTCTGTATGTCTAAATTCCTGAACCCATGTGCCAGGTGCCACCCCAGTGGCTACTATGAAACATGTAACAGCTCTAGTTTGCCGCACATGGTCCAGCTTCCATGGTAAGGAAAAGGAAGGGAGTCCTCAGAGAGGAGCTGTGGGCAGGCACACCCTGTGAGTGCCTCTGGTTGTAACCAGGACATCTGTGTATATAACAAATGCAATCTATGTCATAGTATATATAATAGGATATGTAACAATATGACTGTACTCACAACAGATGCAATGGTAGTAAGTAGATCTTGCTGAACTAAGACAACTGAAACTCAGGTGAGAACTAGATGTCTGATGCTAGTGATATCTTTTTGTTACTGATTTTTATTCTTAAGAATTACTAAGGATTTTCATTCTTAAGTAGAGATTACAATATTTATCCCATTTTTATGTCCATCTGTGTTCCTGTGCCAAGAGTAGATATGAAAAGGCAAGTCATCTAACCAGTTTCCCTTTCTTCATACAGCACAGTAGACAAGCAGAGGACAAAAGGATTGTAGAGCCAAGGCAATTTTTGTATGTGCTGTCCAAATGCTACTGCAGCAGATATAACATAACATAACATAACATAACATAACATAACATAACATAACATAACATAACACAACATACATAACAACAATTTAAAGTTTCTTTTCCTGATCTCAAATCAACAGTCATGGAAAACAGAGCTATCATGGATATTCGATGACTGCACCCACACAGGTAACATTAGGTATGCACAAGAATAAAAGAGATTAGAATCCTAGATGTGTGGATCAGGTTCTGCTGTGGACCACCTTTAAGAAATTTCCCACACTCTTTTTATGCTCGGAGTTCCTGGTTCTCATAAAACCTAGATTAGGGCAGCCTAACAGGCATGCTCTTACTTCAAAAATAAAGTGATTTGTGGTGTTTCCCTTCAGAGGAAGACTAGTTACAAAAACTGCAATATGGCATTCAACCCCTGAAATCCAGCTACTACATCTTTTACAGACCCCCCTAACTTCTTGCTTGTGATAGGCAGGAAACTACTGTTTAAGGAGAAAAAAAAGAAAAAAGAAAAAAGGCATTTCACGTAAAGGTGAGAGAGACAAAATTGGAATTAAATACCACAAAGATTTAAGAAAAAGAGTTTTCCTTAATATAAGGTTGAACTGCTGTAAGTGACCTTGTAATGTTAAAGTGCACCTTGATTTTAGTATTGCTGTTCCTTAACAGGTTGTGTAAATCAAAAGCAATGAATAATTTTTCCCCACAGCTATTATAAGGTAATACTTTCAAAATAAAATTTTAAAAAAGGCAGGAAAATGAAAAATCTGCAAGTGAATAGGAGAAACAGCCATTAATAGGACAGTGATGGCGAAGCATCAGTAAGCCAAAATTGTCTACTCAAACCAATTTATTACTTCTAATTGCTTCATTTAACCTCCTCAAAAGAAAAAAAACCAAAAACACAAAAGCAAACCAAAACCTAATGCATAAGGTTAAAAGGCAGGCAATATTTTGCAGGTTGGTTACTAGAGAGGAAATCTGGAGACTGGAGTTTAAATCAGGCTGAGCAATGACCAGCAGGGCATGAGGACAGCCAGAAGAGCTTCTTGCTGCTCTGCACTTGTTCTCAAGACTGAAATTCCTTCTCTGCTTTTCCTCTGGGTAATAAATATGTAAATACAACCTGGTGGCAGAAGTATAGAGTGTGGGAATTAAGTAAGACTCATGGTGAGAGCTGGAAGAGCTGGTTACAGAGCAGCCAGGCTATGCTAAATAACCTTTGCTCTCCCTGGGTATGGTCTGCTGCAGAACGCTTTCTGATAGAAACCTACTAAAACAGTATGTGCAGCCACGGCTTCACTCCTAATGTCCCAGCATAGATCAAAAAGAAGGATTCAACTAAGTCAATGATGGAGAAAAACTAATTTCATGGTAAAATAATTCTAAAATATATTTAAGGTACATTGGCAAGGCTACTTTAAAGGGAATCTGCATTACAAAACATGTAAGGGAATTGAAGACTATATTCTCATGTTCTTCTGCTGCTAAAAAAACAGTTATTATTTATCACTTTCTGACTACAGTATTTTATGTAAACAATTTTCTGAGAAGAATACTTCTTCTTTTCTTCACTGTTTTGGTTTGGGTTTTATTTTTTAGACCGAATAGAAGGCACTGCTGCTTTTCCATCACCCAGAATTTCCATTTTCCTCTTAGAGGACACAGAAAAATAGGATGAAGAGAAAAACTGAAAATAACATTTTAACTTACGAAAAAGCAATTGCCTAAATGTGAATCCCTAACACTTTCCTACAAGAAGTTACTTAGAACAAATGTAAAATTGTGTTTTCACTTTTACATATGACAGTACCAGGGGTCACTGCAGAAAACTTGTCAAAGCAGCTGCAGCTGAATTTTGCACATTTAGAGAGCGAGAAATGGAGGACAGGTCTGCACTCCCTGCTGCAGCAAAAACATTTCCTGGAAACACAGCTTCATTTGCTAACAAAAATGGAACAGACAGGTTTTCAAACCTCTGCTTTTCCAAGCACAGCATATTCAGTGTTTGAACAGTACTTGTGATCCTGAAATTAAGATCTTGAGTTTTGACTAGAATATACAGAGCATCTGAAAATAAATATCACTTCAGATCCCAGATTGCTAGTGTATTCACTACCAGGTAAAAAAAAAAAAACAACAATCTATCAAACTGTTAGCACGAGTATTTTAAACAGAAGTGCAGCATATTTTGTTTTCAAAAAACAGAATTATAAGGGGGGAAAGACTGCTAAGACCAACAGCCAAGAAACATACATACATTTAACAAAGAGCTTAATTAAGGCATAGTAGTGCCATTAGAAGTCCAAATTTCTGATAATGCTCTTTTATGTTTGTAATGCCAAACTGCATTATGAAAATTACTTATTAAAAAAATTTGAAATATAATAGTTTTCTCTCATTTATGTATCTTGTAACTGGAGAAGCAAATCCTTTAGCCAGAGGAAGCTAAATTATTTAAATTACATCACTTTTCTGTAATCGTGAAGTTTTGTTATTACTACTAGATTTATCATAACTCAGATGTAACATTAAATTTTCATATCAGAGCCAAAAATTAGTATTAATTTAATTTTCATCGTTAAGGAGAAAAACAAAAGAAAAGTTGAAATGGTCACATGCGGAAATAAATTGGAAATAAATTGATTTTCATTTCATGCATATTGTGAAATGAAATGGTAAAAAAATGGTGAAATATGACACCACTCAATTATAATTTCTTTAACACCTGCTACTGGCATGTAAGATGCATTTCACTGCATTAATTTCAAAATTATTTACCAACCCCATGGTCAGTTGCCCTGCCAAGACTGTGTTTGCTTAGGAAAAAAGATATGGAAGAACACCATAACTGAAGGAGCATTTTTCCCTTTCTTTTTAAAACCAATTTTACTCTACCATTCTGTTTTAAAGACACAAGTCTATAATAACAGCTTAGCTGATTGCTTTCTGTATATCCTTTCTCATCCCACCAGATGCTGAAAATATGAAGAAAATCCCATAAATGCCAGATTGTAGCACATCTTGACACGTGTGATGTGATCTGCACTGCAGCCAAGTCAACCCTGATTTGATTCCTGACACAGATCCATGTCACCTGTCCAAGGAGTGCCACTGATCACTACAGCAATACTGCTAAGATCAAGCACTACTTATGCTCCACAGCAGTGAAAAACAATCATCTCTGCCTGCAATATTCCCCACCTAGCCACAGACCTTTTTCTGCCATGTTTTTCAGAAGAAAATTTTAAGATTATGGTTATTTTATGCTTATAGTTAGGATTATTATTAGCTCCTTGGTTTTCTCACCTTGAAGGGGTTTCCCAGATGATAACAGAGCCTTGCTCAAGCACTGTCTTAAGCCACAGACTGTCTTATCTGCTTCTGCCTACGTTCTCCACTCATTTCACCAGCTCCCCCTCCAGTTCCTGTTTGTTTTGCTAATGGATTTGCTGCCACAGCATACATAAAAGTAATACTAACATGGTCCGGCAAATTCAAGTCCCCAAAATGCAATCTCAAAACATTTTGCTTTCTGTAATGAGTTGTTACTATAGCAAGTCAGAAAGTTTGCAGCTGAGAAAATGCCCAGAGCCAACAAAGAAACCCAAAAGACAAGACTGGACACTGTAGCTTGAACACCAGACATATCTGTGTGGGAATCTGAGGTGTTTGTTAAAAAAGAAACAAATTATGCTGCATTATTGTTTATTCTGAATTTTAATCATTCAGTTCACATAATGAGAACACACTGATGACCTTTTATAATTAGCCCAATAGACTCCCCATGCAAAGCACTTGAGTCCTATCCATTGTGGAGCGTTACTTGTGGACCACGTGACTGAGTTGAAATGTGGCTCTAGGCAAAGCAATTAATCTCAATTTATACCAATTTCTCTCTAAGAAGTTATACTGTTATTCTTTTATCTCACAGACACTGTGACTAGTGTTGGTAAGCATTCTGAAGGTGGAATTTTCCATCAATGGTCTTCCAAACACTAACACTAATAATTGTGAGCCCAGGATGGCTGTTTTTAGTTCTCCCTGTCACACAGGAGGGATGACACAAAGCTCATGCTAAAAACAGATGTGTTTCAAACAAAACACTTACAAAGAGAAAATCACTATGTGCAGCCAAAGGAAGAAGGGTAAACCTTGCCAAATTTAATATTATAAAAATATTACACTCTTCTAAAAAAATAATTGAGGGAAATTCAAGAGATTTCTACATATTTTACCAAAACTCGTTTTCTATTGTACCTCAGAGGCATATGATGATGATGATACTTCCATGGCTGAATTAACATGGTCAACATTCTGCAAAGTAAATAGGCTCCTATTGATTAAATTAAGCATGGGGTGAACTTAAGCTGTTTTATCTGACCACCAGTGAATGTTTTGCTGGCTGGGAATGTCTCAGAAGAGGAACAGAAGTGCTTGGAATCGATATTGTCCAAACCAATCTTTTTTTCGCTATTATCAAGGACAACCCTGTAATTAAGAAGCAATTCCCTTAAACTGTCCAGCACAGTACACAAGGATGACTGCCTAAGACAGCTTCTCAGAGATACAGTTTGCACCTTGCCTCATGGGTTTGAATAATGTTAGCACCCAAGCAGACTCTCAAGTACCTATAGAAGGCTTCACTGCAAATAAATTTTTGGTCCAAAGAAAAATGCCTTTCATATTTACATGATGTCATCCTGAAGAACTCAGGGCATAAGCAGGTATCATCTTGAAGAAGTCAGGACATATTAGATAAATTACATAAAGCCAAGTTAGTCTGAGGGGTTAGGTTTGTAATAACCTTTAGTCCTACCTACATCGCAGAAATATAGGTAATTTACTTTAATCCATAGAGATAACACCACTGCAATATTTTGGCCTGAGAGATGTTGTCTCAACACATTCCAAAAGCATATTCACTAATTTCTTCACATCAGTAACTGTGATACATCGTCACAGTGTGCCTGTTCCATCCATGGTTCCAACACAGACCTCCTTCCCCAGACCTGAGGTTTGCAAAACATTGTGTGTGCTTGGCCTTATTGTACCTCCTCATTCTCTCTGCATTTATATTGAGGAGGGAAAGAGTCTTCTCTGCCAAGATTTTGTAAGAATTCAAAAAGAAAAAAACACCTGAAATTTAAATTACAATAAAATGTAGAAAGAGTTACTAACCAAAAGAAGAATCAAAAAGTTTACCTTGAATTTCTAAAAGAGAATTCATTAATTGAAACACCTTAAGATAGGCTTTTCTCATTTTTTTTTGTAATTCTTTCCTTTGTTTGTTTGTTTGTTTCTGTTTTTTTGCTTGTTTCAGATCTAGTTTATCCCTATGGATCATGAACTGTTCTATAAGCCAGCTCTAAATTTATGAGAATTTGGAGTTACAAGTCATTTTATAAGAAATAAGCATTATAGGAGAATATAAATGAGTTATGATGTTCAGCTAAACAGGTAAATAATGCTAAATAGTAAAGTAAAGTTATATACAGTGCTTGAAAACAAGTCTATGACAAATGTTTGAATCTAACAAGGTTGTTCACATGAGCTATTTATTAGAATTACCACCTGTCTTGGCAAAGACTATTATTTAGTAATTCTAATAATTAAATGGTTTAATTTCTAACAGTGACTGGAAAATTATTTGCAAATCATTTTTGGTTTCTGTGCTTCTTGCTGAGAAGCTCTTTTCAAAATATTAGATAAATAGAAAAAATATGTATTTTAGAGGAGAAATTTACCTATAAACCTAATGTATTTCTGTTGTGTATCTCACACCCTGGAAGGGTGCATAGAAAGGACTTCTCAGAATGAGTAATAGAGCACAGCAGCTTGGAAGAAATGAAGCACTGTAATTTTGCCTTTTTATTCATAATACTTCAATGCCCTGCAGACTCACTGCTTCTCACCAAGCATTTGAATAATGCATGGTTCCTGAAGTCCTGCAGCTCCTTCATGGAACATCATCAACTTCATAAAAAGGAAAGGGGTTTCAGGTAAAAAGCAATTGCTCAGGTTAGATGGTGCATTAAAAGTTATTTCAGCTGCAAGACAGAAGGGGTAAACTGTGGAAATGTTTTTTAACAAAGAAGATTGAACATCATG
Organism: Toxostoma redivivum; assembly: GCA_013397375.1. NCBI lineage: Eukaryota > Metazoa > Chordata > Aves > Passeriformes > Mimidae > Toxostoma > Toxostoma redivivum. The sequence goes on along the minus strand of VXBI01010177.1, from coordinate 1,037,905 downwards.
AAATCACATAAGACCTGTGAGATTGAGATGTTTCCCATTTATCAGGCAAGATAAACAAGGCAAAGCAAACATTAGTTAGAGATCAGAACAGAAGACAAAGTTCCTCCAAGTTCAGAAAGCATTTTATGTGACCACTGTTCCGCATCAATATTCAATCAGCTCTGGGGCAGGTTCCCAGCAAAATAACAGTAAACTAAAGCAGTGATTAGAGACAAATAAACCTAAGCCAGTATTTATGGTTTATACAAGGCCTAATGATCATTTAATACTATGATTTGGCTAGGAATTGATGCAATGCGAGGAATACAGCAATACATAATGAGTTTTTGAGACTAAGAGTGTACACATTGCTGTAATTTCAGGATAATATTGAAGACATCAATCTTAAGGAAAAATACTTTGGAAGCTTGGTTCTCTTTTTGTTTTAATACTTGCTTTAGAAGTAAATACAGGGTCAGAAACTTTAGTTAAGATTAGGTAGAGCCTGCTTGGAGCTGATGATGTGCTTGTTAAAGATGCAGAGCAATGTGATTTTCTCTACCCTGCATTCCAAAGATGGTTTAACAGAGGACCACCAGCATCTATCTCCAAAACATACATGCACAGTCTCTACAAAAACCCCTCAGGAATGCACAGGCACAGAAAAGAAAACAAGGTGCCTTCTGCTTCTAAGGCAGAAAGATATGCTGGACTTAAAAAGCAGAGGGATAACTACAGGGAGCAGCACTGTGAGGAGAAGTTAATGGAGCTCTTGCTCCTGAACTGCCCTGATTTGTCACCCTGCAGCTACCTTATTAAGAAAGGGAATAAATTATTTGGACCAGAATATGGAATGCACAATTGTTCCATCTTGTTTTAGTGATCCTAAACACTGTAGCTCCCAGTGAGACTACTGTGCTGAGGCAGGGCAGTGTCTGTGCTGCTCAGGAGTCATGGTGAATGTACTGTGCATATCATTCATTCTGCCTCTTGTATACAGATTTGCATACACTCCACAGGTTTTTCAGAGACTGGGATACTCAGAAATATTCAAAATTTGTGTATGATGTACAGACATCTCTGCTAAGGCTGCTTGTACTGCTAGAAGTGTGCACAAGCAGAGTTTCAGGTGATAAAGAAATTTAATTGGGGTTACATTAAAAGTGCTTATATTTTTGGGGCATGATGAAAATTTGGGAAAGATTAGGATGACACAAGGAGACTAAAATTTCTGCAGGCACCAGTTCATGTCTATCAGCTTTGTTTGAACTGAGCTCTTACCTTTTTAAAGAGAAGAGAATCAGCTTAAAATCAGGTTAGGATTAGAACCCAATGGCTATATGGAAGAAAATTCTTATTGCAAGCTTAGCAGGATAACTAGGAATGAAAGAGGACCCTTTACTCAACATAGGAAGATCCTATAGAGTCCTGGGGAGGAGAATCCATGAATTGCTTCCATTCAAGAAAGGGAAATATTTTTAGAGTAACCCAGTAGACCAAAGCATCATAAAGAAATGGATAAAGGTAACAAAGAACAAAATAGATATCCTTAGAACAAGGTGAATTTTGCTTTTCCCTTTAAACCCTCTATTTGAAACAAGTAAAAGGAAACTAATATAGCAACAATGAAACTTTTGAAGCAGGTATGTGAGGCAGAACCAAGGACCCTACACTGAGAATGTTTCATCTATAACTTTCTGATGTAATAAAACAAAGTAGTAAATCAATGTGAAAAATCCAAGTAAATAAATTTTTAGCAACCATAATGCCAACTAATCCTTGTCTTTCTGAAATCTAATGCAGCTATTCCTCAACCAAAGGAAGATCCTGTGTAAGAACAAAGATTTTTTAATCGGCTTTTCTGCTTCTGACAGTGTCCAGTAGTGAAGCCTGAAAGATCATAAAAATAGGCCAAGCTTGTAATGCTTTTTTCTTAGCATAGTGGAGATTTCAGCTCAGGAAGTTCCTAATATAGAGATGGTATCTTTGTGTTTAATAACCCTCAGTAGTTTTTTTTCTTCCTTTACCTTTTACTTTTTTCCAACACATGAAGACTTTTAGCAATTCAGAAGCATTCTCTCGCAAAAAAAAAATAAAATTTCATTAATTAATGTGAAAAACTGTCTTAATGTATTTATGTTGAACCTGTCACTTGCTGACATTTAATAACTCCAAGTTCTTATATTACAAAAAGTAATGACAATCATGTCTCATATAAAACATTATTCAGCTAGAGCACAGTTTTAAAAATGCCCAGAAGATCCCTTTTCCTTGAAAACCTAGACAAAGAAAAAATGTTGCAAGACAAATAACAGTAGAATTTTTATTATATTGATTTCTTTATTTTGCCTTTTTCTAGGTGATTGCTTGGAACACAATCTTAAGTGTTTCTTGCATACTGGGTTCAGAGTCATGCTAAGACTTACACATATATTGGCTACACCTTAATTCTATACCAATGGTTTACCATTCTGCAAGCAATAATAAAAAACAAAGATAATACATCCATGACTGCATGAACATGAAAGGACAGGACAGCATGAACAGCCCCAAAACTCCCATCAGAGAGATAATGATCCAGGGGAGCTTGCAGGAAAGGAGAAAAAGCATGCCATGGATGCCACCAGGTAATTTTTAATTCTTCCTGTACAAGCAAAAAGCTAATTAAGTTTCCCTGCTTGAATAGAATTTATATTTACAGTAACTTGTGAGACTTTCTTTTTTAAGATTAAAAATACAGGCTTTATGAAGTCAGAGAATTTGTTGAGGTCGTCAGGTTAGTTCTGTACTTTTTTTATATTCTTTTTCCAAATTTTAGAGAGGTTCCAAAAATAGCATTTGTCAGAGACACTACATTCTGTGCTATTGTAAAACCGTAGCCAAGTGTTAAGTAGTTACTATGATCAAGTAGTTTTCCGTTTACAATTTCATATAACAATTTGCGTTTCAGTTCTCTCTCTATAACAAATACAAAAAAGGTCATAAAAATGTTATGTAAAATAGCATACCCCTTCTCTGCATAGTGGAATATCTTAGACTCCAATTTCTGATGGCTTTCAAGTTCCCAAATGTGAATCATAGCTTTTCTTTTTTTTCCCCAGAAATATTAAGCATTTTTCATCACTTAATGAACAATGTGAAAACACAAAACCCCCATGGAAAAACACCCATGAGCCTTTCTCAAAAATAAAATGTATACAATGTTAAGAATCCTTTTAGATACTTTAAGAACTAAAAACAAGTACAAGTAAAGCAATTAACTTCTCAAACACATTAAATGTTCCTCTTTCCACAGTATCTTTTCTATTTGACTGTGGCCAGGTGTTTATTAATCCAGCACAATGGATCATCTATTGCAGCATCTCAAAAGTATGCTACACAATCATACTGTTCATATGCAAACACCTGTGTTTCTTTTACAGGAGGAAATATGGCACTGTCTAGATTTCTCACATTCATGTCGGGAAAATGAAAGCAATTAGAACCTAACCACTCAGCACTGGTACAGCCACACCTGCAGTACTGGTTCCAGTTCTGGACAGACCAGCAAAGGGCCACTGATAAGATGTAGGGCCTGGAGCAGCTCTTCTCTGATGAGAGGCTGTGAGAGCTGTGACTGTTTAGCTCTAGAGAAGAGAAAGTTTGGAAAGTTTGGAGGATGTCATCAATGCATATAAATAAGGGAAAGGTACAAATAAGAGGGAGCCATGACTCCCTTCCCTGCTACGTCCATCCCTAGTAGTGGTTGACACTGGATACTTAGGAAAAGAATGCACCATCCTCTTTCATAGAGCAATTCTTCCCCTCTGCCCAACCCTCCAGCAACCTTTCATCTTCCTGTAGATGATGGTTCAGGGATACCTAGTTCCCATCATCATGCTTAACAGCCTTAGATGGAAGTATCTGTCATGAATTCATCTAATTGCTTTTGAACCCATTCAAACTTTAGGCCTCCACAACACTCTTGCAGAAATGAACCCTGCAATATAATTATGCACATAATGATGAACTACTTCCCTTCATTTGTCTTAAAGCAACTGCGTGATAATTTCACTGGATATGGCCTTGCTTTTGTACTAAGAGAAAAAGCAAATAATAACTCCTTCACCTTCTCCATGATATTAATGATTTTGTATACCTCACTCTTAATTCTTCTGAGTAATTCTTTTTCTAAACTGAAAAATTCTTTAAAGTCTCTTTACACAGAAATTGTTCCTTCTCTCTGATGCAAGATCCCTTGGAATTGTACAAGAGCATGCTTTTCACTTATGCTTTCTTCTCCTCTCATTATCATTTTCTAACTTTATCAAAACCCTCCTACAATTCCTCCTTTTCAGGCTCAAGAATGCAATTTACCCTTTCTGTGTGCTGAATCTGTCCCATTCTTTATATAATGCTATTACATCCTTCTTGAGGGTGGGAGAGAAGACCTACATCCAAGTAAAAAACATGCACTGTAACACAATTGCATTTTAGTTTTTCAGAAGTTGATGCTACCTGAAATATTCTATTTTTATCCTAGATCTTAAAATCTAAACTTTTTCTACATGAAAGTAGAAAACTGTTATGAGAAATGGCCCAGATCAAAAGAGAGAGAGAGAACATATTTAAATTTCAACCCAATCAATAGATAGCTTTTTAAACAAATCTCAAAAGAGAGGGAAGATGTTCCTCTGAAAAATACCAGCCAAAACGATCATAGAAACTAATAAAAAGTCAATACCACCTTGGTATTGATAAGAAATGTGTGTTTGTGCTGGACCATTTATTACCATTAAACAGCATGCAGGCATATAGCTTGTTTTAAGCCAGCCATTAGACTGGCCACACACAGGCCTAGCTCTCCTCAGTCTCTTGACTTTGCCCATGTGCCACACACAAAGAAACTGTTATCTGGATGACAAAACTAGCACTGCAACAACAGACTCTACTAAAGCATGGCAGTATTATTCTATCAGTACTCATCTGTTGAGTATTGTGTTCTGTGGGCAAACTCAGGCTGTGAGTTTTAGAAGGATTTTTCTTTTCTTGAAGGCTTCAGTCTTTCTCTGCTGTACCAAATTGCATAACCTTCATGTTTTGAAATTGATCACTCTAGCAGGAAGTTACATTCTGCCTCCATGGATATTTCTTTAGCCATTTCCTCCAGGTGGCTTGACTGTAGGTCTCGGAAATATTGCTCCTGAACCTCTTCAAGCCTGGTCCAGAGATGATGATCTGAGCAGCTCCATCCTCGGCACATTTCATGTGTGCTGTCTCTCAGAACTCCTGTAAGCTCATGGCACGCTGCAGTCACCATCTGCACAGAATCAAGTGAGCTCTGTGCTACGATAGAGCAGTGTATTTTGCAAGCACGCCTCCTGCTTCTTTCCAGCACTTTTCTTTCCTCAGACCATAGAAGGAAGACTGTACTGCCCCTTGAGACAGCAGGCAAAAGGACAAGTAAGCACTCCAGACAAGAACTCAGAAGAATGAGGAATGTGAACAAAATAAATACACAGGACACAAAGGAAAAAAAAAGACAAAAAAAAGCAAAAAAAACCCAAACAAACAAAAAAAAACCACCAAAGAAAACAGGATGGAAGAGAATGCAAAATGGCAGTGGAAAGAGAGTATTAGGAGAACCAGAGCAGAGAAGGTGAGATATAAGATGACAAGCTTGCAAAAATCCTATAGAAAAAAGGCATAGATATGAACATTTATAGCTCAGAGTATAATATCAGGGAGAAAAAAAGAAAGCTATCATGGGCCCTGATAAAAGGGTTATGAGTGGGATTATGCTGACTGGAGAGTAATTCTTCATGAAGTCAGCTCTGTCCTACTAGGAAGTTTGCATTCTTCACTGATCTCTCTGGGATGGTCTATCATTTTCCAGCAATAGTATCTAAATAAGGGAGATTCTCCTGATTTGGCTACAATAAGTAAATGTCTGAGTGAAGTCACTGTAAACACCACTATATTGTCAGTTTACCCCTCTACCATCTTCAAGGAGAAAGTCTAAAGACATGGCATTCTCTTCATCCTGATAGATGTACCTGCTGCAAAAAAAAACCCTGAAACACCATAGATTATCCATCAAAGGGAAGAGGGGAAGGAAAGGAGTAACCACAGAGATTCAGCACATTCAGACTTTTAAATTTGGACATCTAGAATGCTAAAACACAAAAAGGATGCTGAAGTTTTAAGTCCACCATTCAAAGATCAAATATGAGGAAAAAAACCCTACTTAAGCAATGTTGTCATCTCTGTTCAATGCACTATGCAATTACATAATCATGTATTCTTCCATTAAATTACACAAAGGATAGACGAATCTGAGAATGCCAGTGATACTTGTCTACAAAATTAGCCATATGGATCTCTTTATTTCTGCTGTCACAAAAGTTAGATAGTGGGTAATGACAGAAGACTTGAGAAGAAAAGCAGATTCAGGGTGGTTTATACTCTCCAGAACTGGAAAACTGTACGTGATCTCTAACATTACTGTGCAATCCCTGAATGATGTTGATCGAGGTTCCTCTTTAAAGATAATCATGAAGATCCAAGCTCTTCTCCACCAGTTGAGTCCGGTCTCTACATCAGATGATCCAGTAGTCTCCATGAGATGCCTTTCTACATCTTTACTACTCCCAGTATGACCACTTGAGGTCTGATGTATTATTTAATAATTCCAAATAGCTGTAACTGCCATTGATACAAAAACACAGCAAGATATTAATAAAAATGTTCAACTCCAGAGTTTCCCAAATTCCTCTGGCCAAAATTATTTATTAAAATCTCTGTGTCTTATTTCCTCATATGTGTGCAGTGATTACAGCACCACCTCACTGCACAGGGATGCTCTAAAGATTGTTTGCAAAGATCTAAGAGGTTGCTGTAATCAGGGAGGAGATGATGTTTTTTCTAATGTGCCTTTGATAACCTGACATCTTATGGTGAGGGCTACAAAGGGAAATGAAAAGATTGTATCTGCTGTAGGATGCATCTGTTGTACATAAATGACGCACAAGAATGCACAACGAACATGAGCACACAGCAAGTGCCTGTTCACTCAACAAGACTAACCCTCCTCTGGGATAAATGAGATGGGAATTTTTGCTGTTGACAAGATGTTTGGGGAGTCTTCATATTCTCAAGAATGATTTCTTAAAATGTTTTAAAACTTCTTTTCCATTAAAAAGAATCATATCTGTGCTTGTAAATACTCACTATAAACAAGGTAAAAAGTAAAAAATGTTACCAATATATCACTTCTGATTAGAAGAAAAATATTATTCCTTACCTACCTGCAGCAGGGAGAAAAAAACCAAAATGGAGTTATAAACATGAGCAATTCAGACTGATTTCATATCTCCCTAACCCACAGAAGTCATCCACAAGTGAAAAGAAAGTCTTGTTATAAAACCAAATGCCCTATGAATGGCTCTTTAAATAGAACATTGCATGGCTTAAGCACCTACATTTCATGAAAATAAATAATTCCTTCAGTGATTGCAGACTTTTTATTACTTTCTGAAAACTACAGATACAAAACTCCACAGAAGTGAATACGCAACACAGTGAGTCATCTGAGCAACAAATTAGTTCCATTTAATTCTTCAAGGTTGCTTTACAAATTAAGTCTAATGAGATGTCTGAGTCATTAATGCCAGAAACATCAAAGGAATACATTCTGTTTATAAATTTTTGTGATTTTGAGTTATATGAAATTGTGTCCAGTTTTCTGGTTTTTTTTCAAAAGTTATTTCCCAAGTGCCTGCAAACAGGTGATCACAGAAGCATGTACACTGTATTTTGGGAGCCATTAATAATTTCAATGCTCTGACTAGGATACAAAAACAGTCACATAAATTTGTGTTTCTTAGGGCAGCAAGAGTGAAACCAATGACACATCCAAGAACAGAGACCTTAAACATCAGGTGTGCATGAATGCCACGTAACTTTACAAATAACAAACAGTACTTGAGGAACAGATTATCTGAAGATGGTCACCCTCTCCTATTGCTTTCTGAGAAGTGTCATGATCTTTCTCAAACCTGGGCTAGATGGCATTTGCATGGAGGAAGGGGAGAATGCACTTTCCAGCTTCCAAATCACGCTTCTCATTTGGAAGTGCGTATCGCCTCTGCTCCATATGGAAGTGAGCGTGACTCAAAGCACTCGTGCCACATGTAGCTAGGTCAGATGGTTGGTTATGATTAAAGTCTGCCTCAGCTTACTGACCTGAATAAATTCTAAGACATACAGAACAAGATGATAAATTCTCACCCAAGAATACCAACCGCTTTCTCTAATAGCTGGATGATGTAGAGTGATTCAGTGTTACTCCTGGGACTCTTTTAAAAGATAATCTTAATCATGGCTTGTGTGTTGATTTGGACAGAATAACTCGCAAATTTGCCACTGGGATCGTGAAAGGCACCATAAATATTTGTGATAAATGACTGCAAAGGAAAAGTAACCTCAGAAAACCTTGAGAAGTATTCTCTCCTATTCAAAATTACCTTGTTAATTTTATTTTAAATATTTTAATCAATGTCATGGACAATTTGTTTTATGCCATAGAGAATATGCCAGTGATGATGACTAATTCCCCCGTAAATATCAGGTTATCCTGGTTCAGCACTTCACAGCACAGAATTATTCTGAAGACTAGAAAAATAGGCTTTCCCGACTTTTATTCCTTAATCTATTCCATTCTAATGTGTACTATACCATCTGCCATCACTAAAGCACAGTAATTTACTTTTGAATACATAAAAAAGTTTGAGCCCAACACATATCCAGATCATTATCTATTTCTTCATTTATTCTTATTGATGGATCTATTTTTAGATCTTCCTACTGAAGGTATCCTGATTTCATAAAGCGTTTCTGCTTAAGCATACTACTGTTGGGCTCTCTTTAAGGAGAATTAGGATGCAACTTAACTGGAATCTAACATTTTTTTCCTTTAGTCTACTAACACATATTATACAAGAAATCAGACTCATTAATACCTTTTTACTCATTTTATATACATATATATAATTCAGAAGTGGCATAGAATCTCAGTAATACTAGGATGTAAAGATGAAATGTTGATACCCACTTAAAAGATTTCCATACAAAATTTGAGCTGATTTGTAGTATGTACATTTCCACTTAATCTATTCAATTACTTCCATAAGGTAGTTATGAACACAAGCTACTAAAATAATTTGCAGATTGCATCTTCTATTATATACTACTGACTAGGTAAATTAGCACTAAATATCAGTGACTAATACTGCTGGGACGAACTTCATAATTAAAAGAATATAAAGGATTGAAAAACTGAAGCATTAGCATTTCCTGTATTCTGGTATTCATGCAGTTCACGTACTTTTACATGCAAGTCTGTTTCTTTGAGAATAATGAGTGAGCAGTGCCCTGGCAGCCAGGAGGGTCAAGCCTGTCCTGGGGGGCATCAGGCACAGCATCACAGCTGGGCAAGGGAGGGGATTGTCCTGCTCTGCTCTGAGCTGGGGCAGCCTCACCTCCAGTGCTGGGGGCAGTTTTGGGTGCCACAATATAAGAAAGGACATGAAGCTATCAGAGAGCATCCAGAAGAGAGCAATAAGGATGGTGAAGAGGCTGGAGGGAAAGTAGTATGAGGATTGGCTGAGGTCACTTGGTCTGTTTAGCCTGGAGGAGACTGAGGGGAGACATCACTGTCTTCAACATCTTCATGAGGTGAAGAGGAGGGGCAGACATTGATGTCTTCCCTGTGATGAGCAGAGACAGCATCAAGCTGGGCCAGGGGACATTTAACCTGGATATCAGGAGAAAGTTTTTCACCCAAATGGTAGTTGAGCACTGGAACAGGCTCCACAGGGAAGTGGTCACAGCACCAGTCTGACAGAAGTTTGGAATATGCTCCCAAATATGGTGTGGTTCCTGGGGCAAAGGGCCAGGAGTTGGACTTGATCCTGACAGGCCCCTTCCAACTCACCATATTCTATGATTCTATGAACACTAAATGCAACATAGACAGATTAGGAAAATAATCAGAAATTCTACAGCAGGTAGATCCAAAGAAGCATTTAGTAGACTTTGGTGAACAAATCAAGAGTGTGATGCCATCTCTACTCTTCATCCTCTCCCTGTAACACAGTTCCTAAATTCACTATTCCTATGGTCTTTCCAGTTTCCTAAATATCTTTATGGTATGTTGTGCATGGGTTTAGTTGTTTCCAGAACTGAGCAACTGGCTACCCATCTGATCACACACAGATTAGAAGCCAGGAAACTACAGAAAGCAATGCAAGAGCTCCCTGAGAAGCCAGTCACAACATCCTACTAAGTACCAAATTCACATGACCATCCCCAAATTAGAACTAATCATTTTCCTTTTAAAACTGAGCTGCTAGAAGAAAAGTTTCCTCACTTACTAACCTGCCATGCTCACCTCCACCCACAGGCTGCAGATTTGAAACTCATGCATCTTACTGCTCAGAGCAGCTCTGCACAACCCCAGGTTAGCCTGGAAAGGCCAACTTTTCCCAGTACTCTTGAAACTTGGCTTACAAAGCCAAGAACTAGGGGAGAAGGGGGTGTTTTGGGCATAACAGGCTGGGGCAGGGTAGGGTACTGCAAGAGTGACCTGTGAAAGAGAAGGTCAGGGACTGCCCTATGCTGGTCACAGCCACATCAGCAGCTGACAAAATAGACCCATCATCTACCATAACTATTCATCTTAGTTCGTGATACTGGGACCAGAGATTACAAGTTAATATAAATCAGCAATAATTTCCCAGTTATGACTGGTTTTGCTCATGATGAGGTGGCAAAGGCTCTCCTTTAGCATGTTCATCTGCACCTTGGAGGATGTTCAGCTTCTGTGCTTGCAGAATTGTATGAACAAGTGAGATGAGAAGAAAACTTTTTTCCAAGGCTTTGATGGATAGCATTAGGTTATGGAGTCAGAACACCAAATTACTGTTAAAAGTGCCATCCATTTCAGAATTAATTTCGATACTCTTGTAAGTTTCTTCATATAAATTACATTCTTTTGGATAGTAAGAAATACAGTAACCAGCCTGTGGAACAGTGGCAGAGGAATTTACTGTGCTGTTGCATGAAAGGTACTGAGGATATCAATTCCTCAGGCTTCAGGGCACAGAGTGAATCTCCATTTAAGATCCATAAGGAACCACAGGGACCCATAACCTTCCACATAACATGTCATACACAAAATTTTCCACTCAGCTACAGTTCTCCACAGCTGGTCTTTCAATTTTATTCTTTTAAGACAAGTTGAAAAATATGAATTCATATAATGAAAGCCCAAACCTCTCCACCTCCTGGTTTAACATTTCTATCAAATAACAAGCACTGTGTTCCTTTCCATGTGTTTTTTACATAAGTCTTCCACTTCTACATTTCCTCAATGCTGTTTTTGAAGCTTTATTTTCCACAAATTTTCTTTTCCAATGTATTTGGGTAGAGAGGCTGGAGATTAAACTCCCCTCCTCTCCCAACCATTTTTAACATTGTTCTGACTGGTACTAAGCACAGCACCAGCATTTTCAGGCTACTATCACAATGATTTCTAGATCTCTTTTCTGAGTGCTAATGGATAATTTACAGCCCATCGCTGTGTTAGCAGCAATATTTTTATCCCCTTTACACTACTTTGAATTTATTGCTACAATTTTATTTCTTGCATTATTGTGCAGCCACTGAGTACCATGAGATTCTTCAGTAATTCTTTGATTTTAATTTAATGCTTTAATTATTCGATATTGCAGAATTATGTCTTTTTTATGACTATGTCATTTTTCCAGATTTAGAAATATGCTGAATAGTATATATTCAATGAGATTCCAGTAAGATCCCAATCATAATTTCCTGCCAGATTAGTGGCAACCTGCACCCAACAAAGAAATATCATGTTAACTCCACACACTGTCTCACTGCCAAATTGAGTTTACTAACAAAACTTAGCTCTACATGCTCCTACTTGATGAAATAACAATACTATCTTCAACATCCCAAAGCCTCAAAGAAATTAATAACTGGAAAAATGGAAATCAGAATGTTTTCTAAAAGATGAGGGAAAACAAGGGATGACTGTTTTCCAGCGATTCCCATGACTCCTCAGAGCTCTTCAGCTGATCCTCCTGCTTTCTCCAAGGGCTTTCTCAAACAAGAGTTTGTACTCCAGACACTCCAGGTTTGTACTCCAGGTACTCCAGACAGCACCTCTGTAAACAACTGGGTACTGAGAAAGTGTCAGTCTTCATGCTGAAATACTTGGGTTTAACTGGAATGCCATGACTAGCATCTAACCCACCAGCAAGAGCAATAACTTTCCTCTACTCCTACTCGCACAGTCCTAGTGTGTCTTTTCATATGCTGATTCAACTCACTAGCCAGAAAGAGGTTTTATTTATTTCACTAGCCTAGTTTCTTTGCAAGCTATTAACTATTGGGCAAAAGAGTGTGGTGAGACACTGAGTGGGAGCACAGCCCCTCCTTCCTTTGATATGAATTCTTCCTGTCCCAAATAGCCCCACGCCATCAGGGCAGGGGACAGAGCAGAGCAAGTTGCAAGAGCAAGGCTCTCTCACCCCCTCCCATGACATACTAGATTTTACCTCCAACTCAAGAGACAAATATACTCACTCAAAACCAAGTTTCCTTTTTAAACTGAATCTTCACTGGATTACCAGAAAATAAATGAGAAATGTTTTTTAAATCATATTAATAAATGTCAAGATCATATCTAGAATTACTACATCAAATTAGTCATCCCCAAATTATCATTTATTCCTCTAGGAAATACTAAGATTAATTGCCTGTAAATTCCCAAAGACACGGAATACTAATAATATCACTACTAATGGGCATTTACTTTAATTAATCTGTAAACAAGCTGCTGGTCTTGAGACTGAAATGTCCACTCAGTGTTCCAGGGAAAGTCTTACAAGGTATTGTGATCAGAATATTATTTTTCTATCAATATTATAACAATTCTTGGCCACTACTTAGTGCCTAAGATCAGGGCATTTCAAAGTTAATTTATACTCATCATATAATCTGATCATAGCAGAAGTTAGATGGAGGCAAAGTTTAGAGTGATTAAGGCTGCTAGAAGTATTTTTTTCACTTGAGTGAATGCATTCACCATCTAATTCCTCTCCAGAACCATCATCTGATGCTTATCAGCTAAAACCACAATATCAGATACCCCAATCACAACTAAATCGCATTCTTATCAGGTGGGACAGACAAATCTGTTCAAAACCAGAGTGACTGTGCTCCAACTTTCTAGTGCAGCTGTCCAAGCATTAGCTGCCTTCTGCTACTCCATGACATTGTGCTAGTCACATTCAGTGGCTGATGCTACTCCAAGGTAAGCGAGTTAAGTAATCACTAATTCATCCTGCTCTCAGCAACCAGGCTCTGCTGCAGCTAAATCTCCCAGAAACGTGCAGTCAATTGTTATTAGATTATTAGTAGAGCCTCCCTGACCTTTGCTGTCTTGAAATTAAGCTGCTCAGGGACTGAAATAAGCATCTCATTTAGGTGCACAGTAGTAATTTCATCTTAAAATATAATGCCTGTAAGCCATTTATATTTTCTAAGATATCTGAGACCGTTACTTAGTAGCTGACATTTCCAAATTACACACTTCCAGAACTATTCCATATGGGGTAAAATGCCATCTAATTCAGATTTTCATGCTCTTAGCTACATGGAACTTACCTTCCTTAATGTTACAAAACTTTATGCACACGTTATTCAATCCACCTTGTAGGGAGTTAAGTGTTTCCCTCAAATGCCTACAACAACTATTTTTTCCACAACAGGCAGCAGTGTTCAAAATAAAAATGATTTAGCTGCTGAAGTACATTAAGTTGTCTCTCATCTGTACATATGCAGATTTGCTGGAAGTAGGAATTGCTTACTCTTCTTCTACAGCCTTTAAATTTGCAGTAGGTTTTTAGCATCCCACTGCATCTGATCATCAGGGGTTTAGGACTCATTTAATCTGGAGATAACACTTGGTTCCCTATATTATGTTCACTTATGTAAGTAAAAAAGTTAGAGAAGTACAGTTTGACATTTACCTAATTTCTACCAAATTTCTACAAAAATAGTGTAAAAAAGTTTCCTGAATCCCTGCAATAGACATTAGGGACTGTATGAAGGGAAAATAATTGCCTGCTTTACCTATAAAATGACAAAATATTATTACACCACTTTAATATAAGACTTGGTTTATGGCCTAACTCCTTGAATTATGGCATCATTTTGTGTTTTCATTTTGTGTTGCCAACACTGTTATATGAGAATCTTTAAAATAAAAAGAGGAGTCTGAGGAATGATGCAACATCTCAGGAAGGCCATCATTATCCAGTTGTGAAATCTCTTTTAGGGATCTGAAGCAGTAAGTTGTTAAGTGAACTCTACTAGAAACAGACTTTGTTCCCCATTTCTCTTGCATAGACAAAGGAGGACATGGAGGCTGTTTTCTTGATGTCTTCTAATGACTGCTTCATCCTTTGGCAGGTATGGTCAACTACTGAGCTTCACTGACACGGAAGAGACCATAACAGCCTCCTTTACCTCTTATCATGAGGCGTGATGCTGGTAACTCATAACATGTAAACAGACTGTGCACTGCTCAACCAGAAGATGACAGTAACATGACCAAACTCAGTTTTGGACAAATACTTAGATCTTAAAGTCCTTCAACAGAAACAGCTAGGGGTGAAAGAGTAAAGAAAAATATAAATATTTTTGTTTTTTATAGGAGATCAAAGCAGAAACCCACACAGCTGCTATTCCAAAGAACATAAGGAAGGTAAGAGGAGAACAGATATCTGTAGCTGCTGCATAACTGGCTTCCCTCTCCCAGAAACAACCATGATAACAATGAAAATAAGTCTCATTTGCCTTGCTCCCTCCTCCCACACATTCCAGGAAGGGATTTGATGGGGTGGCATGGACAGCAGAACAATTTTAAAGCCTGGACTTACATGAACCAGGACCATCTCATCCAGACTTCAACCAGAACAGGAATTGCACCCATTTGCAACAATCTCTGACATGCAAATACAGCATCCCATTGTTCATATTAGCAAGATCAGAAAGTAATTTGCCTGGTAGTTGAGGCTGAAAGAGAAGAAACTGTTTTTCTGCTCTCATAATGAGTCGGTCAGTAATGCCAAGACTTGTATGTAAGAACTGGCAAGGGTAGATGGCCACAGGTTTCAATGGATATGAAACTTGGCAGAAGGCCAACAGGCATGTGGGTCCATCCAAGGGCAGACTGTAGGAAGAAAAAATAAAATCAGGAGGATTAGTGGACTTGAGCTTTGGAAGAACAGTACGAGAGTAAAATCAGATCATCTTTGCCTGACACACTCCCTAATTGATATTTAGATGTATGCACAACAGGTGTGTAGTTAAATATACATGAATTAATAAAGATGCTGTGTGCCATTTGAAGTGACACTACAGCATCTGTCCAACCTCCTGCCTGAGGCTTAAGAGTGACCTAGAACCATTAGACACACTAGATGTGGGGAGGAATACTCAGCTCTACAGTTTGCTTGGCAGTTTACTTCCAAGTATCCATCTTGTTGATAAAACAGTAAAATGTACTTGATGTAAGTAATTAACTATTTCTCCCTGGTGTCTCTGCAGTGTAACTGTAAAGCAGAGATGGCAGCAAACAGATGTCACAGGAACCAACAAACGCTGGGCCTTAAATAAGTGTTCAATACCAACAAATGCTGGGGCTTAAGTGTTCAGTACTATTCTCATACTCAACTACAGTCTAACATAGAAATCTATGAACTGCCCATGCCCAACAGGACAAACTATAAATGCATTCCCAGGACCAAGACAGACAGTTTGTGAAGCCTGCAAGCACAGTGAGGCCAATGAAGTAGGAAGACATTTCCCTGTAGGCTAGAGATTGTGTCTTCATGGTCACTAAACCAACAGTATTGAGCCAAATCTACCCTAGTGCTCTAACAGAAAAAAATAATCAGAAACCAAAACTGAAACTTTACCTAGAATATAATCATAACATTATTTAGGTTGGGAAAGACCTTTAAGATTGAGTCCAACTGCAATGATCCTGCACAAAACTGAGAAGTGTCCAAAACCATCTTGAAAGGTTATCAAATCATGCCAAAACTGCAATTCTTTTGGATCCTCCCTTCAAGATTTTGCCACCTTTACTTGTTTCCATCAGGGGCAAATATATGGCCTGTAAGCATTGAATAAAGAAGAGCTTAATCCAAATTTCCATCACAGTTCAATGAAGCATTTATTGAACAGCAGTTGTTACTAGCTTTTGATATTAGGAATCATACAAGTAAGTGTCTAGCCTGAGGTTTGGATTCTATTTTCTAAAAAAATATAATGAACAAGTAAGGTGTGTGTCAGAAAGCAATAAGATAAGCCTATGTGTTATCTTTTAACTTCCATGCTTTACGTTAATTAGTCAACACCCTGACTTGTGATTGTTCTTCCTATGAGAACCTAAAAAAAGAGTATGAACTACCATTTGCAGAATCAAACCTTTCTTATTAGAAATATCCCAGCTACTTTTGTAAATATGCTGCATTCAGACTATGTAAGAACCAAGTGATCACTGTGTACACATCATAATTCTCAGAAAGCCTTTGGAAATATTGTCCCTCAAATACAAAAGTACTCTAATTAGCTTCCATCCTTAGATCACCTACCCAGAGAAAAAGAAAACATTTTATACATAGCAGAGAACATTTTCTTTCCTGTTGCAGAAGGAAAGGGAAAGAGAGGATTTTTACCAGCTTGAGCCAGAGAAACTTTATTTATCTTGTTGATAAGTTTAACATGGTAAAACTATTATCACTGAAGCGATTGTCCTATCATTGCATCATCATATTCTGAACCAGCTAGTTGTAAGGACATGACAGGGCTTCATATGCACTGACAGTATTGACAAGCAAAATTTAAATATGCATGAGGTGAATCAAGCACTCATTTACAGAATCACTTGGAAACAACAATCAGTGACACAGATCTCTTGCAGTTTTGGGGTTTTTTAAATTTTAATATGTTGGATAAACTTCATATAAAAATATATGTACTCTTCTCCTACACTAATTTTGAAGGTTGGAAAGGATAAGAAAATTAGCATTGGCAATCACATGCAAACAGATCTGACATAATTTTATTTGAATAAAAAATAGATTATTCAAAATAGCACAAACAGCAGGTCTGAGATAGATTAGCAGTAAGTAATCCTCCCAATACTTCCTTGTAACAGCTGATTACATTGTTTGCAAAACTGCAGAAAAGTTGTCCTCTGTTCTTCTAGCACTCATTGTAATTTAGTTTGCAACCATCTTAGCAGACTGGGCATCTTACTGCCCCCATTAGAGCTGTCACTAACATCTTACAGGAAGGTTTTTGGCACTTTTTATTCCTTCTGCTGAAGGGACCACCACCTTCAGCTGCTGTGACATTAGAGATGGGCCTGTATTACCCAGCCAAACAAAAAATTAAAGAAAGAGATTCCAGCATTTATGATTACAGAATGTATTATGTTTGGAAGATACCTACAGAGCTACAGTGCAGTTATTCTGAGTTGCTTTCTTGCTGAATTTAGTCATTTCAGGATTTGGTTTGATGGAGGAAAACTCAACAGTCTGCATGTGTTCACAGCTGTACTGATTCAACAAAACACTAGCAGTGGTTTATTTTATGCTAATATCAATTTTTTAATCCATAGCATAGCTACAGACCTTCAACACTGGGGTCCTGTGAGTGCCATAAAAGCCTTCAGTAAACTGTATTGCCTTTGCAACTTTTTTTCTCAAAAAGCAGTGTAGTTTGTAAAGACAGGTAAGACACGAAGGTGCAACCTTTTGAGTGATAAAATGCCTCTTCACGTGTCCAATAACCAACTGCAACAATTTTCTGTAGGTTTGCTCAATCTCTTGTGGTGCAGGTGTAACAGTAGTTCTCATTCCATAAGTCTATGTTATTTATCATGTTGCTGTCCTTTGTTCCGAAAAGATCTGAAAAGATGAGGGATTTCTGCAATCTCATTGGTGCAACCTATGATACACACTTCAGAATGGAGAAAGAAAATTATTTATCATTTTTGCCTTTTTTCCCCTAAATCAACATTAAGATTTTTCTCCCTCTTTTAGTCATAAGCCTGTAAAACAGTACTAATTTCTCTTGATCTGAATGTTTTTTAGAATAAAAACCTCACTGCTTCCCTCCTAGCAGTGGAAAGCTAGCTATAGATACTTTCCTTGGTGCCCTTTTCCATACTCTTTCTAAAGGAACTCTCAATTTTCTGTCTATTTCTTCCTCCCAGACAATTTCAAATACAGTTTTCCTCAGTTCTGGGAAATTAGCCCTTTTGATATAAGCTTGTGATTGGACTTGTGCTCTATTTTCCTACACTAAATATAATCAGATCAGAATTACTGGTCCCTAGGCAACCATCAGCTTCTAATCCAGTGGTTATTTCATCTTTATCCATCAAAATGAAACCCAGAATTTACTTATCATATATTCAATGCAATATCTTTTTGCTTTAGCAAATTATCCTCTATTTTCTAGCAACAATAGCTTGTTTTATGTCCAACTGCACAGATCTTCCACTAAATGTCTCTTAAATTGAAGTTCCTCCATAACACCAGCATTTTATTAACTGTGAATTACAGGAGTACTTAAAGTAACTTTTCTCTAGTATCATTTGATGGTTGGTACAGATTTCTCTGGCAGCATATCGATCCACACACATTCAACACCTCATGGTTACTTTCTCAGTAACACTCAGAAAGGTAATGAAGTCCTTAAAAAACAGTCATACCTGACCTGTTATTCTCTCTATCCTTCCTACGGTGACTCTAATTCAGTTCAAATGATAACCTGATGGTTATATAAAACTTCTTATCACACCTTCTGCTTCTTAAGATAGCCACCATCATTGAACAAGGAACTGAAAGATATATTCTCCATATTATTTGGAGCTTCACTGTAACTTTCTTAGATGCAACAAGCTGCAATCTGTATGTATCTATCTGTCTTCCTTACCAACTTCATATAAAAATGGTAACTGAAAACTCTCCTGGCTATTTGTATGAAGGTTTCAATTAAGGTCGTTTATCTTTTTCCTTCAAGTCGCAGATCACCTTGTTTCTGTGGCTTTTCTGACTATAGATGCAACATAGATTTCCACAAAAATGGACTTTCGGCTCTACCCCCCAAGGAGTACCTCCTGCTTAAACTCCAGAACTTTCTGGAGTAACAAAAGAGGGAATGCATGAAGGCTCCCAAACAAAATCTTAAACACACAGAATGATTTTGGTCTTTTTTGTTGTTGTTGTTGGTTTGGTTTCTGGGGGGGGGGTTTGTTTGCTTTTTTTTTAATATAAAGCATACATTTGTCTTCCTAGGACAAACCCTTTGGGAACTATTAAGAACATGCTTGGTGCATACCTTTCACTTTATTAAGCATCAGTGACAAAAGATAAGCAACACTCTTTTTTCCTAAATCAAATAGGTCATGCTCATTCAGAAAGAGAGATAGTTCAAAATCAAGCCATAATACAGATGTTCATTAAAAGGCATGGGTTTTCTGATAAATATAGGGGTCTTCCCCTATATTTAAACTGAATGTTCGTATGCAAACAAATAAATTCCTCCTTCTATACAAAACTCTGTTACATGGTTTTATTTAAAAATTAAAACTTAAATATTGCCCAGTATCAACTGTTTTATAATCCTAATTCTTATAAACTAGTGTTATGGATTTTTAATACAAAATATAGTTGTCCCCAGTTTTAATAAGAAAATATCTAGCTTATTCTCAGCTTTTATCTCCTTGACTTTGGTGCTCTCTGAAAGGAAGTTGGCTATTGTCCATCTTAACTCATGTAACATTTTGTTGCTTATGTTTAATGTAATTGCAAACATGATGTGCATTCATAATTAAGCCCGAAGGGTAAGCCGAGAGCCTGAGACATGCTGGAAAAAGCTAAAATCAGAGTGGCTAATCTCTTCAAGAGCAAAAAGTGGAAAATATACTACTAATGAAAATAAACCAATAAAAGTATCTATTATAGAGTAAACATGCTGTGACACCATTGCCCATGACATTGAAAAGTATATAGCCACTTTACTAATGAAATTAAATTATACTGGTTATAACAGACATGAGTCTGCACAGCGTGCTTAATGAGTCTAAATCTAATCAGAGGAACCTGTAATAGTTTGATCCTGTCTGGACAGACCTGAAAAGCTGGAAGGCTTTCACTGCTACACAGCAATAAATCTTCAAAACCTTGCAACACCACTTCTGGTACTTGCTCCTTCCTCTTCCTTCACTCAATCTGCTGCAAATGTAGTATCTTACATCACCCCAGGAAGCCTTTCCAAAAAATCCTCAAACACTTCAATAACTGTGGATACATCTCACAGACCTTTGCCACTATGACCTGGTCCCAGACATATTATATATAGCAGTCTTTATAGCTCTGGACTGTGAGAAGGGAGAACTAAGAGTATGTGCATGACTGATTGAAGGGGAGTAAGTGTTTACTTGGAAATTACAGCATCCCAAAAGTAACATAAAGAAATATAAGACCAATGCCCAAAAGTAGCATGAGGAAATAACCAAAAGGGAAAAAAATGAGACATGAGACAAAATCATTCAAAGCAGTGCAAGATTCAGAGACTTATGTAATGGTCAGACCAAGAGACTGGTGATATCTCCTGGCATGGTGGAGCAATTTTATTGGAGGGAAGATCCTCTAAAGACCTGGAAGAACATCAGCCAACAAGACTAACAACTGTGCAGAAGCACTGAAGCCCTTTTCCTCATCACTGGACCTGAGACAGAACTCCAGGTTGGTCTGTAACCAGGACTCTGTCAGAACAACTCCATCCTGTCAGTAGTTGAAGCCCAGCCCAAGTAGCCTCCATCAGCCAGGGATGGAAGAGCAGGAGCAAGGCCCCTCTGGATAGCCACAGCGTGGGCAGCACAGTACAGGTCTTAGGTAGTGCTATAATCTGTTAATGCTTTATTAAGTGTTCTCTTCAGTTTTACTGCTTTGCTAACCTCGGGGACTTGAACAAGCTAATAAAGTGTTTCAATTAAACAAGGGTTTGCCTCTTTGTGTGGCACTGCCACACTCATCGACTGGCTGTCACCACTCCGCTGTGACAAAGCTCAGCATCGTGTACGGGCAGGAGGTATCCAAAGCTGCAGGTACCCAAAATTGCAGGTACCCAAAGCTGCAGGTTTCCAAAGCTGCAGGTACCCAAAGCTGCAGGTACCCAAAGCTGCAGATGTTCTCTGCCCCCTAACAAACTGGGAGAGCACATAGGCAGTGTTAGGCTGCCCCTGAAGTGCATAGATATCCACATTACTAACTCAGTAGAAAGCAACTTAAACGCTTCTTGGTAAATCTCCCCCCACTGCCCAAAAGACCATGATATCAACTGTATACTTATTTTACAAAGACAATGTGATGCTTGCACAAATGACCATGGCCACTCTTGAAATATAGCATGTTATGTTGTTTCCTTCTCATAGAACATAGATAATCAAGAGAAACTGCTAATAGGCACCAACAATTATGAATAATAAAAAAGGAGACCAAGACAAAACTACACATCTTTGTATTTGGCTGACTGAATGAAAAAAAATTAAAAACACCCACAGCCCCATAGAAGAAAATCCTTAGATTTCTCATAGGGCAATGGGTGAGTAATTACCAGGAAAGCATTACCAAGCTGAAGAATACTAGGATGATAGCAACTCCAGGGGAAAAAAAAAATCTTCAATATTTGGTATCCCAGAGGATACAGAACAAACTGGAATAGCTTATGGTATTATGAACTTATAAACCCACTGTAGTAAAAATATCAAAAGAAATTCTGCCCTTATGAATGATGAAAAAACCATATTTTAGTGCAAGGATATAAGCACAATAAGCATTATACTGGATTTTACTGATCAAGCTCATCCATATGTAAAGGAAAACAAAAATGGAAGTAGATAATTTTGACAGGGGACAGATTCTGAGGAAGAATCTAATAAAAGTGCAATATGCTGAGGAAAGACTTGACAGCAACTGGTATCAGTCTATCCAGGCAATAATAGGAGAAGAGACTGTAATAAGTGCACAAAGTCCCTTTTCCCATAACATGTTTCATCTTTTTCCCACTTCTATAGCCCGAGGTCTACAAAATCTACCATTTTACAGCAGATACAAAGGACTTAAGAGCTGTTCTGAGACTGAAACTGGAAACTGGAAATCTGAAAACAAGACCAACCCTCGCACCTTTTATATTGTGAAAACTATGAACTCCAAGAAGCACTGGAGCTGAATAAGACAGTCTGAATTAATTATTGAAACACTGCCAAAAATGGACAAAAGAAAATAAAGCTAAAACTACCAGACACAGCAAACAAGCAGCAAAAGGGCTGATTACATGGGAACTACATTAACTTAAATACTAAGTTGCCTTAAAACCAGCATGAAAGGTGACAGAATTATGTCCTCACATGCTAAACCCTGGTTGTGCAAGCATTAAAAACCCAGAACAATCCACCAGTGAGCAAGAATACCAACCTTTACATTTCAAGAATAGAGTGAAAAGTCTCATCCTACACATATGATCACCGATTACTTTAACATTATAAATTTTACATTTTTTTCATATATTTACATGTATTTTCATATATCATGACAATGCCTCTTTGGAAAATATTAAACACGCCAAACAAAACATATAAAAAGGAAAAAGGAGTTGTTGATACCTTAAATTACACAGTTTCAGCAAGACTACAGAAAAACATGGAAGGTATTATCAAACCTGCAGTTCACTGTCCAGTCTGCAGTCTCCAGTCTGTGCCTGCTTACCATAGTAAAAATCAACAGACATCTCATCTTAAGAATTTTATAACAAAAACAAATGCAAGAGGACTGCATGAATACAAATGTAAAAGGGCAATCAGAAAGGTAAGTTTGACATCTCTGTGTATTCTTCCCCAGCAACAATGTCAGGCAATAGCTGCAGGCTTTCACACAAGAAACATGACAGCTAGCAAAAATGGAAATACTGCAATTTCACCTAAGTACTGTTTGCCTCCTCAGCTTCTTACTAGGCAGCTGAAAGTTGTGTGAGGAACAGCAAAACTGTAAGCCTCTGGTTCTATAATTTTTTTCATAAGCATAGGGAACAAGAATGCTAAATAATTCTCAAAGTACAAAGGTGTTAAATAAGTCAATAGAAGACATCCTATCTTATGCAAATAAACACCGAAGTATTTTCATTCATATTTTAAACTAAGGATTAAGAGAGCAATTATTCACACAATCTGTTCATTTAAGAATCCATCAACTAAAGAGATTAACATGCCTTATGGTCACAGGATATGAGACAGCTTTGTGCCTATACCTGCGTTAGTTCCATTAATAAATGCAGTCTTAGCGTGTACCAACACTTCTGAGCTGTCACCTGTGAAATTTGCAGTAAAGCAAGCATTCACTTCTCCCTTGTAACATACAGTAACTACAGCAGGGAAAGCCAACTCTAGGGATTTATTTTTAGCAAACTAATCATTGTGAAAAGGTAGTTCAGTTTTCTTTACAAGATTAAATAAAATATGTGAGAGACTATTTAAGCCGCACTATTTAAAGTGTGACTCTATGGTAATGGGCTTGTTACCAGTGGCAATCTATGGCACAATTACATAAGATATGTAAGCTACATAAGCAGAATTCTACATAACTCACAGTAACTATTAAGTTATTTCACTTCTCATTCACAAGTTCAAATGGCAAATATGCATCTCAAATCAGCACAACTTTTTACTGCTTACCATAAACCAGAGGGCCCAATCTACATAAGGGTTATATGACAAATATAAAACTGCATTCCATCTTTTTCCCCCATACGGAAAGATAGCTATTAGAGCAACAGAGTACTAGAAAGGGCAGACAAAGGGCCAAGCACTTTTACCATAATAACCTGCAGAACTGCTGGAATCATATGAAGAAGGGATTAAGATACAGCTACATATCACCTTCAAAATATTCTCCAATGAAGGCATGTTAAAAAGTAGAGTCTGACACAGCCATAGCAATTATCAAGGAGACCTGACAAACCTTTGCACTGTTGAAAAGTGCATCTGCATGAGAACACACATTTTTAAAAAATGTCTAGGAAACAACATTGTGCCTATTTCATGTGTACAATGAAACTGCACATGAAGTCAATCCAATTTTCATGGCATTCTTTATGTCCTAAAAACTAATTCTTTATTCTGAGTTTTCCTTTTTTGATATTCTGCCATAACAGCTTTAGACAAAGCACCACAACACAGCACAAATCCTCACAATAGGATCATGCTTCAGGCATTTAATTCACAAAGATTATTTGCTAAAGCTGTACTCATGCCTGCATTAATTTTTTGTAGTAGAATATATATGCAGCATTACTACATTTCAGTAAAATACAAGTCTGATCTACAGACTGAGCTGCAGGTTCTGAATAAGCCCATACACAGCCAATGAAACCAAGGGATAATAAGGAAGGTATTTACCCCCCAACACAGCTTAGGAGGCATTCTCCATGCATCTGGCCACACAGCAAATATGCAGACAGATACATCCAGATACTGCACACGCTTGTGGAGGAAACTAGTCTTTACAGTTCTATAACCTGTGAAGGTATGCAACATGTCATTTTTCCACTTGATCCTCTCTCACCAGGGTGCTTTTAGGACTACCAGCAAGCCTTGAACACGCACTCAATCAACTTAAACTAATTTTCATTGTTTGCTGTCCTTTGCCTTCTTGTTTCTGTGCACGTTTTCTGTACGGGTGACTTCAAGAATGACACATTCATACTCTCAGACTGGGATATGAATCTCAAAATTTTTGGCAAAACAGTAACTAAAGAAACTTATTCAAGTGGAACACTCCTCAGTACACTAACACATTTCCTGGGCAACTAGAACTCGTTTCCATTACAAATGGCTAGGATTATGAGAAAAGACAGCTTTGTACTTATCAGGAATGACAAGGGTATTTTAAAAGTCATTGATATGCCCTGACCTCCTGTGAAGAACAATCTCAGAGGTAACTCCATGTTAGCTGGCTCTGCACTGTCTTGGACAAAGCTGCTATTTCACTGAATACCTGCTGAAAGGACACTGCTGAATTTTTGGCTTTTTAGTTATTTCACATTTACAGAAAAGCCACGTGAAAGGCATCATCCTGGGCAAGTAGGACTGCCTCCCACACACAGCATGTGTGACAAGCATGTCAAAGCCCCTGGTTCCACAGGAGGAAGCTTGGGGAAAAGCTGAGACAGATGAATTTTGTGGCTCCAAAGAGCCCCAAGAGTCATGCACAACATCAGGAAGGGACTCGAGACAGACACAGAGAGAATTTACTCACAGTGATATAGGGGCAGTGGACAAGGGAAAAGAGACAGAAATCTCTCCAGTTTTTTGTAAAGGTGATAACCACCAGAAAGACCCCTTTCCTAATTTTGATCCAGGAGAAAAGCTTCCAAGACAATCTGCCAAAATGTTTGACAAGCCCATGAGATTTACTAAAATCAAGTACATTCAGTATGGATCATTGCCCTTCTAGAAGTCAAATCCCCTGAGAGAAAAGAAGGGATCTTGCACCACTATGTCAGTTGATGTAAAATTGGACCCGTGGAAAACTGCAATCATGTGCTTTAGAGTGCCCTGAGCTTTAATGCAGTCAATACTCTTGAAGGATGAGCTCCTCAAGAGAAAAGCTGTCACACTCAGTCTGGGGAGGTGAGAACAGAATGTCCCTCAAAACACTTAACAGCCCTTATATCTGCAAGGAAGATCAAGTTGACCTTGGAAAAAAGGAAAGGTCCACTATTAAAGCACTTCCTTTATTTCCTAAAAGTGGGATAACATAACCTAAAGGCAAAGCCTAGATCTGGGTGTCAGATGTGGGTTTGCCTCTCTTCTAGAGCTGGAAGGCAGGTCCTAAGAATCATAAAATGAGCCCTTACAGCTAGAAAAGTAACTTGTGACACAGCTTTTGGAGTGCCACAGTTATCATTACAAACTTCATAATCTACAGAAGAGTAATTAAGTTTGTACATTCATTCAAAAGACAGGAGAAGTATCTATAACATTTTCAGGAAGGCATTTGAAACCTTTTTAGATAAACCTGTACTTTGCCAAAACAGAGGTACAGGACTAATGTCCCCAGCTACTGAGTCTCAGACTGATGGTAATCCAGTATAGGGCTTATAACCCAGAGCTCCAAGTGCTTTGTGCAATCTGCACATAGTCTGGTCTCTTCTCCCTCTTTATCCTTTTCAAACAGCAGTATTGAGATAGGTAAAATAGAAAGATAGAAAGATAGAAAGATAGATAGAAAGATAGATAGAAAGATAGATAGAAAGATAGATAGATAGATAGAGTTTCTATGTCTTTCTTTTTTGTTCAACATGATGTAATTTAGTCCACCAGTGCGTGCCCTTCAGCCCATGCTTATGCTTTCATTCATTAAACCACCTACACATACTGCTCAACTTAAGAGGGGCTTCAGTTATTTCCAGGATTTGATCAAAAAGCACACTCCATAATGGGCCAAACCTGGACACACAGCAGTCTCTCTCATGGGATGTTTTCTGTTTTCCACTACCCCACCAGCAACCATAACCTCCAGAAGAACACTGACACCCTCTGAACAAATGTTCGGTCCTGTCACCAGGGCAGCTGGATCCCAATATGTACAAACTTCAGTAAAAAACTCAGTGAAAATGTGCAGAGGCCACATACAATAGAACCATCTTTTGCACAATCTCTCCTTAATAGCGCTGGCAAATTTACAAACCAAAATACAGGCAAACCCTCAGTAGGTCTGTGTTGCCCTACTTCCATCAACATGAATGAAGCCATGAAAATTGAAGGCAGCAGAGGATCTTGCATCAGAAAGTACGTGTCATCCTTCTCAAAATCTTACTCTGTAATCTACATAAAACAAATCATCTTTGCATAGCTCAAATGTTAAATATCTGTTTTCCCTTGCTCTTCACTGTATTCTAAAAGACAATGGAAATCACACAATGCAGATGTTTAGGCAGGAAGCCAAACTCTCAAGGGCTCGGTTTGATGCTCACTCCAAGCTTTAAATGCTTAACTAAACCCGTTAAAATCCCTTGTTGCCTCATAATCTAAGCACAGAACACCTGGACACATACAAATTTTCACAACTTCTTGTGTCACTGATCAAAGAATAAGATGATGAAAGAAAACATTCAAAGGTTTTAACTCTATTTTGATAGAACAGGCATAAACAAGTTTGGACTCTCAGCCAAAGTTTCTTTGAACATTAAGAACTACATCTGGCAAGGAATTTGAGAGTTAATTTCACATTAAAGCCTAAAAGCCTATGCTTGGTGCAGAACACAGAAGAAAAAAAAACTTTAACTTTCCTATTGAAAAACAAAAGCTGATCTGTACTTAAGCAAAGAAGGCATAAATTTATGGGGCTGAAATATAAACCACTCACTTTTACAGGGTATGGGAGGACACACAATCAAAATGGAGCACTCTGTGGATGCTGTTCCTCTAAAGAGGCAAGAGAGACACACATAGGGCCAGCAGGGGGATCAAAACCACCAAAATTATCAATGAAAATGAATCCCAAGTGTTGGAGAAACAGCCCTCCTCTATGCTTTGATACACATTTTAGCACAGCAAGTTATAAAAACAGGGTGCTCAGAACAGATACTTCAGTTGAGTCCATCAGCTTCATAATTTTTTCTTTTCATATTCAACATTGATGCTGGCTCTCTCTTCACTTTCAAAAGCATGGGCAGCCAGTGCCACGTGGACACTTCAACTTGTCCTTGGGTGTGAATGTGACCTTCTTGACCAAGTGTTTGCATTCTGAGTTTTGTTTGGAATTTTCTTGTTTTTCCTTTTTTCCTTGCTCGTTTGCTCCTTGTTTTCTTAAAAAGTTCTGCCAGAACCCTTGTCATTCCCACCATGACATTTATCTCAGACTGCTCAGTAAAAGACAGTTGGCTAAAAAGAAAGAATGGATGAGCAGAACAAATACTGATTTAATTTAAAATGTATACTTTAAAACTTTGGGCAAAAATAGTCTTCCTTTATGTATCGTTGAGCATGACTAAGTATGATTCAGCTCCAGGTAGAGATACCTAAACATTGCTGACTTCTCTTTTACTCAGCAGAGATTTAACTGCTACGTTCAGAGAACCCTAAAGGAGCAATTTGGCTCTCCTGTGACAGACACCTCAGACTAAAAGATTAATTCACTCTTTAGGCTCTGTCACTGTAGTGACTTTATCTCCTTGGACAGGAATGGCATGCTCGAGGACAGATGCATAAATCACTGGATAAATAACTAAATTACAGGTATTTTCATGGAGTCCCTCAACTTGGTATGGACAGTCAGGCTTTAATAACCCAAACAGTGCATCTGATTCTTCAGTGAGACACCACCACAGAAGAATTCAAGTGTGTTCATGCCACTGGAAATGCTGATCTAGAGTTCTAGATCAGACCAGGCTCTGCTGGCTCTGGCTCACTCATGTACTGGATCAAGTCAGACACACTGTTAGCTGACAAAATGTGGGTGTGAGGCGGTGCCAGTGAGTGTTATCAAACATGCATAATGTAAAGGTAGATAACATTCTTGTTGCTCCAAGTTTTCAGTCTTACTACAGTACAAAAATTAGATCTACTTGAAAGTTTTAATCCAAAATTTTAATCTTCACATTGTTCTCCATATTGGTGTTGAAGTATGAGCAATGTTTAATAGCCTCCAGCATCTATTCCAGAATGATGATCTTTTTAAGAGCAGTAGTTGTAGAAACTGGGCCAGCTTCCAGCTGTCTGACAGGTCTTTTATTGATGCTGTAATGCATCCAAAACGTGGAAATGTCACATGTTTTAATACTATAACTATTGATTACTAATGTCACAGAATAACACACTTTTAGGTTGTGAAAATAGCCTAATAACACATTAAGGACTAATGAAGCAACTTAGCCAAGGCCTTTCCCTCTATTTCAGTGTATTTTCATGCATTAAATTAATATAGCTATTTCTCATTGACACTTAGAAGAGAAGTTATGATTTTTGTCTCTAAACCAAGGAACTAGCTACCTCACAAGTAGACTGAGAAAACTGTAGAACAGAAAAGTCAAATCCTATATTGAAAACATGAACTTCCTGCTTGAGAGCAGTACCTTTAAGGTAGAAAGTTTGTAATTCAAACATGTGTTACAAATATACACTGAAGAAAGTTAATTAACTTAAGTAGTGCAATGTAAACTACTTTTTGGTAGTTTAACAATTTCACAAGAAATACAGGTGACACTTATGACATGATTAAATGAAGATGCTAATAGCAGTGTCCTATGTGAGTTACATTTGATTGGTGCCTAAAGTGTTTGTGGCTGTAGTAATGGCAGCACTCAGCTTCTTTCTCCCCTTGCTTCTCAAGGCAGTCCAAACTATAATCCCTCTGTTCCAACTTATTCAGCTCTCTGTAATACCTCATACAAGAAAAATGCCATAAGTAGACACAGAGGCATACAACACAACACTTTCTTGTATTTATCTTCAACCAGTTGTGTAAAGCAACAGCCCCTCAACCAGCACCTACTTCTTCCCATGGAATATCCTCTGCCAACCCCTGCTGCTGCTTCCTACTACAAGGACAGAAGAGTTAGACTTAAGACCTTTTCAGCCTACTCAAAAGTGGCTTTGAAAACACCTGATAACTCAGCATTATTCCTGTTAAATACAGCTATTTAAGGCAAAAGATTAATAGCACAATATACCAATATTTATTGTGCAATGTTCTAAATGAATGCAGTTATTATCATATTGTCATGAACCAAGATGCACCGATGAAGCCTATGTAAAAATAAATAATGTTATTTAGACCCTTCTTTAATTTTTACATAAAATCTTTCCCATGTTGCTTGATCTCCATTTGATCTAACAAGGGTGGTCAGACCTCCTACTCCTAAGGAATCCAATCTCGTCCAGGTTGAAGTCAGGGCTTTCATAGATACTCTTTTCACACTGCAAATGAAATGTAGAAACAACACTCTGAGAAGAAGATAAAAGCAAATAAAATTCAGAATGAGTTAGCAGTGAAAGGCTGTGATACAAGCTGCTTTACCTTACTAGATAATCAATAACACTGTTTTTGCATCCTGATAATGTTACAATGACTTGTGCAAAGTGAACTGGATTTTTATACTTCCCTCCCTTGGTTAGTGAAATGTCACAGTATTTAGAGTTAGCATAAAGTAATACCTTGGTTCATCAGTACTCCTACATATAATATTTGGGAGTAATGACTGTAAGGACCATTTTTAAAAGCAATAAGTCATTAATGTATATGTGCTTGAATAATTTTGTTTTACAGCATTTTATCTTGTAATAAGTATAATAAAAACAGAGGGGAGAGGCGTGAGGGGAAAAAAAGACAGAACCAGAAAGAGACATCTGTGTCTTTAGATTTCTAATTTGCACACCATCATGAAATAAGTCTTTTAGAAGCATTGGGCATCTCTTTCTTATTTTTTAAAATAAAGCCCTGCTTTGCATAAACAAGCAATTATTATAAAACCAAATGAGCCTAGTGCAGAATGGCACACCTAGATGCATCACCTTAAAAATATCAACAGCTGCCAAGCAATTCTGGCTGCCCCACACATGAATACCAGCTGGAAGCAAAACAACATTCACAGGGATGAAGGCAGTCCCTTAGTCCCAGCCCCCAAGAGCAGGAACCATTTCAGCTTTCCCACTTTTCCATCTCCCAACTCTCACATTTTTTTTTCCAAGCAAACACCATTTGTCCCTTTCCCCCTGCCAGAACATTGGCAGCATGGTGAAATAGAAGCAAGCAGCAGAATGTCTCAGTTTTACACTACAGATTTCTTACTTTATACAGCAGATTTCTTATTTTAGAGGAACAAATCCAAAGGCAGACTTGTTACTAAGATTTTGGGTTGTAACAGACATCTCATGTTTTACACAGCACTGACAGATATAATGATAGGACAGTCCTCAATAGTCTGTTCCCTTTTTTCAGTCGTAACACCTTGCTTAACAGCATTCCTCTTTTAAAGTCCTTTTTTTTCACAGGATAATATTAGTTCTTAGTAAATTTGAAACCAATTAACCTGATTCCTGGGCTTTTTGCTGTTACCAAACAGCTGATGGACTCAAATACAAGCCAGTGTTCTTACTGTTCAGAAATCAAAATTATTTGTGCTGACTAGTCTGCTGTTGTGAGATATTTACAGCACTACAAGCATACTTTATATGGTGTTTGCATATTATGGAACTCAACCCACTTTTTCCACAGTAAATACTACTGTAAATTTAAAAATAAATTCAGATTATTTCTTTTTATGGACATTCTGGATCTCCACTCAGTAAGATAACACATATTATTTTTAGTCCTAAATGGTAAAGAACATTAGAGATAAGTCTTGGAAGTAGTTTCCAAGCACAGCTTTCACATTCTGAAAAGTCCATTCCATATTTTTCACTTCAAAAAGGACTTGGTGATCCCCTGTGTCCTTCCCTCATTTCATTCTCATTCAAGTGTAATGAAGCAACATGAAATCATTTTGCTCAAAACCTCTCCATTCTCCAGTCTTTTATTGCAATGCTGTTGCAGGAAGGACAGAGGCCACAGTAAGGAGCAAACAAATGGGCACAAATAACTAGAATGGACACAGAGTAGAAAATAAAACTCAGTAGGTTCTTTTCATCATTCCCACAAAAAAAAAAAAATCATCCCTAAAGCCTGGTGTATATTTAAGCCTTAGGAAATGCTCTAGAGATCAACTCCATGTTCCTTCACACTACAGCTACAGAGATAAACATGACTTCCAGCAGCAATAAGGCAGCTACTAACAATACTCCAAGAATTTGTGTATTTTAATGATTATACTTTCTGCTCAATTATGCAGAGGACTAGCAAAAACAAAGGCAAACTATTGACCTGTATCTTGTTTCATTCCCAAAGCTGAAAAGTCTTAATGTTTACATACTCCACTGCCATCAGATTTGAAGAGCAAAGAAAGTCACTGTGACAAATTTTAAGATCTAACATTGCTGATTTCTATGTTCATCACTTACTCTAATTTTTACAAATATTTACCACAGCTGAAATAATAAGTCTATAATATCAGCTTTTAATCAGGATAAAATTGGAAGAGATGCTCTTTTCTAACCCAACACAAAAGAAACTAAATTAACTGACATTTTGCGAAACACTGTGATCTGTGGTTGCATTAGTTGTGTGAGATGAAACAGTGGAGCTCAAGCATGTAAGAGCATGGAGCAGTATTTAAAGTCTGAAATAGTTTTGGAAATGAAGATCCAAATGCTCAATTAAAGGCTCTATTTGACCATCTGTGATTCTGTAGATCCATGAATTCCCATAGACAGACTACAGTAACTGCTGTCAATATCTAACTGAATGGGACAGAGAAATTACAAACTAAAAGTCAACTTCTAGACTGGAAATGGAGGAGGAGGGTTGTCTGTAGTTTTTGTTTTCAGTAGTGAAAGCAATGGTTTTCTCTGTAGTATCACTGTCCTATCTGTTTCTCAAAGTTCTACAATTTTTTATGCATGATCACTCCTGTAGCTGAGCACTACAGTTTCTCAGAATCCAGTTTGTGATTCTTAGTTTTATCACTGTAAAAGGCCAGTCCCTGGTTGCCCTCACTTCTCACAACACTATGAATTTTGCTTTCACATCATGCCTCTGTATCCCACTTCAGGAGCAGAGTGAAGACCAGCAACTTTTACACAAAGCTACCCAAAGCCCAGTGCCCAAGACAATACTTGAGATATTGAGAAGGTCAGCTGAAGCAATAGCCAGCACCTTAGCTTTCCTGACAAGTTTTCAGGGCAAAAAAAAAAAACTAACTAGGAAAGCACAAATAAAAAGGTCCCTCTTGCATCTGACAGGAATGACTCCCCATGAAACAGGAAAAATGTGCTCATACAAGTACAAGATTAAGTGGGTCACAGGCTGACATCAGCTAACATTTTGCCCAACCAGGCATGTCTCTGCCTAAAGTATCTAACTGAAGAAGCATTTTGGGGACAAAATATTAGTTTGAACACAAAAGCATGATTACAGCTGATTTGGCTTTGAATGGTGAAGCAAGAGGGCTCTGCAGAGGTGGACAGGTGGGCAATACAGAAATTGAAATGTCCCATGCACAGATATTGTGATCACCACTGATTTTTTTTTTTGTGTGTGATCACTACTTTACCTACTGATTTTTAGAAGATTATATACCACAACATCAACTAAAACTAAATCCAGAAACTTACATACACTTTGAAATATTGTTCTTCCCAAACTCAAACCAAGTTATTGGAGGAGGTGAAAATGGGCAAGTTGATTTTCTAAAATGATAGTTACGTAAAATGATACAAGAGATGCACCAGTGACTCTTGACTATATCAGAAAATGCTGAAGAAAAATGAAGAGTAAATATGGCCTATTGGCCCCACTAGATCTAAGTGGGAAAGGAAAACTATTTCTCACTGAAAACTGTAAGGATCCATGGCTTCATTTGCAATTACCATCTTGAGAAAACAAATACTGATATATTAATCTTCTAAGCAGAAACTGGTAGCATACAAGGAGGAAAAAAGTATTGAAGAGGCAGGTTTTGCTTTCATTTCTTTTCCAAACAAAGGAGATTTCAACCATGTTTTCAGAAGAAGAGAAAAAGGAGGCACCAATAGAAAGGCAACCCTGCAAACAGTACTGAGGACTTATTTACCTGTGAGGAATAAAGCTATTGATAAAAACTTGCAGTGCTGACTCCCAGCCCGGTGTGCTGAACTGCAGTGTAGCTGCTCCTAGTGTGATAATTGCAGCTGCTAATGCCCTCAGATCACAAGACTCAAGCATATAACAGAGATACGACTTAAACCACTCCATGAAAGACAATGAGAGCTGAATTCATTCCACTCTAACTCAGGAACAAATCTCACTAATGAGGTGTGCTACTCTCACATTGCAGGAGTGCATGGCTGGACAGGTCTGACTCTTTTCAGTTTGTAGTGCTGTCGCAGTGTAACCTGAAGGTAATTTCAGTAGAAAATACAAACCCATCTCCCACTGTTTGCATTCAAATCTCATCTTCACTCCACAAGAAGCAACTCCCCACCATGACCTTACTATTTACACCTGGAGGAACAGCCTTTCCAGCTGAGAGCCACCAAATGAACTGATAGTTTTCCTAGATACAAGTAAGTATAAAATGTTCTGAGGTTTGCTGTGGAGATGGTATTTCAATTGCACCACGTGCATCACTCCAATACACCAGGTGACCCTGAGTAAGGTCAGAAGATGGGGGAAGAGAGAACAGGCATGTTGGCTTAGGATGGGAATTATCAGAATCATTTTTGCAGGAGATGCAGTTGAATTAATGTTTAAACCAGCTAATTATGTCCCCCACCTCTGCAAGTCATAGCGCAACTCACATCAACTCACAGTGTCTTAGGCTTTGACATATGAAATGTTTAAAAAGTAAATCAAATTGTGAAGGGTAAATATTTATAAATATAGACGAAAAAACATTTCCTGTGGATGAATCATTCACTCCCCTTCTCCCAAGAACAACTATTTGAAACCCTAAGCAGTCTACATTTAGAACAATTCCCTGGAAAATGGATTAATGGGAACACTGAATTAGGTTCTCAAAGAAGTGTGGCAAATGTGATTTCTGATCAACTGTGTAATTCTACACATGTATCACTCTCAACAGTACTTTACCATGTTAACACATTACTTTTCACGTGTGTTTAACATCATAACATGGGCAGTGTATCAGCTTCTGCACAATATTTGTTCTAGAAACAAATAAGAACTCCATAAACACTGCTGCCTAAAACTCACTGAATTCATTTAGGCTGGAAAGCTTTTCTACAAAGAAAAATGCAAATATTCCTGTTAGTAAACAGAAAAATGCAAATTATCAAAAAAACCTGTGAGTTTTGTGTGAACTCCTTCTCTGACATTGCTTCAGCATCTCCTACAATGTCCCAAGAGGTCAATAAAAGACCACCAGCTTGAGGTATTCACAAACAGCAACTATGCCTCTCACATTTTATTTCCTTTGATGTAGTGTATCATGACATTAAAAGCATTTTTAGAAGAACCCTTTACTGTCTCTAAGCATTCCGATCACCAGGTTCCACCTCCTAGTGTTTCTCCTACATAGTGGAAAGACAAGAAATGTACCCAGATGAAAGAGTTTTGCACTTGATAACAAAATGAGTGTTCTGAAAGTACACTAAATGCCTTAAACAATAATTAAGCACCAAATGAACCATTTAAAAATTCACCACTACCATTAGAACAAATTAAATTAAGCCAAGATTAACATATTAAGTTTCCTCAACCCAAAAGCAAATAACTTCACACAGTTCCTGTCTAGCTGTGTGCAAACTATTTTTCAAAATATCTGACCATAAAAATGGGTCAACAATACATGCAATTAAGTAAATTAGATAACTGGGTAACTTATATTCAAAGCATAATGGTGAACTAGCTCTTTATCTCTTCCCCTACAGTAGTTATGATACTCCATTTCCAAGGCTTCTGCTGAAAAAAATTAACAGCTTTCACATTCTAACATATCCTAATACCCAATTTACAAAGCTGTGCCCCTTTTGATTAGCACCTGTATGTTACTTGCTGATTCTTGTTGGGGAGAAGTGAGTAGGGATGAAATTTCCACAGGACTCTTTAAATATCCAGAAAGTCTATTTCACTGAAAACTATTTTGTTCACATGTGTTGAAATTTTTGGCATCCCTTTGACCTTTATGTCAATGAAATCAGCAGGATCTAGGCAGCTGAAAGACTTCAGTACCGTAGGTCACTTTCTTGTATTATTCAAACCAGCAATGACCAAACACAGGGCCATTATACAGGGCTGTAGATTAAATATAAATGTTTTGAGTTATTCCGAGAAATAATCCAAATTTCAGTACTTTTAGGTGGAAAAAAACAAATCCAAACATTTTCAGACCAACAAACATGTTTTACCATCTATAAGTGAAAATAACTTGGTTTAATTCTGTAAAGAAGGAAACACTTCTCTTGGGAAATTAATGTCTGTTACCCATTAGTGACCATGGCAATGATACACAGGTAGTGTTTGTTTGCAAGAATATTTACAGATTCAACACTTTTTACTCCTAACACTGGAATGTTTTTTTCATTTTTACTATACAAGCAATAAATCATAGAGCAAGCTAAGTAGGGCCATCCTTTCAAATGGCCATCTTGCAATGAAGTAGGAATAAAATATATATTTTTATATAACAGTAAGTGTCAATAAGGATTACCAATTAGCTTTCAAGAGTTTAGAGATAAATTCAAAATCATTAAAAATTGCCAATAATAAAGAAAACATATCCCAGTGTTCCACACATTCCAAATATTTCAAAACATGTGGGCATGTTCCTCATTTCACAAAAATATAAAACTAAAGTACTTTTGTACAAAATTCCTCCTAACCAGCTTTCCATAAAATGATTATTGATTATTCGGAAATGCAGCAAGGCTGCAAAGATTTTAATTTAAAAAACGCTTGACAGCAGACCAATTTTCAGTACAACTACTATTTACCTTATTCAACAACCAACTACAGACACTGGCACTTGCAATTGCCTCCCAGAATCTGTATTAAATTGTTTTCATATGCAATTTCTGTGTAAACTGATGCAACAGCAACTAAAAAGCCAGGCAAAATACAAAAGCTGAAGACTTTAGTATGGAGCCTGAGCAGCAGTTTATGTATTGATGATACCTGAGAGTGGCCTCTGATGTGCCTTGTCTGCACAGGTGTAATGTGAAGAAAAGAGCATACTATAAATCTAATAATCCAAAAGTTGCAAACTCCCAGCACAAACTGACCAGCATGACATTGCTAGCAACATTTACATTTCAAAGGCAGTGCAAGATAATCTTTTCAAGGAATTTAGATATGTCATTTCACTGCCAGCTGACATAGCCTTCACATTTAACATTAATTACACTTCTGTTTATGCTATTTAGAAACTTAATTGGCCAACCCACTCATTCTAACCAAATCTGAAAGCTACCTAAAATTAAATTCGACTAGTATATCAAAATTTCACCTTACTTTCAATTCAGTGATTAAGCCATAATTCTATTACACATTTATTTAGATTGTATCTGGAAAGGAAGCATATCAATAGGATAAAGGATATTGCAAACACTTTGTGAGGTTTCTACTTAATTCTTCAGTATTTACAGTAGAGAGAATAATGCAAATAAACAGATGGAAATTGTTAGGAAAGAAAACTAACAACCTCTTTAAAAACACTTGAGGGTTCTGGTGAGGCTGGTTCCACTTCATTTTGACTGCACCATCAGAGCCACAAACTCCTCAGGCATGAACCTAAAACTCATAATTTTTCATAGTTTGATAAAACACTTTTATTTGTTGCAAATTGACAATTAACAGCTCTTTATTATAATGCTGTTTTCTTACAAAGACACAGAAATTCCAGAAGCAAGGCTAACTCCTATTCTGGCTGGCTCATACGATGCCTATACTTGGCAGGAACAAATTAGAGCCTCCTAATCAACATCTCTACTCTGCTGTAAACTCTGTGTACATTTTTTTGTTCCTTGGTTGTTGGGGTTTTGGGTTTTTTTGTGGAGTGGGTTTTGTTTTTGGGAGGTGGGTGTGTTTTGGTTTTTTGCTTTTTTAATAAACAAGCCATTATTACAAACTACTTCATCAAACTGGACCTTAAGGGTTTCTCCCAAAACTCAGGAGACACTGCTCCTCCCACTATCCTAAAAGATACCCATGCACAGGTTTATTGGGAGGGCAAGGCAAACCATTACAGATTCATTAGCAATGTACACCATATATCACTGTCTTTGCTAACAACTATCATGCTTTTAAAAGCTCCCAGTTATTACTAGGAACCCACATATACTCCATTACTTCACTCTTAGCCAAAAATACTGGTTGAGAAGACTTGAAAAACATACAGCATGCCTAAGCCATCCAATAATGAATAATTTAAATCCTTTGCAGAGACAGAACATAAATCAATCATTTTTTTCACTGAAAATGAAGTTGACAGTCCATCCACTGAATGGCAAAACGTCCTCCTTAAAAGCAATTAGACCTTTTGTCTGCAAGGTCAGGTACATTGAGAAAGATCTACTGGACCACAGGTACTGATGTTAAAGTGGTAAAATTGAAACAAGTGTCCTGTGGCTTATTTCTCTTTCTCCCTTCATGAGAAAGACTTTCTATTTCCAAAGATTCATTTTTAATCTTGTCTCCGCTTCCAAGTTCACTACATCTTTGTCAAGGCTATAAAACCTGGAGCACAAGTGTAAAATTAGGAACAGCATCTTGACTTCTAGCTTTGGATTTTGTGGTAGCCACACTGAAATACTTCTTGTATTATAGTTAATTAGTCTGCATTTTAAAGATGCTGAAGGATAGAGTACAAAGAAACAAAGTGCTTATGGTAATCACAATATGTGTTGCCCTACAGCTTCTGTTCAACCTCCGCTTGGCAGCAGAGCAAAAATATACAAGATATGACTGTGCCATATAGCTAGAGTTCATGGCAAACCCTGTCTTGCTTTGATATAGGTAAGAATTCCCACTTTATGAATGCACACATGGAGGAGGGAGACCACCATCAACATATCTGCTGCAGTTTTTGGTGTACAGCTGCCACAATTACACCACAAATGCCAGCACACAGCATATGAACACATCCATGCCCAAGCCAAAAAAAATAGCAGTCCTAACAGATTCACATCCTTTCTTATTTGTCATCCAAAGGTGACAGCTCATAGCCTGGCAGAGGCCATGGGTGGTCAAGAAGTGGCAACAAAGCATGAAGTTTCCTTTGCTGGGCAGCAGAATTTGAAGATTTGAGGAAAAAATGATGGTGTCATGAGAGGACAAAGAAAGAAAAAACACCCACCCAGCATTCAATCCTTTCTCTTCAAGGTCAGAAATAGAAGAGCAATAGGAATTTCTTCCACAAATCAACAGAAATTCAGATGACTCTCAGGCCACAGGGCACTGGCCTTAAAAGCAGGTCCTGTGCTGTTTTCATATCCCATTCTGAAACTGCTAGCTGACTATGCAGCTGTTCCAAAAGTTATTACAAGAGAATGACTCCAGCACTGATGTTGCCTACACATGAAAATTACTGTTGAAATAAGAAGAGGTGGAAAACAGAGAAAAGATAACAGATGTTGTTCACAACATACAGGAGATCTACAAAAATGCAATACAGTTCAGAAAATTCATATTAAAGCTCAAACTGAAAAGTTACTATCTCTCACTTTAAAAAGTGGAGGTGGTTGTTAGATGCAGAGAAGAGCATAAGTAACCAGAAGTGCATCAGAACAGAATTCACAGAGTTGAGGGTTTTATTACTAAGAAGGAAGCCTAAACAGAGAGATAGAGTACTCGAAAGTACTCACAGCATGGATTTTGGGTGCCTGGGAAGCCAGAACTCTGCCAAATTGGTTTTTACTGGTAGGTCATGATCAAAGGGCTCTTTCCAAAGCTGCCTGCCTGCAGTGCACACCTGCAAGACCAGTGCTCCCAGATTGTGGGAATACCTGCAGCAATGAGGAAGAATTTGGGATTAAACAGCAAAATGAGCTGACATCTAAACGTAAGTTGGCTCCTTTTTTGTAAGCAAGGATACAGAAAAGTTCCAATACTGAATTGTTCCAAGAAGCTTACAGACATTGGGATTGCAATTATTTCACTAATTCCAAAACACAAAGCTGCTTTCTTTTAAAGCCAAAATGAAATTAGAAGACAATATTTCAACACAATTAGAAGTATTACTTGGTTAGTACCAGAACAGGCCACTCTCACTTGCCAAGCAAGAGGTTAAGTATACAGCTGTGAGCATCAAGGAACTTATTCAAGCACCAAGGGAAGAAAAGAAGACAGAAACTGAGGAGACAAATGTTGCCAGACAGCTCTAAAGGGAAGAGAGACTTTAGGCTGGAACTCTTCCCCACAAATCCCACAGTTGGATAAATCTAATTTTATTCAGGACTATTAAGAAGAAATTGCTACAGATCAACA
Source organism: Toxostoma redivivum (assembly GCA_013397375.1). Classification (NCBI taxonomy): domain Eukaryota; kingdom Metazoa; phylum Chordata; class Aves; order Passeriformes; family Mimidae; genus Toxostoma; species Toxostoma redivivum. Next base: position 997,700 of record VXBI01010177.1, on the reverse strand, counting down.
AAAAGCACCTGTTCTAAAATGTCTAAAGGATTTTAAAAAATTACTTTCCCCTCCCCTCTTCCTCCCAGCATAATTTATTTCTATTATGTATACAGTGGACAAAAATAGTGATAAGCTTATTGAAATTACACTAGTAGTTTAAGAGTTCAGATTAAAAAAAGAATGCACTACAGTAATGGTAATGTAAAGTGAATTTTTTTCTCCTCTTTTCACGGATCTTCATATGAAGCTTTGTTTAAATGTTATCTGCTTCAGCACTGGTTAATCACATTCACAATTCTTTAACATGAAATTAGTCCCCCTTTCTCAACAACTGGTGGAAGGTTATGCTGATCCAAATGAAGCAATTATGTCAGAAATCAAGTCAAATCATTTACATTTTTCATTCACTGTAACAGTCTTTAAGTGTGATTAATCAAATCAACCTTCCCTTTTCAGCCAGAGCTGTAATTGCTAAGTGCAAATTAAAGCATATTATATATGACATATGATACTTAATCTGAAGACAAATTTTTATTAAGGTTTAAGTCAAACTTTGTTAAATGAGTTAAAGATATCCACTGAATATATCTTAACATTACATACATGCCCTATGGGAAAAGAAAAAATATTACAAAATGTTACAAAAGTACTTCAAACCCCATAGATAATCCAATTGCTTTGACCAAAAAGCCCCACAAAGAGTAACAGTAATATCATGCTTGTAAGAATATGTAGAATATCTTCACAGATTATATCATGCAGTTTAAAAGGGGATAGCAGATAATTCTAGAATCTTAAAACAATTCTTTCTCAGCAATAATGTACAAAAATCCTTCACAATGATAAAGACCTACTAATTCTGTTAATAACTCCCTACTGGAGTAAGCTGATAAGACTTCAGTTACTTTAATAATTGTTGACAACTGCTGAAAAGCCCATTGCTATTACTGTCCCCTAAGCAAACAGGGGCAAGAAAATTATACCAGTAAGGGATCTAAAGGATGAGAGTTGATATTCTTATTCAATACCCTGATGTTTACTTTACCCTCTTAATTTTGCATCTATTGATAACCATATTGGTGCTTTCTGAAGTGGTTAAATAGTCCTCTTTGTCCTACTATAGTATGTGCAACTGTGAACCTATTTTATTGACAAAATCTGAAACAGAACAGAACAATATTGCCTCAGAAAGGCAAACAGGAAAAAGCAGGCTGCAGAACCTCTGAAAAACCTTCACAATCTAACATGAAAAAAAAAATCCCAACCCAAACATGACACAGTATCACTTTTAGAGGGTTTGCTACCGACAAACATGATATGGGATATTGCTTTAGTTCAAAAAGAAAAAAAACCACATTTGGGGTAGAGCAATGGAATTAATCTTCAGTGCACTGAATAATCAAAATGCAACATATCTGAGGATGTACAGTTATGAAGAGTTAACCAATTAGCTTTAGTATAGTATTTTTCCTATTAAATAATACCAAAAGCATTCACCCCAATAGACTTTACTATTTACATCACAGAACAGCTAATATAATCTGTATTAATAATTAAGCACTATTATATATATATATATATATATATATGTAGATAAATAGAAGACATTGATTCAGTGTCCTGTGCCTTAAGTACACAGTCCTCTTAAAAATAAAATCTTACCTGAAGTAACTACACTGTTGCATATTACAGGAAAAAGTGTGTATCAGATAACACGATGTTTTCCACCCAATTCCCATTATAAGCCATGCATTTGGAATGTAAGCACACGTGTCACACAGCCTGTGAGAGCCCCTTTGGACAGTACAGTCTGACCCTATACATCCCATACAGGATCTAGCAGATGTATGACCACCAGCCAGCTGGCTGACACTATATGGAGCAAGATAGAGGAGGGGAGAGCTTAGAGACAGGCAGAGGTTCCCCTCCCAATAGGGAGAAAGTACTGTTTCATTTCCTAGCTTCAGCAGTCACAGAATAGGAAATCTAGCACCTTTGGGAACCTCATTTTTCTTTCCAATCTGACAATTGGCCAATAGCTTCAGAAATTATTTTAGGGAAAGGAGGATGCATTTGACAAGTCAGCTGACAGACAGAGAGCAAGCCTTTGACCTCTACCATGTTTCCATGCCTGAAAACCAGGATGAAATGTCCTTGTGAGTAAAACTCACATAATCCAAGTGAATTCATTCTATTCAATCCACATTTTTCATTCACTAAGAGCAGTGTTTCTTCAAGGAAGGATATATCCAAACCATTTGCACAATGAAGAATAAAGTAGATACTAAAGGTGGATTTCAAGAAGTCTCAGCTGCTATGAGACATCTGGATGTAAAAGCTTCACACAGACTTACCTATTCCACTATGTGATACCTACATTCTGTCTGGTACTGGAAATACATTTTTAAACTTAATTCAAGGCACAGTTAAGCCACTATGCAATTACCACATTCTCGCTTGTTTTTCCCATTAAATGTTGAATAGCATTTCTAATTGGATCTCACTAGTTTAAAATATTAAGTAGAAACAAGAAAATCACCTACTTCCATCCATGCTGCATTCCTGTCATTACATACATTTCAAATTACCAGTTTAATATCTTATCCCACTTGCACTGATCTGTCATGGGCAGCAGGGTACAAGGGGAAGAAAAGACAGAAAAGGGAGAGAGGAGAATTAAAAAGGTGCAGTATTGTAACAGACCTCTACCTCTCCAATATATGGCAAGACAGCATTTCATAGTCTGGCTGTGAGTCCAAAGGTAAATAGACTTTTACTTCTGAAACCAGGAATTTTTAATTTCAGTTTGCCTTGTGCTGCTCAGATGAGAGAAACATCCTTCTCCACCCAAGCACTGCTCAGGATCCAAAGCTTAAACCATTCATGAAGAAAGAATCACAAGATTCTAAGCTGTCAGTCATGAGAACGACATTTTCATGCATACTATCCTATTATTTGCTGTAAATATAAAAACATTCCTCTGGAAAAGTTTTCCTTTCACAACACAGTCCACCCAAACTGCTATTTGTAACATTCTACGGACTACACTCTTTGCTTAAATATACTGAGATGCATCATGAAGTCTCTGGATTTATAAAGTTTTCTTTGAAGCTGCCTTAATTACAGGAAGGTTTGTGACTTTTTTTTAATTAAGAGTTAAGAGAAGCCAAGAACAAGATGATTAGTAGTCACAACATTAATCTTTTTGCTGTACCTAACAACTTCATTTACTGGATAAGACACAAACCCTTGTGGAGTTGCTGTTCTATTGAGCTGACGTTGATGTACTTCCTAGGAAGTTACTTCTACCTATTCTGTTCTCCTCTGAGATGTAACAGATGGGCTCTCTGGAAATTGAATATGATAGGAAACACACTCACTGGCTTCAGTGAGCTCTTACAAGGCTAAAACAGAAAAATAAGGTTCACAAGTGACAAACAAACTCAACACATTTCATTTAAACACAAAGGCCTCTTTGACAGTGGAAAAGAATTCCCACTTCAGCAATGAGTTTGAGAAAATACATTGTCTTTGAATATTATTATTATCATCCCTTAATAAAGATGTATTTTAACAATTTTCAGGACAGACTTTACATACACTGCTTTCATCACTGGCAAGAACAGCACCACTCACAATACACATTGAACAGCAGATTCCAGCCCTTAACTCCTCTGCACAGTTGAGTAGCTTCATGCTACATTACTTTGGTAATGCAAAAAGAACCCAAAAATAGAGACATTTTTAACTTGGACTGTCTAAGTCTCCAGGGAAATGAGGCTTAGGCAGTCTCTCATCTGTTCACTTGTCACATTTAAATTTGCTGGCCAATTTCAACTAAATTTGATAAAGAGTTTGGATACTCAAAAATAATTAAGTTCCTGCATATTCTACAAAAACTAGAAGCTGAGTACAAAAGAGGCATCTACAAAATGCTTATAGGTGAAGGCAAAGAACTTTCAGCCAGTCTAATATCCATCACCTCATTAATGAAATAAAACCATTCAGCATGTGTTGTATTTGAGTATATATTGTGTTTACGAATATTTGAGTATATATTCACCATATATATTCAAAACTTTATGGGACAATGTGTTCTAGACAGCCCTGCTTGAGGAAGGGGGGTGGACTAAGTGATCTTCCCTGTCTGACCTGCAAAATTTTGGGGTGGGGTGGTGGTGTCATATGTGTAGTTTCAGAGAAGCCACACCAAATGATATCAAACAGGGATGCAAGTAAAGGATCTCAAGGGGAAGAGGAAGAAGACCTCGTTGAAAGGTGAAGGAAATTAATCCAACGTCAATTGACTTTTAGTCATTATGCTATTAATGGTCCTTTTTGCTTCAGTGACCTTCAGAATTTCACTGAAGGCTTGTCACTTCACTCTCCATGTGCTACTAGCAGAACAAGTTTGGAAATAATCTCTAAGGTTACAAGCTAAACAAATGTCATTACAGTACTGTAAAACATAGTTTTGATAGCAAAGACCATTCCTTTAACCTTTTACACCAATGTGAATGTACCCACATGAGGAGTTGCATAGCTTTTGAAAACATATACTCCTTATTAAATGAAGAAATAAACAGAAAAATGTAGAGGTGAGGCTTAGACCTGTCATTTTGGTGAAGGAGAGTATTGGAGAACAAATGTTGAAACAACTACCAGGGAGAAATAGTGAGAACCAGTAAACTACAGCAAATGGGGAATTTAGAGAGATGACCAAACTTTTCCAGCCAAACTGAATGCTCCAGAAGAGACTTGTACAAGCAAAAGAATAAGAGTGGGGTCTGGGGGATCCATGGCTGGGTCCTCCCCACCAGCAGACATTTGCACATTTCCTGGACAAAGAGTATATTCTTTTGCAAAGGAAGATGAAAAGAAGACAAAGGTGTTGTGTAGCCAACAGCAGATTCAGGGTAGAAGCCTGGTAAGGAGAAAGGTGACAAATTACAGGAGCAGGATCAGCCCCTACTGTGGACATGCAGAAGGAGGCATTTGTGAGTGAGTTTGTTCATCTAAACTCCTCTTAGAAACAGAATCAAATCCATTAATTCATGAGAACTGGAACAACCCCACCCTATTCAAGTCAAATAACTTGACACCACCAATAAATGGGGTAGAAGAGGGCTTCAGAAGCCTAGGAAACACTAGGCTGAAAATCTGTGTCTAGCTCACAGAGTGGTCAAGATGCTCACAATGGCAGTAACAGGCTGTAAGAAATCAGAAGCTGCAAGGCTAAGAAACAGCATAAGTGTTGGAAAACACGGAGAATAATGGGAAACATGAAAACTTCACAGAGGTGAGTGCCTGGATGGGGCACAGAATCCAAAAAAAGAATTATGATTGAGTTCAAATTTGAAAGTGTGTAAAGAAAAGCAAACTTGATATGGTTTGAATTAGCATACCAAGTTCCTAAAACTGCTGAAGGGCTACTCTGGCACAGTGTAGTTAGATTCAGAACTCCTGCAGAACTAACAAAAGTTCAAGGGTCCCCTAGCATTGTGCTTAATTTTAAAAAAGAATACAGTGTGAAAATATCACAAAACTTTTGCAAAATATTATAGAAAGAAAAAGCTTTGTGGGTAATCTCAACACTATTTAACATCACTGTAGTAAAACATAAAATGATGTAAACTATTTATCAAAGTATTTGAGAAAATTTGGCCTATTGAAATTACAAAATTATAATTCTGACAGGCCAACAAATTAAAAACAATAAATTGTGCCCAAAAATATTTAAGGAACAATCTGGAAAAGACACAAAAACTAATAATGTCACTTTTCAGCTGTAAATTCCATCACACCAGAAGACTAATATGACTAATGGACACCAACCTTTGATAAGACCTGGGTAAGTACAAAGCAGTAAGCCTGGTAAATTACTCCAGACAAAATCAGAGGAACTATTCTGAAATACATTTTTACTGACTACACAGACATACAGGAAATCTTGCAAAAAGGCCTAAAAGCTTTTGCAAATTGGCATCACAACTGACAAACCTTTAAAAAGATTCCACATGCAAGAAAAGCAAATTCGAAATCCCATTGAGCGCCTTCAATGTCCTTCACAAAAAGCTCTTAAAGACACAAAGCAGCCACAGGGTAGGAGTAATGTCATTGCTTGGATGTTTAACTTTATGAAGGCCAGAAAACCAAAGAAAAATAAATTGGCAGGACTACTGTAAACATATTGCTTAGAAGTATTTTGTGGGAATGTCTTCAGATCCACTCTACTCAGTTATCTACAGACAAACTAATTATTCAGCAGCAGGAGCAGAGAAAATCATGGCCTGGTATAAATTCTTGGAACAACTGCATCTGCAATAGTCTGGGCACTTCTGATTCCTCTTAGCATAGAAAGGATGTAAATGGGAAAGTTACTGGGAAGGACAGCAAGCATCCTGAAACACATGGAATATACTAGCCTGGGGAACCATTAAGACATCTGGATCCTCAGTCCAGAAGATGAGGTAACTGAGATACAACAGTAATTTACAAGATAATGAATAACATGAAAATGGAAACGGAACAACTGTACAGTGCACCTTCCAATTTAATAGCTGATGAACAGTAAATGAAGGTAATGTCTATCAAGCTCACAGAGGGCTTTCCTCACTAGTTGTTATTCTTCCTCAAATACCCTCAACAGACATCAGGAGTTTCATGGTTAAAAAGCATCTGGATGTATTTTTTTGGATTTAAATTTATTCAAGCAATAAAAAACAAAATCTACCATAGAATAGGAGAGTATTCTGGGGTCTTTGTCCAGTCACTGTCCTATCGCCAACAGGAGACTTTAGTTTAAATCAGTGCAAGCATTTGTATATTTTACTGGCATATCAACTAAAAAGCATTGCAGTAATGGCCATTTTCAGGCACTTTGACAGTGCAAGATCCTCTAATTTTGTCCAAAGCATCAAAGCTATATTCATCATATTCAGAATAAGATTTGAAAAAAGTTTTTGCCTAGCAAAGATACAAAGAAAATTTGGCTTTCATATACGACTAATTCAGAATACAGACTTACTAGTGAATATTTATATCATCCCAGATTTTCATGAAAATCTGCAAATTACAAATAAATCTTTATAAGAAGTTTCTGTTACATAACCAAGCTGTGTTACTGACTTCAGAAGGCATCAAAGGAACTAATCTCAGCTCTTTATATGCAAAGCAATGCTTCAATTATATTTCCTTGGCCTTAACTTTCAGGCTAGGTAGGAAAGAATCTAAGTAGCAATATATGTACAGGAACTCAAGTTTTCAACTTTTTCTGTAACATATGCAGCCCAGACATAATATCCCAGGAAGCAATACTTTAAAACCTTCATACATTTTACATTAACAAAGTAAGGCAGTTAAACGAAAGTCCAATATAGTAAAGGTAGCTAGAGGCAAAGAGAAGAGAGTAGCAGGGAGAAGCAAGATATGATAGTATTATATATCTCCAGTGACATGAATAAATTTTTTTTGTTTGCACTTAATCTTCATATAGCCTTTTTCCCCTGCTCTGAATTTCATTAATCACTGTATGCTGATAAGCTGTCAACAGTGGCAACACTTTCATATATTTTTGTGCAAGAACAATAAAAACATGACCCTTATTAAGGCTTCTCAAAGGGGGGGGGAACCTAAAACAAAACAGTAATTTATATTATTCTTATTTTGCATCAAATAGAAAGGGAATTTATTCCACAGAAACAGCATATTAGAAGTTTCCCTGGGGGCAGGAGGGGGAATGTTACTAAAGCAGAGACAAAGTAGCTGCTTTGCAATATGCCATAATAGGTTAACCAAAGTTCAAACTGTGAAAAGTTAACATAATACATGTTTTCCAAGATGAGAGAAACACTGAAAAGATTTCAGAATTATCTTTTGGGAAGATAGAGATATTGCTATTTTTAAAAAAGCTTTTCAACAGGAATAGCTTTTGAATCAAAACAATTATTTCAAGAACATGAACCAAAATCTGCCTACAGAGCAGAACAGCATCTGTAACAGCACTCACATTTATTTCCAGTTTTTAAAAGAGGTTAATTTAATAGTTTTTCTCCAACACAAAACAACAAGAGGAATAGAATTTGAAGAGTATCTGGGACTCCCTGCAGTGCACTTAGAAGAATGAACAAAATGAACAAAAGTTCTCGTTGCTACAAAGAAACATGTATTGAAAATTTGTTTAAAAATTCAGCCATGCACTGAAGCTGTTGGAGAATACAGACTGTTCACCATCCCAAGATCTGTAGGCTAACTATTGAGTTCCATGATGATAGTTGAGAAACTCCAGTTACTTTTACAGAGTAACTTTAGAGACCAATCTCCAGATAAAATACATAATTACTGTAATATCGAGACAACGTGAACAACCAGTATTTCCTTTCACATGTTTAGCAAACAAATTTCTGGGACAGATAAAAATACTTTGAGCAGTATTTGGTCTTCTCAAAGCTATGCAACAGAGACTTCTATATGCATCCTTAACATATCCAGGTCAGAGTCATGTATGAGCATATCTACACAACCATTTCACTGTTCCCAGGCTGGGCACACTCCAGTATTTGATTAGCAGGTGCACGCTGTGCGCCCACCTCACAGTACACACACATACAAATCTACACAACTAACCAAAAGACAGTTTTTGAGGCTCTTACTGATTTGCATATTATCTTGCAAACACAGCATGTTAGGCAAACATTTTGATTTTTAGCTGATAGATCCTTTAGCAGTTTTTTTTGAGTGTCCAGGACTCCTACTCAGACAAGGCCTCCTAACATCTTAGGATGGGTTTTTGATGGCACATAATCACCTCTGGCTAGATGGTGGCACATATAACAGCTCCTAGAAACTTTATTTTTTCCACTTAGAAAATCAGACCAAGAAAATCTGTCGCAATAGAGCCTGAACACATTAAGAGCGTTCACATGTTCTAAAGGCAGGCTAAAGAATGAGAAACTCTGGAAAGTACTAAAGTCCTAAGGGAGAGCCAGGCACATCACACCCCAATTCTTCCAGGGGCTGCCAGTGACACAGCAGACAGTAAACAGAGATGCTGTTGCATCCACCATTCCCTACGAGCAGAGGCATCACCTGGCCCTTTGATTTGACTTGAATTGACAGTTTCTAGTTTCCCAGCAGGAATCACGACACATGACAGTTCCTGGGTACAATCACACCTACCATCCCAGAGCCAACTTAGGAATTTTTAGCAGGCCTTTGAGAAACAGCCCAATGTAATGAGTGTGTTCCATTATTGTGATTCAGGTAACAGTTTAGAAAATGTTGCCTTCCAACATCAGTTTCACACCAAGACCTTCACAAATTAAAGAAATGTAATTTGTTGCAAAATTATGCTGACACACATGACCACTTTTAAAGATTAACTGTGTTAAACATACGCAGCGTTAAACTGAATAACTTCCTTATTCATATACATCATGTTGTTCACAGAAAAAACCCCATGGAGCTTTTCCCATTGAGGGAGTCTGCTTATTAGAATAAGGAACTCTTAATGAAAATGCACAACTGAGCTTCATGCAGTGCAAGCAACAACAGCTACTAATTTCAGTAAAATTCTCCCAATTATTTCTGTATTAAGCTTTAGTCCATGTACACTACGCACACATTGTTTATATTCTGTAACCATTTGGGTATAACCTGATTTAAACAAGAGTGTATATACAAGATGGCAAGGATCTACATGTGGAATTTACTTAGATGGCCTAAAAACTAGGATCATGGATAACAAATAAATAATTTTTTGGACTACGTCATCTCCATCATCAGTCAGATCAATTTAACCTACCTGAATAAATGCCCAAGACTTCCAGGACTCTTGCAACATCAGTTAATGTACTCATTTTTGAGTAATTTTTGTCAGTGAAGATTTTATTGAGGTCATAAAACCCACTTATTTCTAACTTGTGCTTGGAGATAACTTGATGCTTACATCACCACCTCCTTTAAAAATAAAACCAATTTTAGTTCTACCCACAGACCTACCAGCTTTCACTTGTTCCTAACAATAGCAAAGCAGCACAGTAATTGTGTGAGAAGTCAGGAAGAAAAAAAAGAAGAGTGAAAGGAAAAGAGGTATCATTTTACAAAGAACATCTATGCTGAAACTCTTCTTAGAAAAGAAAAAAAAAAAAAGGCAATGAAAAAAATCCAGTTTTGCCTGACATCAGTTTTTAGTGACCTGATTCTCTTTGGAATGCACAGTCATAAAAGGTAACTTATCATGTGCTCAGTTCTGCTCTCCTTTTATCTAATAATACACACAAGCAACAGTCTTTTGGAACTTTTACAGAAATACTCAGAAACACTGTCAGGTACTTAGTTCCTGCTGAAGACAGAGTATTGAACTACACAAAAGAAAATCAGCATGGCAGAAGTTATGTATGCCTTAACTTTTGGGATAACAAAAAGACAGGAATAAATAGTCACAGTAAAAAGGGAGTAGCACAAAAGAATGCTCACAAACAAAGAGCTCTTACCAAATACAAAAAGATACAAGACATACTTGATCAAATCAAGCTTAAGAACAGTTGACTGTATTCCACCTTCTGGCTGGGGTTTGTTTTTGCCTATTGTAATATGTAATTACCAACAAGCTCTGTTAATAATTGACACATGATAAAAAGATTCACACCAAAAAATATGTAAAAGCCCCAGCCTGGATAACCTTACACACTTTAAAATGTGTCATTAACGGTATTAATGATTGTATTCCTTTGAACAAGAACTTTGGCAATGCCATCTTGGCACAGAAGGTGCCAAAGACATGGCTCCAAATTTCAGTCAACACATGAACTAGTCAAGTCCCTGAGAAAAGGATGATAGAAAGGGAAGACAATACTTCTGTTAAATTTAATGTGGCAATAAACAAAGCAAACAGGTAACAGGTAGTATTGTTCTAGTCAACTTATCTTCACATTTAGGCCTCAAGCTCCACCAAAAGGTGGAACACCAAAGAGGACTGAAGGAGCCCATGCAGGAGGAACTGGACAGGAGATTACCCATTATTTTCTTAACTAGTGGTACCTAAATGTTTTTTTTCTATACCTCAATGGATTGTGCACCCATCCCACTTTGGATACCACTAGTCTCCAGCACCAAGCCACCTCTTATCTAAGTACTAGTCCTGCAGAGGCACAAGAAAAATGGAACTATATATTCACCAATCCAGGATACTAAAGTGCACGATGGAGACAGCTTTCTTCAGAAGCAACCTTGAGTGGTACTCAACCACAGCTCAAAAACTGCAAGCTGATAGCAGACATTTCTCTTGGCAGAATTTCATGACCTCTTATACAACAAATTGTCTGGATTTTTCCAGTCTCTTTTGTTGTGTTCCAGACTTTGCCCCAGATAATGAAGAGCTGACAGTAGAGCTGCCTTGCTATTTCAGTCCTACCCCTGAACAGCTGGTGTGGAAATACAGGCAGCAAATGCTATTACTCAGATAGGGTGAAATTACATCTTAGAATTCAAGTCATTGTCTTTAAAACAAACAAACAAACAAAAAAAATCAATAGGCTATTTCATTGTCAACTAACGAATGACTAACACCCAGAAACCTAATTACTTCTCCCTATTAAAATAATTTTAACCAGAGTGGAAACCAGGATTTCTCCCTCTGCCACACTGCTTACAAAGTGAATCTGCAAGAACAGAAAGGGGAAGCCATACAAACAGCAGGACTCCTAAGAAACCATGCTGAAAACACATCATCACTTCCTAGAGAAGAGCTCTTGAACAACAGGAGGTATTATTTGTCCTCACAATCGCAATTTTAACTAAAAAAGTACTCTCCAAACCCAATTTATTGCAAAAATAATGTATAGAACAGTATTGAAGTGCCACCATCAGTTATATGAAGCCCATATCAAAAACCGGATATCAAACACAGATTTTGTGTTAAGCACTCAAACTAAGACAAGTCAAACTTCCACCACAATAACCACCATGCTGCAAGGTTATCATAGTAACAGTGATCCAATTAAACTTTTCTTCACAGTTGGGTGTTCACCCCAGAAACTTCAGACTACATAGTCTCACTCAGTCATTTCAAGCATGAAACCTAAACTGACTAGCCTGTTGCACAAAGACTGAGCTCCAGAATCAAATCACCTCAAGCCCAAGAATGAAACAGCAAAAAAATCCAGAGGCTTTTAGGCACATTCAGTTTATAGAAGGTGATACTTAACACTTAGTTCCTGCTATGTCTAATTTCTCATGACTGTCACTCTTTGGTGGCTTCCCACAATGATAAAAGCAGCAGACTCCATTTGGGATATGGAAAGCCGACTAACAGTCACTAGAAACACCATCTATTTGGATTTCATAAATCCTTTCTTTTACCTTTTTTAGGTTTTTTCTTGCCCCCTAATCTCAATACCAAGATACCCTACTTAATTTCAGATTCCTCCTATTTACTGCTTAATTCAGAAAGTGGAGTAATTCGGTAGAAAATGAGGCAATTTATATCTATTCCCACTGCTGCTTTCTCCCAGCTTGAGCGTGTAAACAATAAAGTCACTCAAAGGAAAACAGCAGCCCCCAAACATCCACTGCTTTAGAACAGCACCCCTTCTGGCTGCACTGGAAAAGTGTGTCTCATCACAATTTTGTAAAGAAGTACAGCCATATAACATAACCTCTATCTACTGCTAGACTGGCACAGCCCACCCAAATCTCCTCAAACACAGGTGCTGGCCTGAACTTAGTAACAAGTGCTCTATCCATCAATATGTGGGAGAGAGGCTACCATAACTCCTTTATGAAGAAAAATAAAAAATAAAAAAAATTTAAAAAGCCAAAAGAAATAATCAGATTTATTTCCTGAAAAAGTACATTGCTCTTATGACAAGCCTACAAAGCACATATGTGGTGGTGAAAGGAGTCTCATTCCTTTACAATGCAGGTTAGAGTGTTTTTTAAATTACTAGTCCTTGAAAAGACTCCTTTTAACATCTATAAGTCATTTAGACATGCTTTCTACATAAGGACAGTTAGAAACTTCACAGCAGATTCAAAATCAAGATTTATGCTCATTCATTTATAGCTGAGTTACTTTAACACTGATCAAGATAGAGCAATAGATATGAAATAATATTTTAAAAGAGCTATTGGTTTCTCAGTTGTAACAACTAAGTCAATTCAGGCAATTCAAACTTAATTTTTCAATTTTTCACATTTCTAATGTTCTGAAATGCTCCATGTAAGGCTCAAAACTAACATCTTCCTATTATAACTTGATTTCAATAGCTTGCAAGAAGCAGCTTTTTTCTCAGCTTCATTTTAACAGCTTTGCTGATGCACACAGCACACAAGAGAAACACAGCCGTGAAAAATGATAAAACAAGCCACTTGGATAGACTCAGCATCTTGGTTCCTGTGAAAGTGCTGAAAGGCATAAGAAAAGAGAGATCTCAAAGAAAAGGCGTTGGCTTCTGTTTATAACTACGAGTAGGAATATGACGGTGGGGTACGTGTCACTTGTAACCCTGTCCCTGTCCCAGTCTCCTCTTTTCTTAATGCAAGGACAGAAGAGAAATCCCAAGCATACTGGCTTGGCACTCTCCACACTGCCACAGGACACGCCTTGGTCAATGCCCATCTGCCACTGCAGAGGGCAGGGTGAGTGGCAGACTTGAAAGATATCTTCATTTATGTATTTTTGAGGACAGTTTGTCTCCTATGTATCTGTACATTGCAGATGCACCCATTGGTGCTCAGATTGCACAAGTGTTATTTTAATCAACAGGAAAATACTGGCAATGCTGAGTATTTCACAGGAGAAAAATAATAGGACAAAAATATCATCGAGGACACTTAAACTGGGAACAAAAACATAACAAAGCAGGAGAACCTCCTCGTTCACAGCCATGAAAGATACAATGATCTGGTTTGCAGTCATCTCCTTATTCACCAGAGACATCCTACATGTTAATGGCAGCTAGAATCCAGGTCCACTGCAACCCTACTCACACAAGCTACTCTTTTCCTTTGCTCCTTAAGAAATTATTAAAAAATCCCTCAGGCAAGTAGAAGTAGTTAATTTCTGAGGCACTCAGACCACCAAGAAAACAAGGAAAACAGCTCCCAGATTCCAAAATGTAACCATTAGCTCAAGAAAGAAAAACCTCATCTTCTACTGTTACACAAGGTGATCTAACATTTGCAGAGCACAGCTCTTCAAATCCATGTCATTCAGGATAGAAATTTGAATGTCATTGAAGTTACTTGAAACAAACTAATACAGCTTATCAACACCAAAATCACACAGAGCTTGTCATTGTGGGAATCAGGTATGTGTTCTTTGCCTTTACAATAATTCTTTTTTTTTTTCTTCATACACCACAGCATTTTAATTGGCTTACAGATGCTGGACACCCCCCAAAAAATTATAAGGAAACATGATTTCATTCTGACAACTAACTTTGTACATACTCTTTGAGAAATTATTTTGAATTCAAAAGCTGCTCTGTAATCTATTCAATTACTAGACTCATCAGCTCAAAATGAAAAAATATCAACACAAAAGATACAGATTACAGATGAATGGAACATGGTAACCACTAAACATCACCATTTTAGTTGTCAAATCTTGCTTTGCAGATGTTTACTTACAAGTTTCACTTGACTAAATAGGAGTTTCTATAAAAATATTTTCCCATCTCCTCTGAGCTGTTTCTTCCTCTGTTTAAAGGGAAACTTACAGCTGAAATTATTCAGCATCTATGTGCTTTATACACTATACAAAATTAAGCAGTCATTTTTCTATAGGGAAGGAATACAGCAATCATGTGCAAGCCTACTCGCACATCTGTTATTTTGAACTTTTTTTTGTTTGTTTGCTGCTGCAGGGCCCAAAATCCCCAAATAATTATTGCAAAGGCCCACTGCAATCCAGTTGTACAAACACAAATAAGCCTAAGATAACGCCCCAAGCACCAAGAGTAATGACAGAGGTGGAAGAGATAGTTTAGTCAGGCATGAAATTGATTTTATAATAGCAAATATCTGTTGCCTTCCATGTGCTAAGTAAATAATTCTGAAGAAGAAAGTAAAGATAATAAAAAAAAATAATCATTACCTGCTCCTACTAAATCAAATGAAAGAGTGAAACTTGTTCTTACATTGACCCTGAAACCTGTTTAATAGCTAATTAAAGCAATTACTCCTAGCATTACAAAATCCTTAATCATCAACAACTTCAGATGCAGAGGAAACTTTTTTTTACTTTCTTTGAACTTATTAGTATTTTCTTTAAATGAGAAGTTTATGTCAGCAGAACTCTCACCAGTAGTCACTAGATTGTTAACCACCAACACGAAGCCCAAATTTCTACTAGTCTGGTTAACAGAAGATATTCTTCATAGATTTTACCAGATTTGACTGTTCAGCAAAAGTGTTAAAGTGTTCAGCAATTTCAGCATTTTTCTCAAAAGACTTCTGTACAACACTTGGAAGTAGCCCCTATTTTTTCCTTCCTATTCAGAAACAAACTTGATAGCCAACAGAAATCCAGTATTATTGCAAAGCAATTACAGAAACCCCTCCTCTGGACCTTCCCCACCAGCATCTGGCGTTCTGCACTCCTTGGCATTGCTCACTCTTTTAGGCTTACCTCAGTTACTTTTTCCTCGGTTCCAAAGCCATCTGACACAGCCTCTACTTGCATTCCTTCATTTGTAAGTCTCAGCCACAATGTTTTAGTTTTAATCAAGCTTTATGTTCATCAACTTTCCGTAGTCATTTAACAGCACCTAGTTCTCTAGTGTTGTTCCTGGTGGTCTACTGGAGTTAATTACACTGCTGTTTTGAACACTGATCATTTTCAAGTTACTAAATGCTGCTGTGCTGTGTTACAAGACACAGAACAATAACCAGAACTAATGGCTTGGTCATTATGAGGTGTTCAGCTTGACAGTACATCCAGCCATAAATTAGATTACTAAAAGGTTAACAAAAGGCAAAGGCAGCTTTATTAAACTTTACCTTAAGCTTTGCGATTTCTGCCTACACTTAAAACCCCAAAATATTCCTGAGTAGAGCATTAAGGGATAGAAATACAGTATTAAAAAGGGAAAGAAACTCATTCAATCCTATTCAGTTAAGATCTAGAGCAATTTTGAGTTGAGGCAGGGGAAGTCACCAAATTAATTCCAAATTGGAACAGATAACCATATTGCTAAAACAGAAATGCTCCAAACACTTGTTTAATAATGTTGTTGTATATCCAGTTCAGAACACCCCCAACACCCACACTGAGCCATTAACTGACATCTCCCACAGAAGACAAGAATGAAGAATCAGGAAACACTGAAAGGGAGCAGCTTTTGGCAGAACAGCAACATCTTTCACTGGCAGTAAGTGCACTTTTCAAAAGTTTCTGTATGAAACAACTTTAACTTGCAACTAACTCCTGTTGCCTTCTCTCCTTTGAGGTGGCTATGGCATGGCAACAGAGGAATGGAAACCTGCAGATACATGGAAATGTTCAGTTGAAAAATATTAAATATATTATTTGAAAAATCACCTACCTTTTTCCTCAATTAAAAAACCAAACCAATTCCTAATGTGTCTAAAAAAAAAAGACAAGGAAGGACAAGTATTGGGCAACAGCATCAGCTGCTTCATTCATGCAACAACAATCCAGAGAGACAGCTTAAAAATAATTTATTTAAGGGACAAATTTAACTAATTACTCAAAGTAAAAATACTTGTAATTATTTTAAAATATTTTATATATAGGGTTGCCATATTAGATTAAGAAGCTTAGTAGTTTTTTCCAAGTTAATCACAAGTTCTTTTGGTGTCAACAGAGAATTTTAGACACAAAACAAATTCATGGTTCCTTAACAACCTGTGCCAACTCAGTTCTACTTTGCAACTTCACTTCTTTTTCATGTGGCAACAAATCATCTGAATTGACCTGCACCATGCCTCCTCCTTTTGTATTTCCTTTTGTTACTGTTGTTAAATAAAACCCACCCTGTTTTCAAACTTGATTTTGAGTTCACTGGCTAAATACTCACCAGAAGATCTGGTAGCAGAACAATCCTACAAGCAGATCTGCAAGCAGAACCAAAGGCGTGGACTATTACACTTCAGGCACAAACCAGCAAACAGCATGAGCTGTTCATCCTCCTTCAAGCTGACTTGATCACAGAATGGGTCACATTGGAAGCAACCACAGTGATGCCTCTTCAATTTTTACTTGTTTAGAGCAAAGATTTCCTTATGCTTTCAATCCAGTTTCTTCCAGTGAAACACCTTCTGTAGATAGCTCTACCAGAGCAGGCCTAGGGTTCCTGTCAAATTAGAGTCTACTCAAAACCAAGCTTTTATCTTTCTGTTCCAATAACATCAGGCAAGTTTCATCCACATAAAATCCAAATAAACTTTCTTTCATAGCAGTAATGAATATCATCATAGCTACTTTTCTACTGCATGAATTTCACTTGGAATTTTTAGTACACAATTACAGTCACAGGAAGCGAATTATCCCAATATCAATTATTTCAGGCATGATGGCTTTACTTACAACAGAAATTACTTCTTTTAATGGAATATTACAATAAACACATGCCACTAGATTTTCTGTTACAAGTTGTTCTTGATATGATTAAACTGTTTTAATCTTTTATCAAAATTAAGTGATTGCTATTTCACTTCCTCCCATAAAAAGCAGCATTGCTGCCAGACAAATTTGAACTTTTATTAATCTCATATATATACATAACAACCCTGCCTTTGCAACATCAAGGATGGGCCCATAATCCTAGCTTGCAAGTAAGGTAAAATACTCACTACAGATGTGTATCAGGACTCAGTAATAAAATAAAGATTTATACCATGCTGGCATTCTTGTTAACTCAGGTTTTAGAGGGCAGTGCTTATTTCAACAAGCTAGGGTCTCTCTTCCCTCTACCCACTCCTTAAATTGTTAGCTGGGAGAAGAGACTATCCCCCACCTCGCAACAACCTCCATTCAGGTATTTTAGAGAGCAGTAATAGGTCTCCTCTGAGCCTCCTTTTCTTCACGCCAAACAAATCCAGCTCCCTCAGCTGTTCCTCATAGGACTCCTGCTCTAGATCCTTCACCAGCTTTGCTGCCCTTCTCTGGACATGCTCCAGTAATTGATATGAGGGACACTTCAGCCACCAAATGTGAAAAAAGCACAACAAAGGGCTAAGCTTCTCCATAATAAGGCAAAAAAGCAGTTGGTAAACAAGATATCAGTGCAGAAAATTTGTCAACAGAGTAATTCAGTAAGTGATGTGAGTGCAATAGAAAAGTCTCTTCTGATGGTTTTGTTTCAGTTTTGTGCATTGATGGAATGGGCCAAACAAGCAGCATGGATATTGCTTCTTTTAATAGTTTGGTAGAGTGAAGTGGTATTTTGCTAGAGGCAAAAAGAACTGAAGAGAAAGAATTAAAAATAAATAGGCCAGAACGAAGCGTATTTTCAATTTCAGTTGCAAAACCAATGTAGCAACAACTTTCTCTTCTTTTAGTATGAAAAATAATTATGGCATATTGCAATGTCACCAACGTAAAACAGACTGAACATAAGGGTGTTTGGTGCTTGCTTTTTTCATCATTTCAAGAGAAAATTGTATGCTCTACTGAGAATTTTCCTTATGTGTAGTAACATGAAAGTAGAAAACCAGCGTGTAAATCTGATATACTCAATCTTTATATTTGAGTTTCCACTGAAATAAAAGAAAATAATCTTCACAACAAACTGAAAGCTTAAAGATGCCTCAAACATAAGGCTGCTTGCTTCTCTTGCTTTTAGTGAGTATGATTTTATTTAAACACAGTTTAGCACTTGTTCCAAAGTGACTGTGCATACACCCCAAAAAGCAGTAGCCTAGATCATGAAGGTCAAATCAAATTCAAATATCAGACAAATAGATCTATTGACCATAGTAAATGCATTTTCTATTTTGTTCCAGAAGCCCCCAGACACTGGAAACAAACCTTTGAGCAAAACAACCTAGGGGTTGATTTCTATTGCTGTTATGGGTCTGCCAAACCTTAAGAGAAAAATAATTTTACTGCTATTTTGTAGTTTTACTTCTTGCCAGGTCTCTTAAAGACAATTGGAGTTTTTTTCCCCTCTTCACTGCAATACTAACACATCAGTTCTCAGTTCTATTTTTGCACGCTGAAATAAACTACCTCTACTCTTCACTTCTCTGGAAGTCACATACTTTACACTTTTTTCTGAATAATGTTTCCTCTTTAAAAATGAGGAGTTCAGTGACATGAACAAGTACATTTCAGAGGTGGGACTTGAGACACAACTTCTTCTTACCAATGTCATCAGCATCAGCTCTGTAAGCTCTTGAAATTAGATATGCACCAGCTAAGCATTAAAAAAATGGCTTAGAGGAAATAAATAGTGTAAAAGTAGGTTCTAAGATTTATGTAAATATACTAATTACTGTAGGTTAGAATAAAGTATCTTGTCTCTTGGTTTCTCCTTTGGAAATCACATACTCCAGACCCTGAGTATTACATCTTTCTTCTGTGCTGTGTTTACCTGTATTGTGTTTCTGTATTGTGTTCTCTCTCACAGTGACTGAAATGGGGCAGAATAATTCAGAGGGTTTAGCAAGGCTAAACAGAAAAAAACTTAACTACTTGTGTCACCTGCCCACAGATGATGATCCTTTTTATGCAGACCAATGTAACTTGACTCTCATCAAAAGAGCTTGACATCATCAAATAATGATCAGCTGCAGCTTGTGCTGGTTGCAGCTGGGGTAGAGTTAGTTTTCCTCATAGAGGATGGTAAGGGGCTGTTTTGGATTTGTGCTGAACACAGGGCTGGTAATAAAGAGTTGTTTTTGTTATTGGTGAGCTAAGCTTACACAGAGCCAAGGCATTTTCTGCTTTTCCTACTGCCATGCAGGCAAGAAGTTGGGGTTGCACAGGACCACTTCTCCTATCAAGCTCCCTTGAAATTCTGAAACCATCCCTTCAACATCCCAGCAGATGCTCTCGCCTCTGTCACAAACATGCATATAATTAACAAACTAACTACTGATATCTTCAGACAGATGAGGTTCAGGACTAAAAAGTAACTTCCTGCAAAAGTGGAATATTGGAATCTATTCTGCATATAGTTTGCAAACAAATTTTGGACCCAAATTGCATTCTTCTCTGAGCCATTCTTCCCCTGTCTACCTCGTGAACATTCCATTTCAGGAGCTCATTAGAGGTCATGTAGATGGCACCTTATATTTCTTTCCATACCTTCACCAAAACTTGATATGCAAAAGTCAGGTGACTCAATCCCATCTCTGAACTTCTCATTTTTAAAGAGAAAACATAACCTTACTCAGAATGGAAATGCTCTGCTTTCTCTGTTAGCTGAGTTTTTATTAGATTTACTTAAACACTCAGCTTACCCCAGCTGATCTCATCCCCTTTTTTTAAAGTTCAAATTCTGAGTTACAAAGGGAACTGGAAGGCTGGTAAGGTCAGTCCAACTTCATAACCTTAAACACACAGACCAAATGATATATAAGTCAGGTGACAGATGGTGTCAGATTATACCATTCATACATAAGGTTTTAAGCACAGAGCACATGACATTAGAACGTATAGAAGAGGATCCAAACAGAATTCCATTTTAAGAAATATGTCTACCGAGTACAGCCTTCATTAAAACACTAGAAAAGTACCCTGTTGTAAAATAAATCAGTGTTTTAGCTCTTTGAATTGTAAATGGTTTGGGGTTTTGAGTAGCACTTTCCCAAAACATTAAATACTTCGTTTGACTTCAGTTGATCTACAAGTCACTTAAATTCAGAAATTTGGAAGATAAATATATACTTAACTCCCAGTCTCATCAAAAGCCTTTAAGGTGAGTAAACACATTTTGAAGTCTGAGCCTTGGTGTATCTGATTCTCAAGTCCCCATCTATAAAATTGTGACAACTTTTATTTGCTATTCCCAATTGTATGAGGGCAAGCTATTCAGATAAGATGATCACAAAGACTAAGCAACTGCATTGGTTTGATTTTTGTATTTTCTTTTATAGACTTCAATACTCTTAAAATGTTCTTCCTCTAGCAGTACTTTTTCATGCAATGTAAGATATATATTTGTACACCTTTGTTTCTGAAAGTATTGCTCTTAACGCTGGCACAAGTGCAGCAGAAACAACAGTAATCAATTTGATTTGGCCTTATGAAACAAGTGTCATTTTGATAAATGATCCTAATTAAGTTGATATTTCAGGTAGAAAGTGTATTGAGTTAATGTGTTGGCATCTCCCTGGTTATAGTCAGACAAGTACAGATGTTGCAATAAAGCAGCAGCAGTACATTATTAACTTTGCAAGTCACTCAGTCTGCATTCACAAAGTTTGATCAAAGCCACACAACTCAGCAATTGAAAGAAAATGCTGATTTTAAGTTTTAATTATTCATCAACATACACAAGTAGTAGTCCTAGGAAGTTTCAAAGCTATAGGTCATTCCTTGATGATCCCTCTCCAGCATGGAAATGATTAATTAGCATAGTGGCACCACAGTTGTTTAGAAAACCTTGCTCAAACACCAAAAGACAAAACCTGTGTTTCTTCTCTTTTACATAAATTTAATTACCGAGTGTCCTGTTAAGGCTAAAAGACATCATACATTTACATAAACCTAATTACCAAATGTCCTGTTAAGGCTAAAAGACATCATACATTTACATAAATCTAATTACAAGATGTCTTGTTAAAGCCAAAAGACATCATATGTTTATGCATTACTTTCTTATGCTGTGCAAGTCTTTGATCTGTGCCTCATGGTTGGCAAATACAAGTTTAGTTTCCATTTAGCAATTGTAACAGATAAAATAAACACTAATCATCTGCTCTGAAGTCAAAGCAGTCTTACATTTTCCCTGTTTTTCTACTGAGTCCTCTGCAGCTCTAAATCCATTTATTGTGCTTACCAATTTGTACAGACTTTGTTACCTAGCTGGGACCAGCAGGTGTGATGCAGCCAGGCAGGTAACACCGAGCACCGGTGGGATGCCACACAATGTCACCGTGAGTTTGTGGCACTCCAGCACTGGCTGAAGCTAACTCCTGAGATATCAGCTTCCTTCTCAGACACTCCTGAGATACCAGCTTCCTCCTCAAACACCACAGGGCTGCGCATCCCCTTCTGGAATCCACAGGGAGCTGTCGGCCTGCTGTGCAAGCCAGCAGTGGCTGAACTGGAAGGTTCCTTCCCACTCTCAAACGCATCTTCTTGGAAACACTTCCAGAGACTGAAAAGGACAAAGTGCTTCCTACCTGCAGTGGGTTCCAAGGGAGTTTGAAGAACCATGCCACAGCTCCACAGCTATTCAAACTGTTGGCCCTTTGGAAATTGTCTTCCCTTCTTTTATCAAGTCTGGCCTGCTAAAAACAAGCATGTAAGTCTGAAAAAACCTTCTGAGATTTCTTATATCCAATTACCCATCTCCTCAGGGGTTTCCTCTAGCGAGACAGCTGAAAGAAGTAGTTTCTCATATTTTTTTCAGATCCATAGAAAGGTTTCCTCTGGAGAAAGAGATTCTGTTCTTAAAATCTACCTGTCAAAAATCAGGATAGTCTCCACAGGTGTTTACCCCAAAGAAATAACTTTGACATTAGAACAGTCTACTTTCATGTTGTGGACCATGAGGCAGGAGGGATCAGTCACCATGGTTGTAACATTCAGGCTGACACATCAACTAAGATGGCCTAGAAATGAATGTATCATGGGCATGACAACAGATGAAAATTACTTCAGGCAGCCATACCTCTGTCAAACTCAGATACCTCAATGCAAACACAAAAAATAATAACAAACTGCAGGCCACAGAAAAACACATACTTCTATATGGTAATGAAAACAAGGTAAAAAGGAAAAAAATAACAAACTCAGTACAAATTCAGTAAATTCAGTTGGCTACAGCAGTAGAATACTCTTCTCTGGTCACAACAAAATGGAATATTTAGGCATCATTATAGAAAACAGGGCAAATTATACACCTGTTTCCTTGACAAAACCATATCATTAGTAGCATTATCAGTCTTAAAAAAAAAATATTTCTATCCATAAAATAACCAAGAAAATACAAAGAAAACATCACTGTTAAGTATTATTTTTTTTAAAAGGCAAGTTTTAATTACCTTAAAATTTTGCCAAAAAGGTATCTAACACCACCTTAAGACCTTGCTGGAGTGATGAGGAATACTAGGAGTTAATAATTTATCTTACCTCACAAGAATTGTTCCAATTTGACTGTAGGGCAGTCAAATAAGTCTTAATGCTCTAAGATCATTAGGCACTAGTACTGGAGCCAAAGAGGTGAACTCCCACAAGAACATAAGCAGTCCTAGCAAATGACAAAGTGCTCTATGGACTCATATCCACTCTTCACAGATCTGTTCATGCTCACTCTTCCTATGAGATAGGGATCTACAAAGAAAAACAATGGCTGAAGCTTTGTTTACAGCCCCAAAGCTTTGCAGGTGGTGCCCCATACAGTTACCTACAGTGTTGGTATAAAAATGATAGATAAAAAGATTTCCAGGAGTCGAGTCTCATTTACAGAGGTGACTCTACCTGTCAACATCTCTGCAGGAAAAAAAAAGTACTTTGGGACAGCTGATGTTTCCTAGGCATCAAAGATATTTCTTGGAGCTCTTCTTAGAGGGACCGATCATGGTTGTAGGGTTGCTTCCTGCAAGAAGGAACAACGAGGTTCTGCCAGTGGTAAGACTCCACTGCTGATGCAGAGAAATAAAGGATTATCACCATGAACCACAGCACTCAGCTGGTCAGCAAATTAACTTGAGTGTACAAACACAGCTTGAGGGGATCATGCCATG
The DNA here is from genome assembly GCA_013397375.1 of Toxostoma redivivum. Taxonomy (NCBI): domain Eukaryota; kingdom Metazoa; phylum Chordata; class Aves; order Passeriformes; family Mimidae; genus Toxostoma; species Toxostoma redivivum. Next base: position 973,835 of record VXBI01010177.1, on the reverse strand, counting down.
CAGGAGCTCATCTGGAGACTGCACCAACTCTACCAACCACACAAGAAGAGACCTCTAACTGTTGTCAGGATAAACACCTTCACTTCTTCCCCCACCAGTAACAGGTTCCACCTGACACACACCTTTACCTGGCTCTGATACAGAGACAGTGCCAGTCTGCAGTGCTGGAGTGGTGGTCTGGCAGGAGGGAAGCAACGGTGCTTAACTTCTGCTCAGTGCCAAGGATATTTCACTGGTATAGTTGCCATGAGTTTTGCAGACCATTTGGCTAAAACTTCAGATGTAGAATATTTTCCCCCAGACTGACTCACCCAAATCAGAGTTAGAATCTCTCTTGTGAACTACACAAAAATTCAGGTGCTGATATCTATCTCTGAACTTCCATGTCTTCACTGAGAAAGCCCAAGGCAGACAAAGAGCCCAATAAAGAAAATGCATGCAGCCTTCTGTGGCTATCTGTAAAGGAGCTAAAACAGTGTCCTAAACATCAATAGCGTTGAGGGGTCCGATACATTGCTTTGGTCACAATCTGGCTAACCATTTTCAAAGTGTGAAAGGGAACACATCTTCTGCTCAAGGGAAAAAAAAAAAAAAAAGAAGGATACTAGGGATACTTCCTAACATTATTCTAGTGATAAAACTACTGAAGACTACCAGTGGGGTCATGCACTACCATGCATTTGTCCTCAGGTGGTACTGCAAGTACTGCAAGAGGGTACCCCTGAATCTCAGCTGGGCCCAGAATCAGCTGTTTTGATTTCAGGTTGGCATATATCCATTTCTAATAAAGTGCAAATCATAAGGTAAATACTTAGTAAATAACTGGCTTTTTCACTACAAAAATTAAAATTACCAAGGCCATAAAGATCTAGAAGAGAAAAGTTTCTGTATCATAATCATACCTTCAGCATGGGGATAAATCTTTTTCATTTTACTTTTATATATTCCTTTACACACACTGCACATATAAAAGGGACAGAGTTCAATACCAATAACATCCAGTGCTTAAATAATCCACTATTTAGTGTAGTAATTTTGCTATTCTGTTTAATCACTTTGCAATGAAAGAAACATCTGTGCAATAAGCACCACTAAGAATATTTCTAAAAATAGCATATTACTCCTTGTAGACTAAACTTTCTTTTCAATTTTTTTCCCCACCACAGATAGCTAAATCTTCCTGCATTGCTGTCTTGGAAGCAAGAGTATATAAAAGTTGCAATTCATTTCACTGCACCATCTTGTGGTTAATAGTAGAAGCCACAACAAGAATGATCCACAGCAATATTGTCAGGTGTTGACAAGACCTCTGCACTGCCCCACGCTTTTAGGATTTAAACTGACTCCTTCAAAGTATGCCATGGAAAGCTACCTCATTCCCACAGCCAGGTTACAACAGAGGGCAGAAAACTATGAAATTTCTTAGGGTTTGGGTGTTTTTTTAGCTATGCAGCAAGTTTTAAACATCCACAGTCATACAGCCTTGTTATCTCACTTCCTTAACTCTGGATTTTACCCTTCCCTTGACTATGGTCCCTACACACAGCTGTACATCACAAATGCAACAAAACCCTGACAAAGTTCAGGCAAACAAGATGACAATCTCGTGGCACGTAGCATTAGACCATGGTGTACCACCTTACACTTTTGCCTGTCAGGTCTGAGATGGCAAAGCAGAGGTGCCAGTTGAAAAAACTTAATGCACAACAGCTCCTTTTATACTCACTTCATTGAGAAAACTGGAAGGCATTTGCAAATAGCCACAGGCACTGTCTACAGTGGTTATACCCCCTTCTAAAAATTCTTGTGCTTGTAGAGGAGGCAAGGACAATTTTCATACAGGTGCATGAACATACATGAGCATGAAGACATTTTCAAAAACACTCCAGCATTTTTTGTTGTTTTCTTGTATTATTAGCCCAAACTGAAAAAACAAGGCAAACAGAAGTCCTACAGTCACACTTATAAACGTCTTAATGCTGCTCTCGAAAGTAAAAAGCATGTAAAGTACATGGAGCTGTTAAAGGGAATACAGCTATTTCACTATATAGGGCATACAGGGATCAAAAACCAGTGGACACTTCACTAGATCAGTTGATACAGTCTTTCAAAAATGAGGTTTTGATGACTACTAATGAATGTTCGAACAGTTAATATTTGGCAGGCATTAAGGTTTTGCAACTAAACGATAAAAAGCTACACTTTAAAAACTTTACAAAATATCAATAAAGTATTAACTTCCCAAGAGCATAGAGCTATTAGCTCATTCCCAGCAGTGAATTTAAAACATTCTCATCCCCTTGAAAACCATTAGCCATCAAAATATTTATGCACAAGCTGTTATAAAGGCCACTTTAGTAAAACTAGACAGTTTTTCTATTCAACAGTAGCAAATGAAGTAGATACTGGTATAAATGCAGAAAAGTACTTACAAAACCACAAAAGGGAAAAGGAGGGAGTACCCTCACTACTGATGATGTGAAAAGAAGACCCCTTAATAGGCCAGGTTTAAATAGCATAGTTGTTCTTTGAACAGCTACTAACACAGTAAATCTGTGTAAATAACTTTAAGTATACTAATCCTGATTCAGCAACACTTAAAGTCATCAGAGCTGTAGTAGTTTGATGCTGGCCAGATGCCAGGCACCCACCTAAGCCACTCTCTCAGCTGGACCCTATACAGCTGGACATGGGAGATAAATACAGAGAAGAGTTCATGGGTTGAGATAAGGATGGGGACAGATCACTCACCAATTATTGTCATGGGCAAAACAGACATGAATTTGGGGTGTTAATTGGATTTATTGCAAACAAAATTAGAACACGATAATGAGAAGTATAATAAAGCTTTAAAAACACCTTTTCCCCATCCCTCTGTCCTTCCCACACTCTATTTCCTCACCCCAGTGGCTCAGGGAGACAAGGAATGGGGGTCATGGTCAGTTCATCACACACTGTTTCTGCTGCTGCTCACAGAGGAGAGTCACCCCCCAGTCCAGCGGGGCTCCTCTCTCCACTGCTCTGCAGGTCCCTGCCAGGACCCTGCTTCTGTATGGGTCTGTCACTGTTTCACAGCCTCGTCTCAGGCATACACCTGGCTCCAGTCTGTGCTCCTCTATGGGGTGCAGGTGGATCTCTGTATCCCCATGGACCTCCATGGGCTGCACGGCTGCCTCACCATGGGCTGCAGAGGAATCCCAGCTTCAGTGCCTGGAACATTTCCTCTGCCTCCTTCTGCAGCGACCTTGGTGTCTGCAGAGCTCTTCCTCTCATGTGTTCTCACCCTACTCTTCTATGGCTGCAATTACAATTACACAATACAACTTTTTTTTCCTTCTTCTTCTTAAATGTTATCACAGAGGTATTACTATCACTTCTTATCTGCCCAGCCTTGGCCAGCAGCACATCTGTCCTGGAGCTGACTGGCATTGGTTCTGCTGAACATGGAAGAAGTTTCTGGCAGCTTCTCACAGAAGCCACCCCTGTAGCAGCCCCACTATGAAAAACTCACCATGCAAATCCAATAGAGTAGCAGTTAAAGCAGAATAATGAGCTCTCTTTTAGGCACCAAGTGCAAGTGAAAGAAAAAATGAACCATGCTAAAACTAGGCAGATTTTTTTTCTCCTCAAACACACTGGCCAATTAACAAATATTATTTCAACACAGCATTGTTGGGCCACAAAAACCTCCAAACCTCTCCATTAGTCTGTGGACATCCCAACCAACTTTTATCCCATATGCTCACTGCCTGCAAGTATTTTACCTACAATATTCAAAGCACTGGACAGAAACCTTTCATTATTCTATTGTGCTCATGCTCTGCACAAGATGAAGATCATGGAGCTTGTTCAGAAACAGTTATACTCTCCTTTAGCTGCAATAGCAGCAGTACAAGGTACTGCCCAGACCCATATCAAAGGCATTTAGCACCTTCCTGCATATATACCTTGACAGCTGTTAAGCAAAAACCTAACATCACTACTCCATGATACGTTAATTTGCTTCATGAAACAAACTTAGCCTTTTCTTAGGTATTTCTTCCTAGAGTTTACATCAGCATCCTTGATGTTGTATTAAAATGCTTGTAGTGTCTAATTTGGAAAAAGTCGAGGGAAATAAATTCGTATCTAAAATTTATTTATAACATTAATTTTAACTAACCAATCTAAAGTTACATTTAAATATATCAAAACCTATGTTAGAGACTAACCCAACAAAAATCTGTTCAGCAAAGCTAAAAGCTTGCTGCTTAAAATGCAGCACATCCTCTAATAAAATTATGAAGTTGAGCCAGTGTCTGACACATGGAACTACAAATTTCCAAAGTGGTAACCCCAGTTTTGCCAGCACCATCCTCTTCTGCAGGATAAGAGGCAGATTTTTTCATTTTATTTTATTCAGCTGGTTCCACTCATTACACAGATCCTTTGTAGTTTAAGAATCTGACTGGGAGCTGAAGAGGCAGGAAAAGTTTATGCACTTTCACATGAAGGATGAGCATTTTGAGGTGGACATGACAACACCTACACATAGATCCCACATATGCAGCAGTATGAAAGCATGTGTCCAGTGAAAAAAAACAGGATGACCAGTGTAGTTTCAAAGAGCCTTTTGAAAGATGAGGTAAAGCCAATTTCACCAACAAATAAAGGAAAAAACTGCAGATATCCTAGTGCTCTATTAGCAGGCAGCATTACAGACATCATACAACAAAATAGATTTTTAAAAGTGAAAGGTATACTAAGCATGAATACAGGAAAACAGAAATCTAACTTTCATTTCAAAAATATATGCAGCTTAATATGAGGCAAAAAAAAGACAGGTTTATGTGGGAGGAATGATACATGACATACCCTAATAAGATGGATAGAAATGCACTTCTCCATTTGTTATCTTTTTCTACAAGGGTAAACAAACAAGGGCTTGGTTTCATTCACTAATAAAAAGCATATATACAATTTTATATCTTAACATATTTCTATTTAAGTTCATACTACCATTTAGCTCTGATAAGCACTGCATATATTTCACATCCAAGAGAACAGTACAATTAATAAGACAAAGTAATTTTACAGAAGCTTCTCAATTTAATAAATCCCTATTAGATTCCAATATGGATGTAAAGACAAGATCTGTTACTTTGACTGCTATCTGAGAAATACAATTAAAGCCTAATTTGTTGAAAAGCACTTTCAGGCAGAGATACAGAATCTGATGGGCATGCATTAAATAAATTACACTTTCAGAATAGCAGAATAACTCCAAATGTTAGGTAACATATGAACAACCTTCTAGGAAAATCAAGCCATGTGCAGGTATTTTCCAACATCGTAAAAAAATCTAAAAGTCATTTTACTTGAATCAGTTAAAAGCCTTTGGAAAACTAAGTGGCAATATTACGTTCCTTGCTGGCTCATTTTGGCATCTGGTTGCAAATTATTTTTAAACAATACCTGACAAACACTTTGCCTTAATCTTCCAGGATCTGGATCAGGATGAAAAACATTTCCAAACTCCTCAGGAGAAGTAAGAGGGGGAAAAAGTGGCACTCGATATCTGGAACAAGCCATTAGCATTATCTTACATCATGGCCCATACGTGGATTTATTGGATTTATTATTTTTACTCTTTTTTTTAAACAAGTACTGTATTCTATTTTTGGTACTCCAAGTCCTACTTAAAACAAGCAAAATCCCCCCAAAAAACCCCTAAGAAACTAATGTTCATAACTGTTGAACAAAAAGTCCAGAGTTACTATGATAAAAGAAGTCTGTGCTTTCTTATTCCCACATTTAGATACACAAACTTGCTCCTGCCACTTTCCATCCTCTCTACCACCCCGTACAGTGATTAGCATATCTGGAAAGGAATGAGGCATCCGTGTAGGAGAGGAGAGAGTCTAGATTCCAAGAAGTAACTATACTGAATTAAAACTCAAACTACTTCAGAATTGTCATGCTTTACGACATAAAACTTTCATTAGTAAAGAATCCAAAGTGGATCTCCTTTTTGCTATGAATTTCATGCTTCCTCTTTCCTGAGTTTTGATTGCTTATGCTATATACAGGGCATACAATGAAAGCCAACAATAAACACATGGTAATGTATTTTGAAGAATCACTGTCCAGAAATGAATTATTAATATAGAAGGATATGCACACTATATCAGCATTCGTATTAATCTTAAGTATCTCCAGAAAACAACTATCAAGACAAATGACATTCAAATGGGCAAGACAATCCTATTCCTTAATTATTTCTGACAGTACTGAAGGCTTCTTGGAGTGAAAATTTAAGCTTTTTATAGCCTATTAAAGATTATAAATTCATAGTTATCAAATAAGGAAAGCATCTTAAGTTGCCATTATGAATGGCTCAATGAAACTGAAATTGGAATTGCTATTTTAAAAATCTTCATCTAGGCAAACAAAAATAATGGATTGGGAAAAAACGGGTAGTATATATATCATTATATAATTCATCAGTTTGGCCTTCTTTATAATACTACATACTGCAAAGCTCCAGACTCTTGGCACCAGAGAGAACTTAAATGCCACACAGAAGACCTAATATAGAGAGACTTAAAGGAATTAGAATGGTTCCCATAAAAGATAAATAATAGATTGTTGTTGTTTGCTTTTATGTTATTAAAAAATTGCAAGTTTCTGTGGCATGTCTGTGGACAGTTAGATACCCATCTATCCTCCATGTTGAAGAGGGCAGTCAGTAAAATAAGCCAATAAAAAGCCAACAAAATAAGTGGCAATTATTAAAATACATTACATTCTGTGTAAGTCTTTAGCAATGATTGCCAGAGTTCGTCTACACCAAAACTCAGAAGGGACTGATATTAATGGACTTGTAACAATTAATGAAATAGAGATGCCCAATTGCTTCTGGCAAAAGAGTTGAGGAAAAGTGAGAGAGCATAATATTATTGCACACTGACCCTACAGAATCCTCTGGCATTTGTTTTGCTTCATTTTCCTGGCTTTGCTGTTTGGTTGTTTGGTCATGAAGACATCTAGACAGACCAGATAATTCCACCAGCATGGCAAATCTTATTTTTTCTGTATGTTTTTCTCCATGCTAGTGTACATCTTGCCAACAATGACAATTTGCAAAGATCAATAAACCAAGCTGCATATGAGATACTAAAAAGCTTCAAATTAGAAAAAACACCATTAAAACCATAAGTATCCAGCAAGTCTGCTTTGTACATCACCAAATCAGAAAATAATTTTGGTTGGCCAGGATTCTGGAGGTCTCCTATATCCAAACACCTGCCCAAAGCCACTCTGATCAGAAGGCACAGGGCAGTGTCCACTCATGAACATCTCCAAGCACAGAGACTCCAACACTGAACAAGACATCCCAGCCCAGTATTTTGACCATCCATGTGGTTAAAAAAATCCCAAACCCAAAGATTCCTACTCCCCAGACACACCATTTCCTATGCTTCCCTAGCTGCCAAGCTCTTCCAGAGGTTGCCAAGGCCTCGTGCTAGTTGCCCAAAGGGAGGCACCCCAGCCCCCAGTGGACAAGGTGACCCCACCAGCAGGCAGCATCACAGCTGTGGCTGTCCTGGCAGCACACTGTTGCCCTAGAGGCCTCTCAACTCCTGCTTCCCCATCTTGTCAACCTGAGCCCCCTTCCCTTCCTGCCAGCCTATGGGCCCACCCAAAAGATTGGCCACTTATTTGACTTGCCCCCACTTGGGCACTTGTATCCCCCCACAAGGCCAACCCAGCACCTCACCCCCACTGTCTGGCACACCTAACTGCTTCATTGACATCCTGGGAATATTTTCTATTTCTCTGAGGTAGCAATCTTGAAATATAAAGAATGTACACAGTAATAACAGCAACATCTGTGGAATACAGCTGAGAAGCATCTCCCATCTTCAGAGCTCTGCTGGCAGAAATGAAACCCACAGAAAACCTCAAATTGTCCAGAAAAGCTAATGGAGAAGACAAAATGTATTCACTAACAATGGCCAAAACAGGAACATCGGAATGAACGTGTCAGGAATATGAGAAGTTCTCCAACACTGTATGAAGAGCCAACAAAAATAAAAAGCACCTCTGGCTTACCAGAGGTAAATTACTTACAAGCATAGATTTCATCAGATCATTTTATTAGCCAGAAGAGTCCAAAAGTCCACAGGATCATCCCTTTTCTGGTGGCTATGACAAGAAGACTGGGATTTTTTTGGTGTCTCACTCAGGCATTGCCTCTAGACAGCATGGCTTTCTATTCCAAATATCAACTACCAGCCTTCAATCTGGTAGGCTTTTCAAATCCCATGACTGGGTGGTGGGATTGATGCATGGGTGGGTGGGAGATACATGGAAACAGAAGGAGCAGGGAAGTAGCTGAACTAAAACAGGAAACAAGAGTGAGGTAGGAACATGACACAGAACAACAGGGGGAAAAAAACAGTAAGAACAGCAAAATAGGAACCCAGAAAACCAGGGAAGACATTCTGCAAATCACAAACATGAAGAAAAAAGAGGAGATGAAGAAAAAAATAAGGAAAAAATCCCCACAAAACAACAAAGAAGAAACAGCAGAAAATCTTTGGGTATAAAGTAAATTAGACTTTTTTTCTGGTTCCAAAGTTGATTTATACTGCCACCTATTAAACTTAATGCTCCAAAGCCAACATAGCCTTTTTATTCTCTGGGTTAAAAGAGTGTAAGCTTTTTTTTTTTTTTTAATTGGCATTTTGAGTCTGTTTCTTCCTGATGAAGGAAAAGATTAGTCAAAAATTTCAAGGATGGGCAATTTTGACTCCTTAGGACTGTATGCCTGATGTTTCCATATGCATGCTTCTACTCTGCTGGAAAACATCACCTGTGAAAACTGGTGAATCCTAACTGCAGATTGTGACAGCAAATGGTGAACCATGACAGGGGCAAAATTTCACATCAAATATGATCTGAGTGTGATCTAAAGCTGCAACTTTTTTGTGTGATATTTCTACAGCTGCTAAGCTCAACTGACTGATTGTAACCCACAGCACTAATCAAGCTGGCAGAAGAATCAACAGTCTCAGCCCTCCTAGCCCCAGTTGTTATCCTCAAGCTGTCTTCCTTCTCTTATATGCAGCTGCACAAACGTAAATATAACTAATTTTAATTGAGACAGATTTCCAAAACAATTCAATTAACAGCCACATGAGCTCTGGGATTGAGGAAGGCTGGGCAAGGAGAAAAGAACTGGCGCAGTAACTGAGACAAGAGAGACACTTTTTTTGAGAAAGTGCCAGTTTATCCTGGCTGGAACTCTTCAGCTGTAGTTTCATACCCATTTTAAAGCAGCTCACAAGACTACCATCCATGTCAATACTTACAAGATCTCCTTGAAGACAGTAAAGACAGAATGTGCATAACCACAGCACAATTACTTTTTAGATTTTAAAATAGGTACATCTTGTGCCATGTACCTAGTCCCATAATAACCCCTTTATCAGTTTCCTTAATTTTAGACATTTTAGAAACAAAGAAAGAACCTTTCTTTTGCAAGACCACATTTCCAGAAATGGCTGTATTGGTCCTGCACCCCAGGCACTATCAAACTCTCCATACTGCCATGAAGTGGGTTGTTCCCCTGCAGCTGTATGAGTAAGGGGTTTGGACAAAGGGGCAGAGCAGCAGCTCTTCCTTTCCACATTTACCAGTGTCTTGAATTTATGCTAAGTCATATTTGACCTAGCACACCAATCAATATATGAAGACACTGCAGGATAAAGCCAGAAAAGCTTCTCCTGTGATGGGCATTTTATTACAGAACAGGACACTCAATGAGATCCTCCCAAAAACTCCTTAACAGTATCCTTAACATTTCAAGGATCTGAATTAACACCTTGTAGAACTAATGTATTAATTAGACAACGGTTTGAGAGACATTGACTACTATAACAAATTGCTGTGGGCATGAAGGGCTTTGATTAATCTTACTCTCCATATGCTTATACATAACATTAATTTATAATATCCTTCAAATAAAAGCCTACCACATTTCAATAATCTTCCAACTAGAAACTTTTAAATGGCACATAATTTTTTTCAGAAGCTACACATGGCAGATTCAGAGAAGACATTAAACCATTTTATCACAAAGAATAAGCTTTACAGCTCTTCTATACATAAGGAATTCTTACTATGTGATTCAAACAAATCTTCGGTATTCTAAAATGTTCTTTTTTTACTACTCTGCCTTAAGAAAGCAATGCTGCAATTCACATGCAAAAAATACTTCATTACTCTGGGGGGGTTAAACATTTTAATTTTTTATGAATAAGGTGGAGAGGAGGTTTGAGTTCATTTGGGGGGTTCTTTTGTCTTATTATGTTTTAGGAGGCAATTCTTCCCACTTTCTTACCATTTTGTACAATTTTTTGAGATATAATACTAATGTGAGCACAGAAGCACACAGGCCAGTATGTTCACACAAATAAGCATATGTATCACACATGACTAAATATGAAAAATCCCCATGGAATTCATATTTGTACATAAGTGAATGTTATAAAAATCATTCACTGCACGCCAAAAAGGTTCAGAGGAAGACATGGGCGCCAGAACAACCCAAACGAACAGGTTACTCTCAAGAAATACAATAAAATGTAAACTTGTAACAAGAAGATTCCTGACTGAGACGTCTTGTGCTGATGATCTAAAGACAACCCTCCCAGCCTAGACCACAGAATCACTGAATGGTTTGGGTTGGAAGGGATCCTTGAGGATCAGCTAATCCACCCTTCCTGCCACAGGCAGGGATATCTTACACTAGATGGGGCTGCTCAGAGCCAAAATCATTCTGTGACACAATAAAACACACATATGATAAGATCTCAAAAAGCAAACTACAGAATGAAGAAACATAAGAAAATTACACTGTGCAGAGCAGACAGAATGCAGAGTACAGTCACATGCTTATGCACACTTAAACATTCATATATCCAAAATAAAAGTCAAGATTTTAAAATAAAAGAAACAGCATAAATCAAGGTGAAGGTTCTTCTGCAGCTTTCTTTCTTCATCATTACAGTGTACACTTTAAAGTTTGGGTAACATTTTAACAACAGATTCACAGAATGACCAATTTTGTATAATAATTTCAATGACTTATATGCTTTCAGGTATAAGAAAAGGCACTGACCAACCATTCACAACACCAGCAACCAGAATCTGCTTTTTATATTGGTAACATCTAAAGAGTTGCCAAGTCATTTTGATTAATATTACACTGAATCAAAAGCATTAAAAAAAACCAGTAGCTCCAATTTTGTTTCAGCCAGCAACAGGCTATCTAAGTGACAGAAACACAACAGCTACATAAAACAGATAAAACAGACAGAACATTTGGAATATCTTCTAAGCTTTAATTCCAAAATTTCTTAATTATTAAACTGCTCTCACTTTATTGCCCATTGAGCCAATTCACTTCCCACCAAGATTTTTTTTTTAAAAATTATTCTGTTCAGTAATGTCAATTCCACCAGAAATGGACTTCAATATTGATACAAAGTTGACTGCTAAAGCAATAATCTCCCATTTTCATTTTAATTTATAACAAAGCAGTTTAAAACATACTAAAGGCAAAAGACATATCAGAATATTATTTTGTCAAATTGCTTTCCCATGCATTTTATGTAAAGAAAGTGCCTCTTAAATAGCTTTATGTGTTTAAATTCAATTTAATTTAAATCAAATTTTAAAAATAACTGATGATGATAATATAAGAATTGGAAGTCTTATTAGAGACTCAGCTTGGGATACACAGGTGTGTAGAAAACAAGGTAAATGTGGGTTGTGGATAATAATCCCTTCCCTGAAAACTCAGCATTCAACGATTCTGCCAGACAAGTGCCTTAAGTACTTCTGGCACCTTTGAATGGCTCTGGATGAATTTTCTTTCCATGACTTTGTCTAGCTGTGTCTCAAGAGGCTGGTTTCAAAAGGAGCAATGCCTAAGGTAAATAATTTACTCCTTTTCTTTTTCTCACAATACCAAGTAATTTTTTTAAGCCACAGAAAGCATACTGAGAACACTGAAAGAGGTATTTCTATCTTTTTTAAGTTACACTGAAGTCTCCATGCAAACTCCAGGGAAGTTTACAGCTGGAGAATTTGTTTTCAAGATGCTAAGGGTTAGTGTTCTGTCAAATGTACTTGTAGAATATACACAACTTGAAGTGTTGTGATAACACTGAAAGTATTTTCTGCAATACAAATTTGAAAATGTTTTTATCTCTGAATAAGCCTTTCCATAATAATTACATATTCTCATGGGAATAATAAAAAGTTACAAATACAAGATAACAACAATGTTGTAAGTGATTACTAACAACATTTCCATCAGACAAGAAATAAACTGTATGCTGTTATTCACACAACTTCTAATCAAAGACAAGAATCTCTTGAAAACTGCCAAAAATAAAACATTCTTGCTGGTAAAATATAAAACTAAGAAATACAACACAACTTTTAAAATGCAAAAGAGCCAGAAGATTAAGATTTTCTATTCATTGTATATGACAACATATTATTTTTCAAGCACAACAAAGCCCTCAAAAGAGACGCCATACTAGCGTGGGAAAGGCTGTGGTGAGCATACTGATTTTTGCCCTTTTCTCCACTCCTTCAAACAGCATACTCTCAGTATCTCTGCACCACAACAGGCAATAAGAGGCTAAAACATGAAGAGTTACAAGAGAACTAACTCTTGTATCACAACATGGAGAAAAGGGAGGTAACAGAACAAGCTCTTGAAAACATAAATAAAATTTTGAAATAGTAACTGTCCTTTGAATAGGACAAAGACTCATTTCATTCAGCTCTGTCTGACCCAGAGAAAATGGTTAAACCTAGTATTTGGAAGCAAAGAACTACCACAAAATTTAATTTACAATTGCTAAAATGGCTAAATTGTTAAACACGTTTAACAGATTCACATGTCTAAGAAATATTTTTCGTACTTTTCTGAACACTATAGCTATCCACTTCTCTTGTGCATATTTCCTAGTTGTGCATGAGGTAAGGTAAAAGGCATTTTGGTTAACTTGTATGTACAACTTGTTTCGCACACAAACATAAGACTTCCAAAAATTTTTGGAAGAAAACCTACTTTGAACCAACATTACCCTGAGAAGAACATCCCAACTAGACTAAAATCCATCACCAAGAGTGTAATATACACAGAGAGGTCTCTCACGCAAGACACATATCAGATATTTACTAGAGTATCCATTTGCAAGGGTTACTAATTTATTCCAATATTTAATTATATTAATATTCAATATTTATTCCAGTATAGATTATTTTCATTCCTTTAAGTAGTTAATAGCAGTATTTTTAATAGTATACAATAAAACCTGGCAAGGAGCATACAAGAAGTTAAGTCTAGAACAGGAGGTTCACACTTCTGATTTAAAAATGCAACATTGATAGGAACCTCTTTTAACTCCAGGCTGTAATAATTTGGACCCAAAGAATTTAAAGACAAGTTTCAAACAACTGAATTCTTTCAGTATTTTATTATGAGAGGACAAATGGATTATAGAGTATGGCTAAGTGGCTCCTATCATATTCCATTATCATTTGCTAACAAGTTTTGTCAAGCTCTTGCCAGTAAGGCTAAAACTTATCTTGTTTACTGTTTGTATAAGGCTTAGGAGATATTCTGAAGAAGAACAACAGTAGATCAACAAAATGAGGAACAGATGTATAAGAAGAAGTATAAGGGAAAAATTTCTGTGAAAGCACCTGGGTGTTACTCCAAGAGAAAGATTAATTTTAAAAACTGCTCGTAATTGACATACTTGAAATCTTAAAGATATTAAATGGGACCTTTCATAGAAGATCACTTGGATATCAGGAATTTGCCTATGAGAATTCATGTAAACATGATAAAGTTTGAAAAATTAGAGCTGATAGATATGAACAGTCCCTTAAGGCATCTAGAACTTAGCAGCATCTTTAATTCTCAATTATAGAAAAGATGTATTGAAGCAAAGTACCCCTGAGTATACTCTGACTTGACAGGGCTTTTGTCTTTTGGGGTTTTTTTTGGTGGCTGTCACATCAGCCCCTCCTGCAGAGCTGACAATCTCTCAATACAGCATCACCCAGTACCAGAGAAACACAATGCGCTGCTTACAGTGCTGGACTTGTGACCAACACAACCACAAAGTCACAGAACTCCACCCATTAGAGGTTCCTCACCCTACTGATAGGAGAGGGGAATGCCATCATTTAATTCCTCTTCACATCTTTTCTACTGTAATTGCAGCTCCCAGACTTACAGAGGCCAAAGCATATTCATATATTGTGCGCATGACTTTTTACCAGCTGACTGCTGGAAGAAGTGATCCAACACTTCCAGGGACAAAAAACTGGACAAAGAAAGTTTGCTTAAATATAAAATTAGCGAGAAACTTTATTAAGGTTTTCATTATTTTATTTCTGCAAGTAAGTTTTCTTGGACACACCTAAATCTGAGTGCACCCATACTTTGGGAGCATCTTCCGTGGTTTTCAAAGAATCCTTTCCCTAGTCATTGATTAGGAAAGATCCACCCTAGAGATAAATCAGATGAACTAGGCCAGAGATCCTCAATGTGGAATGTGGTGTTTTTTATTTCTCTTGCCTTCCTATTCCTAAGTTCTTTTCCTTATCCACCTTTTCTTCTTTTACATCTGTCTGTGATTTAATTGTAGTAAAAGACTAAATCTTCTCTTGTGGATCTGCAACTAAGGAGGCAATCAGAAACAGCATCTTAAAAAGACAGATGCTGTGATAAGTTTGGCAGTTCTCCAAGTGACTAATAAAACACTTTTCTACACCAACCTAAGCCAGAAGCCGCGAAGTAAGGGATCAAATACCAAAACACAGGATCTTTTCCTTTTAATCCTCCAATTGGATTGTAAGCAGCCCTGCGGAGAAGGGCTTGGGGCTATTGGTAGATGAAAAACTGGACAAGAGCCAGCACTGTGCTCTTGCAGCCCAGAAAGGCAGCTGTCTCTTGGCCTGCATTAAATGAAACCTGTCCAACAGGCTGAGGGAAGTGAGTCTCCTCCTTGTGAGACCCCACCTGGGTACTGCATCAGCTTTGGGGCTCTCAGCATAAGGACATGGACCTGCTGGAGTGACTCCAGACGAGGGCCAGGAACGTGATCAGAGGGCTGGAGCACCTCTCCTGTGAGGAAAGGCTGAGAGAACTGGGGTTGTTCAGCCTGGAGAAGAGAAGGCTCCAGGGAGACCTTATTGCAGGCTTTCAAACTTTAACAGGGGCTTATAAGAAAGGTGGAAAAAGCCTCTCTACCAGCAGCAGTGGCACAGTAGCAACAGAACAAGGGGTAACAGATTCTAAACTAGAAGAGGGTAGATTTACACTGGATTTGAAGTAATGAGAGTGGTGAGACACCACAGGTGTCATAAGGGAACAGGCTGCTCAGAGAGGTGGAAGGTCCATCCCTTGAAACATTTAAGGTCAGGCTGGATGGGGCTTTGAGCAACTTCATCTAGTAGAAGGTGACCCTGTCCATGGCATGGGGGTGGACTAGGTGGTCTCTCAAAATCCATTCCAACCCAGAACATTTCATGCTTCTGTTATTTTATATTCTTGCATTCTTACACTTGCCAGATCATCTCTTGACCTTAAAAGAGTGTTGAATTTTTTTTGAGAGGTACACAAACATTGTGGCAATGGAAACCACAGAAAAATCCACACAGAAATTAATAGCCTCCAGTAAACAGAGCCTGGGGCTCAAAATGAACAACCAGGCTAAGATAAAATATTGATTAATGTCTTAGGAAGTGAATATCATCTATCCTCTTCACTGAATGAGGCAGGACTGGGAGGGTGTCGAGGGGACAGAGAGAAATGTACAAGTAATGTACAAGTGATTGATTATGCAGCCAGAGATTGTATCAGACTGCCCGTGCACAGGGGGACAAAGGGGTAAATTAAAAACACGTCACCTAAATTATGGTATTTCTTAAGCATGATGTCAATTTAAAAAATGTTTACAATTAGCACTGCTGTGTTTCTATCATCAAAGCAGATTAACAATGAATTTAGAAACATCTTGAATCATCTCATATAATTCATTATATTACTATTCAAGCAGGTAGAAGGCATCAAACTATCGATCATTGTAATATTCCACTTTATTTTTATCAACATTTTTTTCTTTCATTTAAAAAATCCTCAAATGTTACCCATAAAAAACAGTGTTTTATTAAGGGTTCCTGTTTGAACACATTAGGCTTCAATTAATTTGTATATGCAAACATTCACACTACTGTAACAACCCAGCATTAAAGGAAAACAAGCATTTTGCCTGAGGAACATTTATGTGCTTACAGATGTGTACAAAACTAAACTCAATGTGTCTGTGTTTCTCCACAGAGACAGAAGCAGCCTCCACTGGCAAGACACTTAGGGTATAAACAGAGAAACTGATTTCAAAATGTTGAAACACAGTACTATTTCTTAGGCAGTTTCTTTCCTTCTGGCCAACCAATTCTGTTCCAGGCATCCCAAAGAAACATCCCCCTCTTCCTCAGTCTCCAGATTTTGCTTGGAAATACAGTAGGTCTAGACTAATCTGCATCTTCATCTCACCTACCAGCCAGTTCTAGGTGCCTATTGTACCCTAAGGGAACTAGAAATATCAGCTAGTGAAATAAGGGAATATCTTAATCAAAAAGCCTCTCCATGATGTTTATACAGCCAATGCCTGCCTTCAGCTCTGAAAATTGAGTCCCTCCTTGAAGTTCGGCACCCACAACTTTTAATCATTTTGAGAGAATGTTAGTTTGAAAAAGTTAGTAATTCCAGTATTATCCTCACTTATTCTTCAAGCTATTTGGTTTCGATTTCATACAGCCATGTTTTCTTCCTTGCTTGGTGCTTCCATTATTTAGTTTATTCTCTTCCCTTAAGTGATTGACTCTGTTTTCCCCTGAACTACATTCTGCTGCCCCCTCTCCATCCCCTAACTGCCTTTATACTTATAAAAAGTTATGCATTACAGACCATTATCAGTGAGCAAGAACACCTGATTCGTTCCACACACAAAATACACAACACTTTAAACCTACGAATTCAAAGCATAACTGCCACTTATGGTCATCACAGCACATGTATATTGTAAAGCTGGATTTCTTAGTAATGCAAAACAATGACAAAAAAGTAATTTTTTAAAAGGTTAAATATTGCAGCAACTGTGAAAATCAGTAACAATTTTAGGGGCAATAATTATTCACTTTCACTTCTAATCTTCAACAAAATAATCTTCCTGACCTTTAATGCAAATCTGAAGATGTCTGTTTATTTCCATAAACATTTGTACTGAAAATTATTAGCTCTTGAAATCATAATGCTATTCTTTGTGGCCAAAAGATTACCATGAACATTAGTTCACCCTGCATTAAAAAAAAAAAAAAAACAAACACAATAAGCTAATGTTCAATATTTCGCTTTTTATAATCCTTAAAATTTCAGAAAAGCTATCTTATCACCTAGTAGCTCAACAGTGATTTATTTCCCATTGCATTCCATAAATAATGTCCAGCCACCGAGAACAGAAAAAAGTGATCTGACAGCTGGTTTAAAAAATAGATCAAACACATTTTATACAATTATCTACAAGAAAAATAATTACTGCTATTATGAATCAACCAGACCTTTGAGTAGTAGATACAAACCTCCCTCTGAAAAATTACTGATTCAAATTTAAAAAATTTTGTTAAAGGATACAACATTTCATGTGGACTTGCAGCTGTGTCATTCTAGCAGGATACTGTTCCATGTTTTACAACTATCAGATTTTTTTTTAAAATCTAATCTGGAGTATTATAGTAAATATTGAATAAAACTATCTGAAGTCTGTAGCCCTCAAACAAAATACCATTATCCTTGCTTTCCAATGCAAATAAAAGATGGACTAAGCTCCCTCCCTGTTCACCATATTGGTCACTTATGGAAATTACTGTATTGGGGGAGGACAGAAGATTTTAGTGCTAATATTAAAAAAAAAGTCATTCTGGGTAGATCGAAGCACTCACAATTTCAGATAAAGAAGAATTTTAATAGATTTTAAACAGTGGAATTGAGGTCATAAGTCCCTTGTATGCCACACCCTTATTTGATAAAGATTATCTTGCTGTTAATATCACCTGGAAGTCAGAGAAATCTGAGCCACTACCCATTTTAGTGAAATGCTGAAAGCAGTTTAACACTGCCAGTTGCCACTTAGAAACTCAACAAAACATCTTAAATGACAGATTTGTGTAAATCCGTAATTTCAACAGTGCCTCAAAAACTGTAAATATCAAATTAGCTGGTCATTTTAGATCCTACTTGAAAGGACAAAGTTCTGAAAGAATTATCAAATAATCTGAAGTCTGTGGTTCTGTGATATCTCTGAAGTAGTTACATGATTTTTTTAAGAAGGAAGGGATAAACAGAACTTGTCTTAAAAGTAAGCAAGTAATTTTGATTCATTGGCAAATTATTTCTGGATCACTTGATGAAGATTTCTACTAGAAAGTGATTATAGCTCATATTGTATTAAGGAAACCTCCAAATTTCTTTATTTGAGAAAAGTTTTCTTCCACTGGTATCACTTGTGGAGATCTCAGGGTTGCCTCTCAATCTTCATATCACAAATTGTAAGTTTAGTTAGTGGGACTGGTTCCAGATGAAGCATTTGAGTCAAGTAGTCTGAAATACTGAAAGCAGTGGAAATAAGCAGTAACCTATATAAGTGAGCTGACCTCCCTATTTGTTACTATTTCTCAATAGCAGTACAGAAATATGGGAATATGGGAAGTATAGATAAGCATTCATTCCATCTTCTGAAGCAAGGAGGCTGCTGACATCATGACTTTAAATCTTATCCAACTGTGGATATTAGCATTCTCTGCTACTGTAAGAAGTAACTTAAACAAAAACAAACCAACCAATAAATCCACTCTTTTTGAAGGAAACAATTTTTCCCCTTCCCTTTCATCCAACAGCCAGAAGATGCAAATGCAGGATATATTATTTGATAGGACTGCCCAACATATGTGACTGAACTGCCTAAGCATGCACCAGGGACACTTATGCAATTGTAAATAAAACTCTGTGTGCGCTGGGGGAACAGTTTGCCTACAGGCTAGGCAATAACAAAAAGACACATTTAGCATTTCCTAAATTGGAACAGATGAACTTCAGAGTTTCATTTACCCATGTCTATAAACATTAAAGACTCCTAAATCCATATAAATCAGAATTTTTGTTTTTCTCAGCTTGTTGGCATTGAAAAACTATTCTCTGAACGGCAAGCAAGTGTATTAAGACACTTATACTAAAATACCTTGGTAATTGCAGTCTTCTTTCCACCAAGATGATATGCCTAGGTGTGTCTTCAAAAATGAACATCAAATTACTTATAGCAAGGCTAATCTGCAAGAATAGAATCATTCTCAAGCTTAAACAAAATGAAGTCTCAAGTCCCATAATAAAGTGTGCATGTAGGCTTTGCATAAGTAGACTATGATGTAATTAAGTTTACACCCACTAAGCTTATCAGTTAATTGCACATTTTATCAATTCCTCAAGAAATTTAAGAGAAAAGCAGTTGTTGAAGAAGCATTAGACATTCATACCATCAGCTGCAGGTACAAAATTTGCTTCTATTAATGTCAAATTAAAAAGTTCTATAGTGTCATTATGTCATTGTTATTTACATCCAAAGCAGTCATTAATGATGGCAGTACATACACTGCAGTGCAGAAAAGGAAATAAAGCAAGGGATTCCTCACCTGAGCTTCTAGGAAGCACAAGGAAGCCCTCTATCACTGCAGCTCTTTTCCACATTATCCACTGGAGCTGCTTTTCCACATGCCCCTCTTTTGCTGTTCTCCCCACAGGCATTTCAGAGGCACGCAGTACCAAACAATATTTGAACAATACTATTAAATCCTATGACTAGAGAGGAGTAGAGGAGTACCTTGGCCCTTTCTCCCCACTCCCTTCTCTACACTCAGTAGCCAGTCACTGTTAAATAAGAAAATAATAATCTGCTCTGATTTTAATAGGGCCAAAATCAGTCTTGACCTACTTTCATCAGAAAAAAAAGGAATGAAGTGTCTTTAGCTTAACTTCCTTCCTACGCACTCCCAAAATATTAAGGACTTTTTTTGTAACAAGTTTTTCTCCACAATACACTTCTTACCTTTTCTCTCTAAAATACATCCACACATATATACAGGAACAACATAAGGGGTGCAAGGAAATATGAGCTGATATAATTGGAATAAAATACCATCTTGATTGCTCTGGTCCAAGTTACAAAGGGAAAAAATGGTCACTTAGTAGCTGTAAAGAATGTGAAGTCACTGTCATTGGGGGAATACTGAGAGTAAACAAACACTATTTTCCTGCCACAGAGTACAAGCCTCTGTGGCAAGCACCCAGGAAAACAGAAGCATGGCAAACCCAGACTTAATATTATGCTAAAACGATACAAATTCATGTTTGTCCATTACAGAATTTGATGTTTTCATATTTCATGAGGATATAGTTTACAGTACATCATAAAACCCCCTCCAATTCATAACATGCCAGTCAGAAAAGACTAAACCAGCAGTTTTCAGGAATGAGATGGTAAAGAAAGGAGATGTCTTCCCTAAACACTGAGCACTCAGCCATTAAAAATATAGTAAAGAAGCACACATGTGACAGATAGGGACAGATGGCAAGTAGAGAAGCTACAGGGCAGCTAAGACTGACAGTGTTCTTGACAGCTTCAGAAAGCACAACCACAGACAAGCATCAAAAGGTGACTGAGTAAGGATATTTTCTCATGGACTCTGAGGAAAAATCTCAATATGGAAAATGCAGATTGTCTCAAGCTGGGCAACCACTGCGAGGGAAGAATGAACAGGGTTTGAAAGGAGGACTAAGGAAAAGACAGCACACTTGAATGACGTGAAGAAAGCAGTGATTTGTTTTCCAGCCTTGTGACTGACTCTCCTTTACCCTGAAGTCTTCCTGGGTTTATCTGGTCAGGTTTGCTGTATTTGTTTTAATAATGTCTTTAGATTCAGGGATTAAAAAGTTCAGCCCCTATGCTCGATAAAAATACAGATATGTGGATGCATATGGGAAGTCATTCCAACCAAATGCACTGTCTGATTTAGGGTCCTGAGTTGAATTTCTGAAGAAAAAAAATTAATCCTTTTTCAAAAAGCCTTGTAGTTGGAGATTGAAAATTTTCAAGAGCCAGTGTGGTTTATCTTAAAAATGCCAAATGAAGATAAAGGATTTCTTTGCTTTATACATATTTAAAAACTCACAGGTAGTATTTCTAAGCATTGCTACCTTATGTACCTGTGCTAACAGCTGTACCACTAAATAAAAAGCTGTCAGAATTTGCAGATTCAGAACTCCAGCTGAAAGGGATCTACCATAGCAGATGTATCTAAGCACATCCTTTTATGTGCAAGTACTTCTCATACCAACTTCTCATCAAGCCAAAAATGCCTTTTCATTATGGAAAGGATTAAAAGATGCATATACATGCAGCTCACAGAAACTTTACACAAAGTTTACTGTACTCCATAATGATTATTTTGATTTAATGGATTTATAATCCATCTATTGCAGTGCAAGTGTCTGCATGAGTCTGAGTCTGAGTGCTATACGGGCAATTACAACCAAGAAACTTGAAGGTGATGTGACAAACCAAGTACCTGTAAAGGCATGAAAAAATTGGGGCATGCAGAAACTTCTTGTCTCCTTACCTCAAGAGTATGCATTTTATTCAGGAAAGTCACAAGGATTTAATTTCTATTATTTATAAACTGTTTCTGTATCAATGTTTCTCAAAATGAGCACTGTACTACAAGGAGTCCCTTAATGGGCAAGTTTTGGATAGGCAACTGCTAAGAGTTCAAGGATTTGATTTCCAAAACCAGGAAAAATACACTAGACTCACCTATTGTGAGTTTTAAAAGCTGGGAAAAGCAGTTCCAACAGTCTCTATTACACTTCACCACCAAACTACAGATATCCTTCTGTTTCTCCTCTCCACTCACATTCAGTTCTGAAAGGTCGCAGTCTCTCAGAAATACCCACAGATTTATTTACATTTGCTCTGATTCCACCGCTGCAATCCACCTAAGGTTACAACACAGTGCATCCCATGTCCTTTTTTCTTCCCCCATCCTTCCCTTCCTCACATAAGCCTAAAAAAAGTATGCCTCCTCTATGCCTTCCAAATCTTTTAATTCCCATGTCAAATGCAGAATTCCTGTCTTGAGGTTTCCCATATTTCTAACCATGCCATTATCCTTTTCTCCCATCTTTTCCTAACCTAGGTGCGCCTGATGATCAACTGAATTTGTCACCTTTTTCTGTATCTTCCAAGTAATAATAAACAAATAAGCCAACAAACAAATCAACCATTTGTCACCCAGGGTTAAATATTTGAAGACTGAATTTCACTTAGATTTTTTGGACTACCAAGTCTAACATCTTGGTTTCAGTGTATAATACAAACACTTAAAGCCTCATTGCCAGCAATAGCAAAAAAAAAAAAAAAA
>VXBI01010177.1:813841-951210 GCA_013397375.1 Toxostoma redivivum | reverse complement strand
AAAAAAAAACAAACCACCAAGAAAACTTAAAGCAAACCAAACTAAAGAAAAAAAAAAGAAAAAGCGAGTTAAAGTGGGAGCAGCAGGACAAACAACACTCAGCTCAGATATGAAACTTTTTTTTATACAGCCAGCCTAAGTCTCACACTGAAAAGCCCCAAATGAGACCCTTGGCTTACTACCATTGCTGCACAAGCAGAGATAAAACTGGTTAGTTTACAGCATTAATTTCTGCACAACTTTCAGTTACATCTTTGCAACACAGTGTCTTAAACATGAAAGTAATTGAGAGCACTTTATTGTTGGAGAAGTGCATAGGCCATTAATCAGTTCTGAATAAAATGGAAAAAAAAGGCTAAGCCTGTTCAGTGACAAGATACTGTTGCTGAACTTCTCATTTAAGAGATTCTTCTTCTCCCAGTGGCATTTCAGATCTAGAAGACTAATCTTAAGTGTTGCAAAAAAAAGTGTATCGTAAGATCAAAGAATAAATTTTCAGTTTTTCATTTGGAATCTTTTCTTAAGATTGTGACCAGAAAAGGTTTGAGAGCAGAAAAAAAAACAAAGATAAATATGGCTACCGTTTTTATCTTAAGCGTACTACAACCACTCACTTCTCTTGTAGACACGTTTTTTGACCCCTTCCTAGATCTTACAACATTATTCAAGCATGATTTTCTATTACAAAAGCCATGTGAGCCTCCCACTGTGCTGTGCTAGGCAACTATCTGCTAATTTTACTTTCTGTAATTATTTCTCCTAGTTGCCCATTGCAGATGCTAAGCTCATTGTTAATTAGTAGAATTCAATTTCAAATTGCTCAAATGTCAAGTTTTAAGCCAAGGGTAACATCCATATTTACTAGTTTGGTTGCTTAATTCCTGAGCTCTTTCCTACCGTCTAGTTCTGGAAACTGGCACTTCTAAATACCATCTAGTTTATGTCTTTTTTTTTTCATCCCTCCTTTTTCTTTCTAAATTTGTTCCATAATTGCTTCTACCAACACTTCAGTTTGAAGAGTGATCCTTTGATACATTCTCCATAATGAAAGGCTCCAATTCAGAACTTCTTCAAGCTCAAAAATGAACTTGGATATAAGAGGTAAGAAAATAGCTTTTTCTTTGATAGAGCTTTATTTCTAGAGGATAGAAGGAGAGATCATCTATTAGCCCTGTGCATTCTCCAGTGGGCTTCTTGTTCACAGTGTGTTTCAAAAAGATTAATTTTATACCTCCTGCAAATTGTTCCTCAAACACCTTCCTTAGCTGCATGTATGCATTCTTACCTTAATGCTGCCAGGAATTTATGAAGCTTTGTATTTTGCTCTTGCAGTCAAAACTTAACTTCTAAAAAATGGTGAAAACTGCTTTGTGTAACCACCTTTTATCCTGCTGTTTAACTATGCCATGCTAGTTTCTTTTTGGACTTGCTGTCTTTGATAGGTGCATGCATTTCCTCCAACACTCCCACATGGCATCTTCAAGTAGTTTCCATGCCACTTAAAAGGATTTTAGTTTTATAAATTGTCTTTAATATGATTTTTAATTTTAAGTCATTCTCTTTAAAAATAAAATCCCCAAAGGAGGGGAATTTCAGAGATGGAGGTAGATAATCCTGCAAGAAATGTAAATACATTTTACAGAATGACAGTAACACTTTGAACCAGATCCTGCACACAATGGTCAGAAGCACATACAAAATTGCTTCTCCCTCTTCTGGTCTGCAGACTAACTGCTCCATGAAACACTCACTAACTGTGTCTAGCAATTTAGTCTCCACATCAATCATTGCCTCAGCCACTGCTGCTGCCACGCAGGCACTGGGCTGACCAGGGAGCACTACAACTAGGAGGTTAGAAGAGAATGAAAGGGCTCCAAAGAGAAATAAGGGGAAGAGAACAACCACATAATAAAGTCAGCTTGTGTGCCTTTACACAGTGCATTGCTCTAAGGCTCCAGGATCTGGAATAACATGTTAATGATTTTTCATGAGCTGCTGTTTCTCTTAATTTCTAACCTGGGATTATAGAGAAAAGAAGAATTCAGATACTAGATGTGAATTCAAGAAGTAGAAGGCAGTCAAATCTCAAACAAATCTCTATTAAAAGATAATGAGAAAGCATATGTTAACTACTTAAAATTAGCTCTCAAAAATTTGAAACTAAAATTTCAGTACTGAGATTGAACGAGCCACTGCAGAGCCAATAAACCTGCTGAAAACTGGCTTGATAGAACCGTGTGCATTCCAGTGTCTTGTTGCAAACAAGTTCTATTTGGAGCCCCTGGCATATCGCTTCTCTCATGAAATCCCTTTTTTCTCTGTTTAAGTCAGTAGTATCTCCCCCTTTACTTGTACCTAAGTTCTCCTCTTCATACATTTCCAGTCCCATCAAACCATCACCTTTTGTCCCTAGGTTACAGAAGCACTAACACCTCCCTCCTTTGCCCTTCTGGCAGGGGGACAAAGCCAAGGCCCATCTGCCTTCCTTCACCTGCTGGGAATGACTCCCCTGCTCCTGCCTCAGGATGAAGCTGGTGTCTTGCACTGCAGAGCTGGGTTCCAGTACTGCCATCAGACAGTCAATGGTAAAACAATATTTTTCTGCCAACACTAATCTTAAACAACTTCTTCTCCAAGTAATTGCAAAAGTAACGACTGAGGCTATTGAGACAACTTGCAATTGTTTAATGCTTTATCCTAGGACAAACTGAACACAAATCAAAAGGAAGCAATTATAAAAGCCCTCTGAGCAGCAGCTTAAGGAAAAAAGACAGAAAACACAGAGTTACACAAAAATGCATCTTTTCAATTTCCTGGCTTTTCAGGTAGGGGGAAAAGACAGTTATTTTTCCTTAACTGTCTCTATGCACTGCTAGGACAGAGAGAACAATAAAAGAATTTAGGATAGACTAAACTGGTCCGTTCTGGTAGCTCTTACAAAGCCAAAGAGCTAAAAGCCCATTTGAACTTCAACAGGGCAGACAAGCTCAAGAGCCGATTCAAGCCTGCAGCTTGCTGAACAGGCTGAGCAGAGAGAAGCACTACTCCAACCAGCTCATTCTGCATGCAAAGCAAGCAGGCACAATGCAAAGGGGATGTGAGCCACACAACAAAAACATATAAAACAAAGGCAAAAGAGCTGGGAAGATAGAAAGGACACCAATGTGGGAGAGAGGGCAACATCAGGCTGCCATGAAGGTAAATCTGGAGTGTAGAACATGACCTGAATAATGCAAGAAGTACTAGGTATCTTTACAGAAAAATAAGATAAAAATAAAAAAGTGATTGTGAAAAGAAATCTTTCATATTCTCCATGTCCTTTTAAGCTCTTCTGCTACCCATATATACAGTACAAAATGAAAATTCTTCGGGCATCTAGCACAAATTTACCTCCTGAAAGGATAGACAACTTGTAATTTGGCTTAAAATATCAATGCAACCTTCTTGCTACAAAGACTTCTCAATTCACCTTTTTTTTTTGTATTTTATTTGGGTTTATGCTTAGTATTTTCATTGAAACTACCTGATAATGTTCTGGAATACAAGTAGCAGAGCACAAAACAAGAATGATAAACTTCTAGCATCCCTACTGCTCTCCTAATCAAAGCCATGGTTTTATGTGGCCACACTTAAGCTTCCCAGTCAACCTGTAAGTCAGATGCAGTCCATCAGTTTTCCTATTACTCTACTGCAAGGCCCAGCAGCCATTTAGATGGCTGGTACTGACCCATATCACAGTGGGATTCTTGATTCCATTGTCAGCTATCTGGCAATTTAATCAAAATGAAAAGAGGTATAGCCTGATAAAAAATAAACAAGTCAGAGGCAGTGCTGCAAAACTCAACATACATTTACATGGTCCTGGAGAGCAAAACAAAGACTTTGCTGAAGAACACGTGTCAGAGAGGATCTGAGCTGTTAAGGAAAAGTAATTTCAGTTAATCCTTTCATTTAGGCAGCTAAATTCTCTGTTTGGAGGAAATAATTTCAGTGGGTGTTTTCAGGCTTTAAAAGCCTGACAAAAAGGCATGACCACACATGCACAGTTGAGCTGAAGCTTGTGACACAAGTCTATCTTGAAAACAAGGACTTTAAACCTTTAGTTCAAAGAAATAAAATGTTAAGCAGTAAAAAATAAAGCTGCACACACAAACTAATTATTTGAGATTATATCTTCTGAATTTTTTCTGCTTGGCACTTTAAAGTTTTTATAATCCACTTTAAATAAATGTAAAGTTCTTTGCCTGTATATTTACAGCTTTTTTTCCTGGATTCTGTATTTGCCTACAGCAGCTTTGAAACTTGCACAACAAAATCTTACATATATTGAAAGTTCAATCCAGTAACTCAGTAAAAAAAAGGCAAAACAGTTACATTCTTTCATTACAAACTCCCGAAAGTTATCTCATGCTAATACATGAGGAAGTTTTACACTATCATTTAACTGTGAACAGTTTAATAACATTAGCACTGCAGACAGAAGTTAGAGCTCTAAAGAACACCATCTGCAATATGAATATGGAAACTATAAAAATGTTAGCTTTATGGTTAAAAATAATTTGAATAAAAATGGTTGACTCCACATACCCTGAGATAAAAAAATTTAAAATACAAATATATAACTGCCTCTTATTTACTGACTCTTACTCAAGTTCTAATTTATCTACTAAAATCAATTTAATTAGAAAAAATGTACCCTCCCAGGCACCAGAGAAACATACTATCCCGTTCTTACAAGAAATGTACAAAGGAAATTTATTTGTTGTGATACATGCTCAATGCCAGCTTTACACTGGATGTCATGGAAGCATCACAGCCCATTTAAAAAGCTATTGCTGTAATAAGTTGTTTCTTCCAACAAACTAATGTAATGTCCACAGTGAAAAAAAATTGTTGCATATATCCCCTATTTAATAAATATAGCTTCTGAGCCTGTTCCAGGAATTCTCAAACTGGGGAACAAGGAGCAGTCAAAATACTTGCTTCAACACCTTCTTATGTTGCAGCATCTTCTCCATTGTAATCTTCCTTCCCAATTTCCATAAATAAAAACCCAACTGTATGCTTAGCTTCAAGAAGGATTCAAGGAGCTACAGGCTGGTGAGTCTCATCTCCACCCCCGGAAAGGTGATTGAGCAAACTTCCTGGAGCAGTGGATGTTGTTTGTGTGTTGACATCAGCAAGGATTTTGCCATGGTCTCCCACTGTGTTATTTGAGGCATGCTGGTGAGACATGGGTACTACACAAAATCCAACTGGTGGCTGATAACTTGTGGTGTCACTCAAGAACTGGCAGCGATGCCAACGGCGTTTAAAACTCTCTATTAATGACCTGGATGGTGGGACAGAGTCTGGTCTCAGCAGTTTCAGGGGTAACCCCACACTGGAGAAAGAGGTCAACACCCCAGAGAGCAGTGCTTCTATTTCAACCAACTTCACGAGGCAAGAGAACTGTGTTGATGGGAAATCCATGAGGCTCAGCCATGGTAAGTGGTTTACTGTGAGGGTGGTGGGACTGAGAAGCTTTGGACTATCTCTGAAAGTGTTCATGGCCAAGTTGGATGAGGCTTTGAACAACATGCTCTAGTGGAAGGTGTCTCTGTCCATGGCAGGCAGGTTGGAGCCAGATGATCTTTGATATATCCCTTCTGACCCAAACCATTGTATGATTCTACACAAAAGAAAAAACTTGCTTCTGAGTGAAGTAACACACAAGACAGGCTGGGCATGCAGTCAGTGGCTGGGACACAGCTCTGCAGAAATAAATCTGGGGCTCCTGGTGGATGCTGTTGAGTAGTAGCCACCAAAATGCACCCCTAGGAAGTGAAGCAGGCTAACCAAGTATCGAGCTCTGCTGGCAGGAGCTACTAAGCAGGCTGGGGGAATTGACCTCCCCTCACTCCACCTTTCAGCACTAGAAAGACAGCACCTGGATTGATGTGCCTGATTTTGAGCTCACCAATAAAAGACAGACCTTGGTACAGCAGAGGGCCACCAAGATGATTAAGGGGCTGGGACACACGACACAAAGAGTGGCCAAGTGAGGCTTGTTCAGTCTGGGGACAAGGCAGCCATCAGGCACACCTCATTACTCTATTCAATTTCCATGTGGGACTAAATAGAAAAGTAGTAACCTGACTCTTTTTAGATGCGCACAGCAGTAAGACAAGAAGAAACAAACACAATTTGGAAAATTGAACATTTCTGCTAGCTGAGGAGAAAAGCTCTTTTTGCCCTGAGGGTGGCCAAACACTGCAAGAAGGTGCTCAGAGACCCTGTGGGACAAGCATCCCTGGAGTTACTCAAAATTTCCGGGCACAGCCTAGAACAACCTGCTCTAGTTAGACTGATTTTAAGCAGGGGCTTGAGCTACATGACTGCCAGAGATCCCTTCCTAAATAATTCTATTATAAATCCAAATGACTTGTAGTAGAAAACAACATAAAATATTTCATTAAGTTACTCTTCTCCTCTGAACCTTGTTAAGTCAGCAACAGAAATGACACAGCTTTAGCCTGACAGAGGCGTTTCTGGCATGAAAACAAAGCTTTTGCAGTTATAGTTTATCACTCACACTGGGAATTTCTTGGAAAATAATGGTCCTACTCCTATCACTAAAAATTAAAGTCTAGTTAAAGGATGACAACAACACCTGACAACTCTGCTATTAGGGATTTACACTGCTGGAGCTGAAGATGCTTAATTTACTATTTGCTCTCTTATTACAACTCATATCTAACTTGAGAAAACCTATACCAGAAAAATAAAATACCTATGTAGAACAGGAGCTCGAGCTACCTAGTACTTGAAAATTTTCATTACCTCTGTATCCTTCTCTTCCATCAAGTATAAAAGGAACTTTAGGGTAGCTTTAAACACTAAACCGTTTGTATTGGAAAAAAAAAATTTAAATTGCATAATTTTGAACCTTCCCTGACCTCACAAGATTGCAGTTATTTCTGCTCCCTGCTCTCTCCTGCTCTCTTCCAGACTTCACTCTTATTTGAGGCTCACTGCTTCTCCTCTTTCTCGGAGGAACTCCTCAAGCAAACACTATCAGTTGCTATTCCTCCTATCCCCACATTCTCAGACAGAGCCTGCATGCAAAGATATATGGAATTCAAGTCAAAAATCACAAGTAGATACTTTTAAGTATGCAAATACACAAACACTGAGATACAAATATATTTGCTACTTAAAAAAAAGTCAGCTCCCAAATCAAATGGAGATCTGTAAGTCAGCAAGTTCTTTACATTGATATCATTAGAATTTAGATGAGAAATAAAAAAAATTGTATTTTTTTATTAGTACTTTGTGAAGTGTTTTATTTCATTCACCTCACTTTCAAGTTAATTTATTTGCAGAAAGTAACTGGTCTCAGATATCAGCTCCTCCACATACATCCTGAAGGGACCATTTCCTTCCAGTATCAAAGAGCACTGTGTGGAGAGACTTCTCATCAACGTCAAGTTACTTCACAGAATGGGAAATATACTCTCAAGTCAACTATGAATATCATGGTTTGTTCCATCCTTTGGAAACTGAAGTTGCATCTGCTCATTGCTTTCCCCATCCCAAGATTATTCTTCATATGCCATTCAATGTTTATCCACTACTGTGCCAGTATGTTTGTCATTTCTATCAGTTTGTAAACACTCAGAGCCCCAGTCCACCCTGCATGACCCTGTCACTTTCACAACTGACATATAACTGTATTAATGAAACACGTCTAATGTGCCTGAAAACCACATTTATACCAAGCATTTCCTAACAGATTACCAATTGTTAAAGAAAAAAATGGAGGTTAAGACATTAAGTTTAAACACTATTTCTTCAAGTTTAAACACAATTTTTTCTAAGATGACTTTAAGCTGTGGGCCACACTCCAGATCCTTTTAGAAGTACATATAAGACCACCTAAGTGTAAGCTTCATAGCAGAATCAAAATCCTAATAGGTCTTATCCTTAGAAGAACCCATTTTATACCTTTTCAGTCAATACATATTGAGATCTCAAGCACTGATCATGTAACAGACCATAAGTACTTCAGGATGTATTGATTTTGCTACTCTAGCAATTTCTCTGAAAGAAGATTCATGCAGTCTCAAACAAAATCCCAAAATGCTTCTGTTGATTTTTTTCCCCTTAAAATAGTATTTGTTTCAGCAGCTACCTAGTGGCTGTCCAAATGAGACTCTTAATTCATGCAATTAGCCTCCTACACAGTGTTTAAAACCTTGCTCAGCAATAATAGAGCTTTTAAGGGACTTCAAGTTACTTTCTGAGGCAAGGGAACATTACAATATCCAATATAGCATAGACATTTGGGTTATAAATACTTCCAGAGAAGAGGCAGCAAGTTGAATGCTATAATAAAAATATTAAAGAATAAAGGCTTTCCATTGCTCTTACTGGGCTTCATTCTGCACAAACAGCAGCAGAGTCTTTACATTATATACAAGCTGCCATGGCTTCATCAAACTCTGGGAGAAGATGCTTTACTCTTGGTTATTTAAGAAGTTAAGACATTGAAAAATGTCAGCACACCTGAAGGTAGAAAACATTCAGTTCAATCAGATCTTTACACTTTCCATTCAGCTTCTCTGTGATAACTAGAGCTGAGTTAGCAGGGATTTTGTTCTTTTCCACAAAGAGTTCTCAATAAAAAAACCTCCACAAGCAAGCTTACAATTTTATCCCTATTTTTGCTACTGGCTGTGTCTACAGATCTGATCTCTATCAGTGTAATGGCTTCACACAGCAACTTCTCCTGTTCACAAAGTAACCTTTCCCATTCTGCCTCAAACCCATACATCTCCTAAGGCTGTGTAAGAATTTAGGCAATATCCTACTCAAGAGGATTGCAAACTATTCTAAATTAGGCAGCTGGTTAATGGAAATTTAAAAAGCATCCTAACATGAGAAAGTTAAAATAGCTGCTATGTCTTACAATACTGTACAGCCCTAGGGGATGTTCCTGACACTTTCACTCTTTTCTTCTCCCACAGGACTTCTCTGCCTGCCTCCTGCACAAAAAAAGAGAATAACTCCTGTATTGTACACAAAATCTTATTAGACAGCCTATTTTCCAGAAAGAAATACCAGAAAACCCCAAATTTGCTTGGATAATGTACTAAATTCTCTTCCAGACAACTAGAACTGCAGTTCAGGTGATCATTTTCATAGCATGCACCTTCCTGGCTCAAAACTTACTCTGTTCCAGTTACCCATAAATTACAATGATGGATGAATAAGAACTATCCGTTCCCATTTGAAATAGTGCTGACCACTCTTTTATCATTCCTGGCAATTAACAGTAAACATGAATTCCAATCATTTTTTGTAGGCAACCTGCTGAGATTTATAGCACTATCTTCAAAAGTCTGAAGACAAGACTTATACTTGGGTGAAAGATTTTTCAGGGTTGTGACAACCTTGATGCAGAAAAGTTCTGCTACATCAATCATTTGTCTGTAATTCTGGCAGGGGAAACCTCACAGGTGACACATACAGAGCAAAACTAGTTAAGGATAGTTGTTAGTTGATGCCACAAGTTCTAGACAAGTTGTCTGTAAACAAATAGAACAAAAAATTGCAGACAGCATTACTATCTCAATCAATCTGGATCAAAACAGCCTAATTTCCTGCTAAAATACAGTAGTTGACTTTAAATAGGAANAAAAAGACTTTCAGAAACATCTCCAATTACTCCCATAAGCCAAAAAAACACCACAGTCTAGAAAAAAAAGTATGATGTGGCAAGGGCAGAACTCCCTGGAAAGCAATTCTGAGAGTTATCAAACAGAAGGTTTATTACAAAGGGATTTCATTCTATTCAATGTTTGCATCAACAACCATTTTTACTAAATGTGCCAATGATGAAAAGCCAGGAAGGATATCAATTACTTAAATCAATTTTGCAAATGAAAGAAATTGACAGAAGGGGAATGAAATCCACTGGGGATGAGCACAAAACTCCTACAAAATGACAATGCAAAATATAAGTAATAGTCTTTAATAAAATGAATAATGTCTAAATCCCAAGCTGACAGTCAGTGTCAGAAAACTGCAAAATGGTAAATATCAGTGAAGAGTACAACCACAAGCACAATTTTCAGAATAAGCCAAGTAATATTTTCTGGTCCATTTTGTACTACACTTACGAGACAAAATACTGTACTCCCACTGAAACACCACTTTTCAAGAAAACAACTGACATGAACCCAAGGAGTAGGCCATTCTTTGTGTTCCTCCAATAAAGACAGACTGCATTGGATTTAGTAACTATTTAAGCAGGGAAGCTTGAAAGGGTTTCCTAAGACCCAAAGTACCCAGAAGGCTACTGCAGAGAAAACGAGATCGATTTGTTCTCAGCTTCTCAAAAGACAGGAGATGCAGTGGGCTTAAAATTGAAGTTAACAAGATTCACACTAAGCACTTGGGGAAGACAACACCACTTTTCAATTTTAAGGACAATGAAACCCTTGAGCAGATTACACTGGAGATAGGTAAGGAAGTAAAAAAAAAACAGACAGTAGCAGGACCACAGGAAATTGTTTAATCTTTGTTGTTCCTTACATTTATTTTAAAAGTTATACAGAATTTACTGGCTCCATCACTCATTTCAGTAGAAGATACTAAGGTACAACACAGAATTTCTGCTTTTTTTTCAGTTTAAGCATTTGTGACTTTCTATTCACTTCTCTCCATTATCTTCAGCATAGTCTTATTTTTCAATTAACACTCTTATATTTTTGTGATGATCATTTACCACAGATGCAAAGATCGGAGTCTGTCTAATATTCTATTATAGCTAGAGCTTAAAAGACACACAATAGTCAAATAAAGAAATGCATAAGAAGGAAAAGGAATCCTACTAATATTTTCTATTCAACTCTCCTTATTCCAGGACTCATGGGTTTACTGCTGGTTTACACTTCCATAAAAAAACGTAGCATATGGTAAGTTAAACACGACAAGGAAATAGAGAGTACAATGGAAGTGAATTCATGAAAATCAATAGTTTTGAAGACTAAACTGAATTGACAATAAAGCTTATGGGGTTTACACAACTCGAGTGATTTCATGTTAGGAAATTAGACAAAACTTTATAAAGTGTTCTTTCAAGTGTGTAGTTTAAAGGATTGCACTCCCAGTTTAATCAAACTTCAAATAAACAACAATGATAACTATTAATTATATTACAGGCATCATCAGCAAGGGATAAAATGTGCCTTGATCAGAACTTCTCAGGTTCTCTCAACCCCTCATCCATAGGGCAGAGAGGCAAAGCAAGCCCTACCTCACCCCCCAAGGATTACCGGGTAACCTAACAGAGGCAGACAATTGGTCTGGACAATGTCTCTGCAGTATTAGATGTGGAACTCTTCTTCTCTAGTTTTAGACACAGAGTCCCAATTCACAATTCTAATCTTCCCTTTGTTACCAGTGAATGGAAGAACTGGCCCTCCAGAAGACAATTCAGCAGGTCTCAGACAAGTCTGAGACCTTTATTAGGGTTGCCTGTGTTATTCTATTTCTCCCCACTGTCTGCAGAAGCAGCCTAATGTCACTCAGACTTGACACCAACTCTTCCCTGGCATACCAGGTTGGGACATCTCACAGCATTCCTCTTCCCATTCTTCCCTCAAGCAGTGTTGGCTGAGATTCCAGAGTCTCAGCTTCTTGGCACCTCTGAAGGAAAGCCAAGTTGTGCTCAGCTGAACACAAGCATCACCAACTTCAATGGCTTCCACAGAGGTCAATGCAAACACATAAAAGACTCTTTATTTTTTTTTTAAAATAAATTAAAAAAATTTAAAAGGAGCTATCCAGACAGCAACTTTTATAAAAGTGAAAGCTACACATTAGTATGAAAAACTAATAGCCTGGCTCTGTAGACACTTAAAAAGGTATTTTAGCAGAAAATCTACATCCCAAAAAATGAAAACATATGCAAACATTTGAAGAAATAAAATCTGCACTTTTTGTCTTGGGTTGGCTGTTTTTTAAAGCAATGTCATTCAAAAGAATTACTCTGCTTTCTAACAAAAGAAACAGTTCTACAACTTCACAGTAGCATCCAATACATTCATAAGAAACACCTTTTCACATTGAAAAGGGACAAGGCACACCGTACCATTAAGTCCCCCAGAGAGAAAGGCCCACACTGTCACTTGGGCTTAAAGAAGTTCAGATTTCTGAAGCACAGCATGAATTTTTGCCCCATATTCCGTCTTGGGTCTGAGACTTCAAAATTCCAACATTAGAAAGAGGAAAAACTAAGACAAATTCTCTTCAAAACCCTAACATTATTTAAACACACTGTCCATGAAAAACAAAGACTGAGGAGAGGCTGTGCTTCACAGATCTTCTAGGACCTTTACCATGAACATCCACTCCTTATCAGCTAGCTCCTTTCCCAATGAACTCTAATTATAGTTTCTTCATGAAATCTTCCGAAGATCTGTGTTAAAAGGTAGGACTTAATCTAATTTACATTATTTTTAGCCCTCTAAGAAACAAATTTTCACTATCATAGGCTATAAATCCTTTATTCCCTCCATGTAGTAAAAGACAAACCACATATAAGCAGGGATCTGAAAGAACAGAAAGAACAAGATTTTATTGTTTGTTTGTTTGTTTCTCCACATAGCAGGTGCGGATATTAACAACTGCTATGTGGAGAAACAAACAAAAAAATCTCAGACATACATAACATCTTCACTGCATCAAATATATGGCACAGGAGATCAAACACCTTGGTACCAAATCTGTAAGAGTTTGTCCTACCAGCCACAAAGAAAATCCATTCTCAGATATTTAACCAATTTAGCCTAATTTTCTGACACCATAGCTGGAAGGTAGAAAAGTTAAGCTATTCAAGGAAGTCTAGTGCTTCAAATACATTCAGAAGCTTTAAAGGAAGACTTAAAAATATTCAGTATGCTTTCCATTAGACTCGTATGCTAGTTTCTTGTCTATTTTAGGTATACAGTCTCCCAGTTCTCCATTCAGACATTTAAAAAAAAGAATTAGATGTATGCCTCTAATAATACAGCAAAGTAGCTTGGGCTTGATTCCAATTTCACCAGGAGCAAAGAGATTCACAGCAGAGATAATCCATACTTCAGGGTTATTTGATTCCTTTTAGAGCTCCTTGAGAAGCAGAAGTCAAGTTACACGGTTATAATGACAAAACAAAGGGGGAAATTTAAAGCTGTCTCCCAGCACAAGTTATAATGCAAGAATGAACAAGTATTAAAACAATGCAATAAATTATTATTCACAGCACTTTCCTCATTTATGTAAAGACAAATCAGGAACTGCAATCTTACACTAACCAAATCATCCACTAATTAAACAAAACCAGTAACCAAAAAAATTCAGAAAACAGTATTCACCTAAAACAGCAAACTATCACTACATGTCTTTTTTCAAAGTAATTACTAACTATGCACTGAATAATCACTATGGCTGGCTGTAGTTCAACTTGAAGTTTTAAATTTACCTAATACAAGAATGCTTTTCTGTAATAGTACTGAAGCCAGTACTCCAATTTTATTGCCCATTTGTAATTTTTGCAATTGAATTCAGTAGTCAGTTGTTTACCTACTAGAATTCTTCATAAGAGAGAAAAAGAGGGCTTCAATAGCAGACTATGTATTTTCAGGCATTTTTACAAGTATTAATCTTCTTCCTCCTCTTTCTTTTACATTGTAAGTTTCTTGAATATTCCTTAAAGCTCTACAGCTACCACCAAGCTATTTTGTCCTTGAAGACACTCACAGCATTTCTCTTCCACCAGCAAATACGCACACTTCAACCTCAGCTAAATTTTTTTTCATAAAACTGTATGAATTACCTTAACAGTATTCTGCAAGTACAGTCCAAGTCCACAACCATCCACAATAATTCAAATTATCCTGACTTGAGTCTTTCCAAATGCAACTAGCTTAGCTTTATGTGAGGGCCTTTAATGTTCACATCAAATAAGCTTCAAATTGTCCAACAGCAACAATAATCAACTCTATTGTCTTGATGAATAAACCCCACATGAAAATGTGCCCATGAATGTCATGAACTATACATGTTCTTAAGTGACAAGATACAAACCACAACGTGAAAGTGATTCTACTGAAAATTTAAAGTTTTTGGACTCATAAAATCAAGACAGATACTAAAATGAAAGAACATAAGGTAGCTGCCAAACTATATAACTTTTTAAAAAGGTATTCTCCCTATATTTTCCTTAATATTTTGAAGTTACAATTATTAAAGTGCAGAGGTTTGAGAGCGAATTCGGCTCATGACTCCTTAATACACATGTCCAAAATCAAACAAACAAGTAAAGAAAGGTTCTAATGCTAGCCTGAATAATCTGATTGGACGGTAAATAAATCAGAACAAAGACCAAAACTTACTGAATCACCTAGAGGTATCTCTTGTCAAGACAGATCACCCATCTGACAACTATTCCGTGTTTAGAGCTGACAAGACTTTTCACAAGACCCAACAAAACGACACTGTAACATGCAAAGAGGCAGCACGCACACAGAATTCCCTTTTACTCTGTCTTCAGATCATCAAAGGGACATTCACAGTGCGATTTTTGCCAGTGCAGTGCTCCCTACACAGAGCCTGCCACGCATGGTCTGCCAGCTTGGAGCTTGCACAGAGAGAGAGCGGTCAGCACAGCACGGCAAGCACAGAATCTGCCTAAGTGCCAGCACGGAACACGGGGGGAAGAGAGTTTAAGGGCTGCTGGATACTTCGAACTCCGCTAGTTACAACACTCAGCAGCTGCAACGATCCATCAGATTCTGCAGCGGCACTCTTCTTGCTGCAGAAGAGCGTAGTGATTTGTTAAAGACAAGTTTCGAAAGGACAAACAGACAGGAGAAACTTGCGGGAACACGAGCGGAGTTTCTCTCGCGCTAACCCGTACAAAAGGCAGCTGCATGAGCGCTACGTGGGACCAGCACGAAGCTGAGGCAAAGCGGGAGCATCACAGGTAACACACCGGGAAGGCAAGAGCCCACAGCAGAACCTTCCCCGGAACACCAGCCTTGCCCCGCCGTTTGTTTCTTACTGAGGACGGCAGCGGACAGTTCTGTCCCAGGGGCCGGGGAGCGGGACCTGCTGCCAGGGCGCCTTCCCACGGCGCTGGGAAAGGCGGGATCTGATTTGGAGCATCTGGAAAGCAGGCACTGACCTGAGGGTGCGGTTGCCGGCGCAGCCGCGGCGCTCCATGGCGGCGGGCACGCAGCTGGTGAGCTCGGTCCAGTCGGCGTGCAGCCCGCAGCTCCAGCCGGTGGAGAAGCGGGAGAAGAGCCAGGTGTCCTTGTCGCCGCCCGGGCGGTGGCAGGCGCACTTCTTCTGCCCGGCACGGCAGTAGCAGGGCTGCTCCAGGTGGATGTTGCGCACCAGGTGCCGCCCGAAGGTGGTGCCGCCCGTCTTCTGGATGTGGAGAAAGACGATCACGTCGCGGCCCCGCATGTCGAACCGCACCCGCCGGCACAGCTCCCCCCGGGCGAACGGGAACTTGGCCGCCAGCCGCGGCATCGCCGCCGCCTCCTCCTCCTCCTCCCGCTCCTCCGGGCCCCCCCCGCGGCGGGCGGCGGAGGCCGGCGGGCGGCGGGGGCAGGCGGCGCCGGGGCAGGCGGGCGACACGTACTGGTAGACGATGAGCAGGAAGAGCAGCGCCAGCAGCGGCGGCAGCAGCCACCTGTTGAAGCGCTCGTCCATGGCGGTGCGCGGGGGCAGCGCGGCGCGGGATCAGGCGCTGCCGGCCGCTGCCAGGGCGGCCGCCCCGCTCGGATCCCGCAGCCNCGCGGGGCAGCCAATGGGACGGGGCGGGGCGCAGCCAGGTGAGCGGAGCTCCGTCAAACTCCTCATTTCCCATCACTTTGCCGTCGGGAGCGGGTGTGGGGCACTGTTCGCGGTGTCGCGCCCGTGATTACGACCCCAAGTGCTTCGTACAAGGAAGTCGGGCAGCACCGACCACCCCACAGATTAACTAACTGATTGTAGGTTAGCTGGCACGCGGCGCTGCTGGCTCTTGCAGTCTTCAATGTCCCAAACCATGAACCCCCTTTGCAGAACGCTTTTATCTCCCCGAGCAATAACATCGGTTCCCCACCAGCGCAGCTGCTCCATTAAAATGTCAAAAGGTTACTTTAAAATCCCTCTCATGTATTTACAGCAATCCACGTCCTGAAACTGTGTTGTTTTCCCTACTGAAAATTATCCTTTTCTAATAGACATTCAAATCTTTAGCACGCAGATCACATTCAGCTGAGTTTTGCCCCCCCAAAAAAACAAACAAACAAACAAAAACCCAAAACAACAAAAAAAAAAACTTGTTTAGCTTGCAGTGTGCTCCCCATAATGCTAAAACTCTGTTACAAACACTTCATATCCAAAACCAAGCCTCATATGGCTCCTGGATTATAGTATATTAATATGCAAAGCATTTTGTCTTAGAACTGATTGCACATCTCGCTTATTTAATTACAGAATGCCTTTATTTACTGAGGGATTAATTAGATACCTGACAGTGCTAAAGCAACTTTTTTGCTCAACTCTAAAGACAGCTTCACCTCTGCAAAGCTGATAATGGAAGAGCAGTGCCTTCCCATGGGACCACTTAACTTGAGAACTTATAAAAATAGACAAATGTATTTTAAACTGAAGATTTTTATATAGAAACCAGGAGTACTTGGGGTTTTTTGGGGTAGAGTATCTGCTCCCATTAAATCTTGCCAGAAATCATAAAAATTACCAAAAAATGGTCTAAACAGAAGGAGCTCAAACTGTAAATGTGAGGTGTCCACAAGAAGAGCAGGCTACACCACCCACCTCCAAGCATCTACCACACATGCATGCACACTCCCAGCGTCCCATAGTAGTGTTGTGCTATTACACCAGTAAAAGTCTGACAGTGGCAAATTTTTGGGTCTTGCCAAAACATGAAAAGAGATTATGCACTTCTACCTTCAGTGAAATTTTTAAAGGAAAACGCCATGGGTTACTTGGTGAAATTCACCCTTGTACAGCCATGCACCATGGTACTGGAAGTCCTTTATCCTTTGGAAGAAGAATTCAGAGTCTGGTGTCAAATAAACCTATTTACTGTTCTTCCTCTAATGACAAGAGATGTACATTCACTGACTCTTGTTGAAGTAGAAAACAGCATTTTCACCTTGAAAAATCACTGTGTTCTTTGCCAGCATGAGCAGCAGAGCACCCATCTGCTTACCAGGGAGACCAGACTCCCTCCTCTGCTTTGACCACCACCATGCTCACCTGCTTTCAGATTCCAAAGTGTGGACTTAGTGAGGTTGTCTTTTAACCTCTTTCTTTTACTAGATGATACAAAGCCTGTCCTAGAGAAATTTAAATACTTATATGTGTAAGATACAAAAGCATTTTGTTGTCATCTCAGCCTATTCATTATTTAACAAGAAATATGGCTAAATTTATTTGAAATAGAAGTGCTGCTAAAAGACTTAGACTCAAGTACCTCTTCTGATGCTTTTAGTATGATATAGAAATATCATAATTTAAGATTTTCTCATTAAATACCAGATTGTTAGCACTGTACCTTCATCTCCATTAAAAGGAGCTCAAAACTAAAGTTGCTAAACAGAGAAACACTCAAATTCAGTATATTTAAAATTCTTATTTATTTAAATTTACTCAAGACAGTTACTGATTCATAAAGACTGGTAAAAAAATTAATGGAATAGATATACAAGAGAAGTAAAATATTTATAACGATGTTTAACTGAAAAACTTGACTTTTAAAAGGTTCTCCTTTTTCTGAAACTAGAAGTTACTTGCAATGCCACATGAATCAATGTGTTTATGCAGCTTTCAAAGGCAGGCTTTTGCTCACAAATTTGAATGCTCTTAATGAAGATCTGTGGACCACACTTTATTTAGAGTCATAAACCACAGCACAACCAACAACGCAGAGTTTTCATTTGGTGGTATTTTATGTTCTCTTTATAGAGGCCCACATTACTGTGCAAGTCCCTGTGGGATTAAGTTCTAATAAAATCATTTAGCTTCTTTGCAAGTGCATGGCTGTAACTCCTTAGCATCAATGAAGCAATGAAAAGGGTCATTTTGAAAAGAGTTG
Organism: Toxostoma redivivum; assembly: GCA_013397375.1. NCBI lineage: Eukaryota > Metazoa > Chordata > Aves > Passeriformes > Mimidae > Toxostoma > Toxostoma redivivum. Next base: position 933,065 of record VXBI01010177.1, on the reverse strand, counting down.
TGTTCCCATTGATTTAATGGAATCATGACTGGGTTTAAAATGAAGCCCTAAACATGGCAAACACTGCTCAATCACAACATTTTCCCTTTCAAACATAACTCATCTATAAATCTCCAATGAGACTTTAACTACAAGGAAAATCCAAAGTCAGTTAAAAGCTAATTTTGAGATAACCTTAAAAAATCAATATAATTTTTGTGGATTTTACAATAAAACAGTTCCATATAAGACTTAAGATTCTCTTATTTTTTTTCATAATACTCAAAGATCTTATGCTGACAGCAGATATCTCAGAGTTCACCCTCCAAGCATTCAAATAAAATAATACTGAAATGACCTATTCCTTGTCACAATTTCAGGCAGAATACCTTCACTTGTCAAAATTTACATGCCAAATCTACTGTCATTTCCACCCAAAACAGGCTAATATATAAAAGTGTTGCACAGAAAATTATTTTCAAATTCCAACACAGTTTGTCCCTTGTCCTTGCCAGTTCCCAGGTAATGCTCAACACATTTTCCAAGTTGCTAAAAATAAAAATTGGCATACTTACAATACATTTTAAAGGATAATACAGTACTTGCTAGTCTGAAGCAATGGGCCTGTGAAATATGAGTAAGCAAGTGATATTTTATGAAGCAAAGGTACAAAAACATGATTTCATTTAGCAATTACATGTTCAACAAAGTTAACATCTAATAGATTTGTTAATGTAAAATGAAAATGACACTTACCTCACACTGGTTTCTTTAAATTATTTATCACTGCTTGACCTGAGCTGTTTCAATACTTGTAGCCAGTTGAGATTTCCAATAAACCAATTTTTCATCAAGCAGCAAGTCCCAGGTGTTTCCCTTGTCACAAGGATAGAAATTGCTAAATTAATAAATTAATGCTAGCTTCAGTAACTTGTCTGGGATTAATTTGTTTCAATGTTTAAAGTGTAAACCTCCCTTATTTTTTGTCAGATTAAGTTCTAATATGTGCACTTATATCAAACCTTCAATTTAATGGCACATTGAGTGCCTTATTCTTCCTTCTAAAACATCATACTGCCAGCAGTTCTTCTTCTTGTAAAGTGGCAATTCAGCCTAAGGCTTGTTACTTTACACTTCTCCTGCTTGCCATTCTTTTTCTGGATGCAATAATTTTATTAAACCTATGAACACCTTTAATTTCCTTTACTCAGAATGCAACCACTACAGAAACAATGTTTTCAGTCAATGTCTCATACGTGCCAGTCCATATGCAGAAGCTTCTTCATTCCTTACACCGCTTTGCTGCATGTTTCCCTTATGAGAGAAAGGATCATCTATATTATGCTTGGAGTAGTCATAATTCCACCTCTATAAGACGCTGACCTTAGACAACTGGAACATCATAAATCGCTTCCAACACTCTAGTATTTTTCTTTTTTTTGTTTGTTTACAACCATATAACTCCTTGTACAACTAATACAATACCTTTATTTAGGTTACAATAGTTGCGAAGGTAGTTTCCCAATAAAAGAAATATCTGAAAACCTTGAGATAATGCCAAAACAAGATATTTAGAGGCAGATTTCCTTTCTGCCAGGTAAACTTGTTCATCTTTTGTTCTTTCACTCCTGGGCATTGCAACAGGGACATCTAGCAGAACAAAGAATGACCAAATGTTCTAACTATGTTTGGGCACATGCCAACTAGCACTCCCTCAAACAACTCCTGGATATAATTTGGGAGTCAACCATTCCAGAAAGCATTTCCAACCAGCACTCAGTGACCAGATTATAGCTTCACTGTAGGTCAGACCATGTCATACTATTTGGTCTCAGCTCCCAAGACAGTTTCTGAACATGTTTAATTTACTAATGGAAACAACACTGCTCAGCATTTGCATGTTTCAATTTAAGCAAGAAAAATTTCCATTCACTCTCTTGCATTTTGTACTGTGTCATAACCAAGTTACACTTCCAAAACTCAGCTTGAAGTTACAGTGTGTTAGCTAGCAAGAAAATCTCTGGTACGTAAGGTTGCATAGGGGCTTACTGGAGTCCACTGCCCAGTCAATGGGGTGGCACTCGGGGAACCTTGCTGGTATCCAGCCATAATCCCAACTGAAACAAAGATGTTGCTAAGGAAATTAGCCAAAGGGCCTCTGGCTGCTGTTGCCATTCAAAGGATGTGTGTGGCTTCATGACGTGGCTAGATAGAGTCAGTGAGTGGGAAAATACTTTGAGGGAAGTGAGAAATATTCCAATTATTGAAAGGTGCAATATCAAATGACAAGGAGCCAAAGGGAGAAAGCAAAGAGTATGAAATTCAGGGTGGTTTTTTTGTAATCCCAGACCCTAAACACGGGGTGCTTGTGTATGCTTGTGTATACAATCAGAATCTGCAACATGAAGACAGCATGAGGAAAGCATTTCACAGGACACAGGAAATTTTTCTCTCATTTCTGCCTTGTGCATAGAAAAACTGAAGTGTACTCACAAGTATTCCTTCAAGCTCTCAGCCTGATGAATCCTGCAATATTTATGATGCAAACTTTGTGAAGCATAGAGAAGCTTTTGGGTACTTATTACAGATAAAAGGCACGTCACCTGAGTCACACCCACACTTATTTTTCCACATTTGGGTCCAAATGGAGATGCTTCTGACTCAGTCACTCAGATTACCATGTGAAAGATATCGCTACTGCATTTTCATATGGTGTTTTGGTTTTCCTAGTAAAGAACAATCTAGCAGCAAGTGATAAACTCCCTTGTTTAAAGATTAGGGTGTCCAAGAAATCAATCCTTAAGTTTTCATATTGCAGCTTCCTCTCTGATCAGGGAGGTCAATGCACAGAGAGATATAGCTCTTCTGAAATTGGTAAATGCTTCCTCCTGCCAACAAAAACTAACAAATATCCCTATCAACTTTCCCACCAAGACCCCAAAACGGCTCATACGGCAATGTGTAGGAATTGCAAGACTGTGTAATACTGCCACCTGGTGATAAGCGTCACAGAAGCATTTTCTTACTCCTAGCATCACACAAAAGCCTTTTGCTTCCTTTCAGGTGCACTTCATGGGCAAGGGCCCATCAAACGTCACTTATCCAACTATCAGTTAATCCCGAGCACCTCTGCTTGTGTTTAGAAGTGAAATTTCTGAGGTTTTCAAAGTTATGAAGGCCATATCTTGTCTTTTCCATCAAAACAGACTTCTAGGTATGCCATGGACAGACATAGCCTATCTTGATCCAAATCCCCATCACAACTCTGTATGAAGTCTAGAAATTTTAATGTCTTTGGCGGAAAAAATCTGAAATAATATTAGAAACGATCCACTAGATGGTTCCTCTCTCTTTTATTTTTTTTTTATCTTTTCACTCTTTGGGGTGTAATGTAAAAATAAAAAACAAATAAAAAAAAGGCAACAACAAAAAACAAACAAAAACCAAAACAAAAGGCAAAACCAAAAAGCCCAAATAGAAACAATATAAAAATCTTCCAAGAAGTTTCCTTCTCCAAGATGGAAAAAAAAGATTTTTGTAGTACATGATCTCTGAGTCCTTCATCTGATCTCTGTGGGACTCAGGTGAAAAATGTAGGAAAAATATGGCAAATGGTAGATCAGGCTCAACTTCTAGCACCTTTATCTGGCTTTCACAGCTTTCTGTAAGTCTGAACCTTTCTTTTATAACTGACCTCCAACTCCTTAGTGAAGATCACAGCAAGCTGAGAACTGCAATCACTTTTTGGGTTGCCGCTATTTCATACAAGACCTTTCTTGGATTCTTTTCAGAAAGCCAACCCAGACCCTTTGAAGTTGAAATTCAAGAACTGCACTTTTTAATGTGCTGCTATAAGAATTTTTAGAACAATTCAGTCCTCTTCTTTGGGGATTTTTCTTAACTTTTTCTTATTTAACTATCATTCTGTAAGCATCTAAAGGCATATAATCAGTGGTTCTTCCCTAACATACAGCTGGCCATACAAAGATTGAATGTTTTCTCTTTTTGTATTCATAATATATAGGAATGATAATGTTTGTTTTTTAAATTATCCTCCCAAGATCAGTGAAATACTGGTCCCATCATCAGTTAAAAGTTCAGTTGGACTTCTGGAAAAGGCTGAGAGAAATTCAGGTTTAATGCTGAAGGGGTCTAAGTTATTTCACAGCTGAGGCTGCAGCAGAATTATTCCTGTTACTTCAAATCTGGTCAACGTACAACAATCACAGCATAGAAAAGTCACTAGCACTGTAGGTGAGAGGTTAGAAACTCATACTCAGTTTGAAATCTCGGTTTGAGACACCTGTCTCTGGCACTAATTTATCTTATGATCTTGGATTAAGGTATGCTGGGAACTGTAATTACCATGAGAACCAGGAATTTTAAGCTATAATGGCAATCTGTGGCAGCAAATGTCAAGACAAAAATAGTTCTAAGCCTCAGCAGAGGGAAGGATCTGTTGGCCTTGCAGTCCATTTGCAACAGACCAGTGACTATGTAAGAAATATGAGAGGGAAGAAAAATTGTTCAACACTGTGACAGGTTTCAGATGAATAAACTGTAAATTCAGAGGGAGAGTTGAGGTGAAGATTGCTGGAGTGTTCAAATTAAGAATTGGCAAAAAATAAGGGAATAATTCTTCAGCTGTCAGAAAAAGAAGATCAAAATACAGATTGGTCAAAGCAGCTTGTTTGACTAAGGGGTCAAAGGGCACCTCACATTGAAGTGGTTCAGTGAGAAGCATGTACCTACAAACTGCCAGCACTGCATGTCATATTGTGGAAAAAGAAAAACTGGAAAACAATAAGACTCACACTGCTAAGAGAAGACAGAGATGGTCCACAGCAGTGTAGTGACACTGTGGCTTGCAGACCATTGATGGTGAGTGAAATACCAGAATGTGATCTGTAAAATAATTAGCAACCCTGTACCCTCTGCCATGATTTTGTGCAAGCATAACTGAGAATTGACAAGCATTAAAAATATTTGTATTGATGCTAAAGCATAAAAATTCACATGCCATAAATGTATTTTATTTAAATACAGATGTTTCCGCACAATTATCATCATCTCTCCCAACTGCTAAGAAATAGGAGGATGCAAGTTGTTTTATAATTGCATTCCTTCAATATAGTGGTTGAGATCCCCAAATTTATAGCAAAACTGTGGTGAAAATAGGAGCTTATACTTTCTTTTGAAAGGAAGACTCTTCAAAAGATTCTTTTGAAAAACATTTTCTGGGGCCTCCAGCAAGCAGGATCTGAGTTTTCATTCTTTAATGTCATAAAGTAGACCTATCATTTAACCTTAATCCTTTCAGAATGCCCAATTTTATCAACCTAATATACTATAGTAAATTCTTGTTGACAACTGCCAGTTATCAAAATTATAGTATGAACGGCAGTATATCAAATGTGAATAACCACTACAAGCAGTGTGTTTCTGATTTAACTTCATTTAATGTAGGAAATAATGATCAAAGAATAACAAGAAATTAAAAATAAATAAAAAAAGCCACGTTTTCCAGATAGAAACCTATCTTTATTACAGTTCAATAGAAAAAGATAAATTTCCCTAGGTGTTAATTCTGTGTGATTACGATATGGTAATCACATAGAACTGTGACCATTTTATTTAATTTTTAATCATAATTTTATTTCAGATACAAAGTTATTCAAAAAAGGATGCATCAAGATAGCATTCATCCAGCACTAATCCCGTTGCCTTCTTTTTTTCCTCCTTTCTGTTTCATCAGCATCCCATAATTTGGAGCTGCACATTGCTCCTTCAGCAGCACTAGGAAGGGGGGGAAAAGCTAATCCCACTACTCTTCCCAGCAGAAGGATAGAGGAGATAAAAGAAGCAGCAGCTGGTACATCAGGGGTTAAACAATTTACTTTCTTTAACAACACTTCATTTTTGCCCTCAAAGTTTATCTACATTAAAATATTCTAAATGTAGTGTGTTTCTGTAAGTCTAATTATATACGGCATGCGAACACATATTTGATAATCACATTGCTAATTATGTGCAATCACTTCAATACACAGGTGCAAAGCTCCAGAAATATGCACATTTTAATCACCTTGTATATAGACATAAACCACAACTTTTCATTTAAGTGTTCAGTGACACCATATTTTTCTGGGACTACACTTCCTTGGATTTTTGACTTGCTAGTGCCAGAGAAAGAAATATACTAGGTTACTACAAATCTGGAATTTAATTTATATATGTATGTTCCAGTGCTAAAAACTGTAATTCCTTACTTTTCCATGGTTTATGAATATTTTAAAGCACACATTTTATAATTTACTGATGGATATAGCATACTGACTTCAGAGATATGGGAATCATATTTTTTATTTTCCTTCTGGGAGCTTAAATTCTCACAGTGTTCTTTTTGTATAAATTTGCCAGGAAAATCATGTATATGTGCATGGAAATGTGTCTTCTCCAGTTTGGACTAAACTTGCAGGACCTTCTTAATGGTTTAAAAACAGAAGGTCATAAAAATCTTGAGCAATAATTTCACTTTCATTATATTTGTAATAGCTTGTGGCTGCACTTTTTGCTTCTTTTTCATTTACATGTAACATATTTTTACATTGATTTTTAAAGCTGCCTTCACAAAATGGATTGCAATTATCTTTGTTGTAAATCATAAAAATTGAAAATTTTATATACTCAGATTATCTAAAAAGGACATAAAACATTAATTTGCATAATTCAAAAGTAATATTTCTATTTTCCCTCTAAAGATATTTAGCATAAATTACTGGAGGGAATAGCTTTAGATTACTTATCCATAAGTATTCTTTTTCACTTTGGGAAGTGAGCTGAAACAACCCTGACAGACAAGAAGCTCATCTACTGGTATGCTTCTAACATTAACAACAGGACAGACAATAGAAGGGACTCAGCAAAACCAGAAAAGCAGCACTGAAATTTGTTCCCCTGGAAACAAATCTGTCATACTTCACAAAATAAATCAACCAGCTTGTTCTGTTTCGCTTTAGCTACACAAATTTTTAATTAAAGTAAATTACACTTAAGAATCACAGAATATTTCTTCAGGTATTACACACGCCAGCCACTGTAACAACGTTCAACAAGGTTTTCTCTAAACCAATAAGCCAAAAAAGAGACTCTTCTATGAAGTCCTTTTTATAAATAGTGCTACAGCTTAAGCTGAGTGCCCCCAAAAAAGGACTCTGAACAAAGTAATCGCTGGGGAATTATACCCTTACAAGTTTCCCATTCCTCATGCAACTGATTGGACCAGTAGTAATATTAAGCTCATGGTGAGCACAACATGAAGCACAGAGAGATCCATCTAAATATGAGGAAAAGCTTTGTTACTGTGGAAATGACAGAGCACTGACACTGGCTGCCCAGAGAGGTTGTGGAGATATTCAAAATCTGCCTGGACATGATCCCATGCACCTGCTCTAGGTGAACCTGCTTCAGCAGGGGTTTAGACTACATGACCTCAAGAGGTCTCTTCCAACTGAAATAATTCCATGATCCTATGATTCTGACTGGGGTCTTCCCATTCTTCCTTGGGTCCTTTCCCTGGCTCTACATAGGCCATTTCTCTTCTCTAAGGTTGCAGCTTCTGCTGATGATTGCAATTTCCTTATCTTCTGATTTGAACTGGCTCTGGGCCTTCTTTCACTTGGCCAAAACATATGTTCAAAATATCTAGGTGAAAGTTCACAGCTTGCAGCTTACAACTTCAGCAACTTTAGCTACTAATGCTAAGCAAGTTGTGCAAAGCAAGTTCTGTATAAGTAGCATACCAAATCGCACCACATAGTTTAGGCTGGATGAGTGCACTGGAGGCCAGCTTGTTCTACTCGTGCATAAAGCAGGACCAGCTTCAAAGCCAGCTCAGGTTGCTCAGTACCTTGTCCTGTCAGGAGTCACAGCACAATAAAAGTCAGGTGTAATTCCATGTCACCACTCTGAAATTTAAACAAAATGCACAAGGGTTTAAAAAGTCATCTTTGTTTGGTGAAACATTGGAACAGGTTGGACAATAGGTGGTAGTTGCTCCATCCCTGGAAAAATCCAAGGTCTGTGGGGATGGGGATCTGAATAACCTGATCCAGTGGAAGGTGGTCCTGCCCATGGCAGGGGTGATTGGACTAGATGATTTTTGGTGGTCCCTCCCAACAAAACTATTCTATGATTCTGTGATTCTTTCAAGAAGTGCATTATAGTTTTTGTTTCTGCATTACAACTGCGCTAGCAAGACATTCAATGGGAAGTGAGGAATAAAAATGAGATTTTTCTGCCAGCTGCTCAGTCACACAAAGCCTGCAAGCCAGCTTGTCCTGGCACCCAGGCTGTGACCCAAATGCTGCTCCATGCAGAACCAGGAACAGGGAGTTATTGCACAAGTTACCTCTTCAAGAGCCCATGCCACCTTGCAAGGTAATGGTTTCTGCTGAGTCTGTAATTCAACCTGAGCCAGAAGCTGCTGTCAAAGAGCCCTGCCTCCCAGCATATGCTATCTCTGGAGCACTCTGGATGTTGCAGTCTGCACCCTGAACAGGTGGAAATACAATTGCAATTCTGAACCAGTTTAAAAAGGATAGAAGAGTTTGTTCAAAGAAAAACTGCACTTGGCTTTAAGTAGACAGTACGTCATGCTTCTGCAGTCCTTGCTTCTGTCAAAGGCGACTTGGTTGAATGCACATTCAGGACTCACTGGCTAATTTCCCAACTTACATTTTATTAGCCATTCTGGAAAGGATTCAGAACTCTGCTCACTGATCTGACTAAAAAGGAAAAATCGCTGATATACTTTGTCGTACAGGTACATTTTATCTTTATATTTTCCAGCTTTCATGTAGCAATAGCACCTTTTGATCCCTACATGATAGGCCTACAGTTCAAATCCTACTACCCTATTCTGGGAAATAATGTATTTTCTCAGTGAATACACCTGTACCTTCACACTAAAGTCTCTTTTGGTGCTGGTGTGGCACTATGTGGTCAGAATTGTTCTGAGGCACTTCACTGCACATACCAGCTTATCAATTAATGTAAAAATACTCAACTTTGTGCATTTTATTTATAAATATTTTATCTTCTGAAGTTATAATCTCCGAAACAATTGCATGTGACAATTCATGTCTAAAATACAAGTATGTTGCTATTACTTGAATCATCAACAATGGTGATTTAATAACCTTATTGTACAGTTTAAGCTAAATTATATATCAGCATATCACCTGTGTTCCTTTCACTGAGTACATAGATTCACAACTTAAAACTTCTTTTCAACACCCAAGAACCTCATAGTGTGTTGTAAACAAGAGATTAATTATGAGCACAGGTCAGTTAATGACCAAGATTGTTAGTTGGCATCAGAAGTGCCAACTCATGCTACATGATGAGCTTGATCCAGGAATAATAAGCTAAGATTTAGCATAGACAAACTGAGAAAAACCCTGCAACATTGTAGATAAGCCCTGCTTTTATCCAGTGGTGCAGTTAGTTGCTCAGATTTGGCATGGTAGGAGCCAGGGCAATATAAAAATCAATACAACCACTCTGTCTGTTGGCACAGCAGAGCAGTGGTATTGCTGGCATTGCATATGAGCTTGAGCTGGGGTATCCAAATGGAGCTGCATTCTCCATTATGACAATATTTTACTGTTCTCCACTACACAGTACAGACATGCTCTGAGTTTCGTAGGAAGTTTGTTGACCTGGTCCAGGAAGAATATTCTCCAGATCTTGAGGTGGGTAATTTTAAATAAGAGGCTGTAATGTATGTTTATTTCACAAATCAAAATGTTGCTTCAGATTCCTCTTTTTTTTTTTTTTTTTTTTTTCTTTTTTTTTTTTTTCTTTCTTTTCAGTTAAAGTTTGAAAGAGAATCATCCTGGAAGCAAGCCATTTACTATCACTGCAGCTGTATGCATGGGCATGGCAAAGCAGCATAAATTCTCATTGCTAGAAAGTTGCCACCGAGCAGATTCTATGAGCTGTTGAAACCAGGCTTATGCTACTTCTGCATCAATTTTTCTTTCACTGGCTCATCCCTGTAAATCAAAATGAAAAGTTAACAGACTATGAAACATATTTTGTATGGTCTGCTCCAAAATAACACTGTATGGAGATATGCAAACCAAATAACCATGGCTGGTCTATAATGGAATAGACAAAAAGTGATGCAGTACAGCATCCTTAGTCTTTTCAGGAAAACACCTCAAATGCCTGTCATAGCAGTTACATTGACAGGTTCTGAAGAGATTAGCCTCCAGTCTCACACAAAATAAAAGGATGTCAGCAGCTACTGCTCAGGAGGCCACCAGTTAATAACCAATTAACAGGAATATCATTTGATTAGTGTTTGACATTTATATTACTTCCAAGTTAGGGAGAAAGGGAGCCTTTCACCATGAATATGTTTTCAATCTGTTAAGAAAATAAAGTTTTATTTTCAGCTAACTGAATACGCTGATGAAGCTCAACTTATTTTTACTTATTGCTACTGTTTCTATAAAATAGACATAGCTTACTGTGACTTACAAAACATTTGCATCTTACTGAGAAGTATTCATTAATCACTCCCTCTATTCACACTGAACCTGCTATGATAATCAATTCCTATTTGCACAGCTGTGATATGAATAATTTTAAATTTTGGCTCTAATTGTTTTTCTGTTCTGCTGAAAAATGGTTTCAGAGAATTAAGGGTTTTTTTCACACATATATATGGACTGTATGTACAAGATTGAACAAGTGTTATTTGAAATACTTAATTACATAAAATTCTGCTGTAGAAATTAAGATTAAGTCTGCTCTCCCTCTTCTAGGTTTGCATTTTGCTTAACAGATTAAAATCTGCCTTTCTCAAATATACAGAAACAGATTTTTTTTAAGTGTGTACTGGCTCTTCGCGGCTAGAATGTAGTTAAGGTACCAAAGCACATGAAAAACTGATAAATATGCAAAAGCTTTTCTAAGGAGTGCAATGTTCTCTTATGACATTGTATTTCTTTACGAGGAGCAATCCAAACTGCATCTTCAGATTGGGTTGCCCAGAAAGGTTGTGCAGGTGCTAGCCTTGGATTTTTTTTCAACACTTGACTGGACCTCAGACCTAGCCTTGTTCTGAGCTGGAAGCTAGACTAGAGACCTTCTGAGGTCCCTTCCAAATTGATTTCACCTATCTATGATCATAAATTTAAGGTTCCTAGTAAAACAATAGCCCTAAGTGCAAGAGAGAGAGAGAGAGAGAGAGATCTCAGCTGAGAGACTCTTTCTGTCTAACAGAGATCTCTGAATTTAAGAAAAAAGAGTCTTTTCTCAAGAAAGCTACTGGACTAGCTATTTTCTGTAGTTCACCACAGACTAATGATCTGAGCTTTGATTCACAGCTACCACTTTATCTTGCCACTGAACTCAAACCTAGTTATATTTCCATAGTCAGGGCCAACAGATTTTATTTATCTTCTTGTATGGCAAATCATAAATTGTCACAGCTCTAGATGAAACAAGTACAAGCTTAGGAATTCACATTTAAGCAACAATAGCAGACTCTTCAATATCAATATAAAACAAAGTAATAGAGCAACTTTATATAGAAAAGCAATTGATAGATTAGGGTAAGGTGGGCGCATCCATCATCACATTGTATCCCATGGAGATATGAAAAATGCATTGTAGCTACATGGGGAATGAGCTATGTACATCTCAGTTTTGTTTGAAGAAACATCAAAAAAGCAACTTGTAACTCCTTTAACCATAGGATTACTTGGGCTGGCATGTTTTTTGGTAGATGGTCAGCATAAACCAGCTATGGCCTATTCTGTGCAGAACAAGTGTAGCGTGAGCTCTTCTAAGTTCATCAAAAGCATTTTGAACTTTGCTAGGGAGGGGTAGAAGAGTGTTTTATCGGTTCAACACATGTATACTTACTTTCTATGGATTGAAGAGTTTGGCCCCATGCCTGGGTTATCAGCATAGAAAGACAAGGGGACCAAACTTACTCATCCATACAGTACTCTGGCCATGCCATCCCTGTTACTAGCAGCAGCAGCAACTCCTGAACTGTCAGTATGAAAGAAATGAAGCTGCTTAGACAGTGTATCAGCCTTTCTCCATAGAAGAGATGCTGAATTTTGGTGTTTCTAATGGCCTTACACATAAACCAAGATAAATACTTCTGTGGTTTTCATTATTTCTGCAGAGGTGTATTAAGGCTGCACTACCAGTTTTAGGTAAGATTTATTCAACCTATTAACATTGAAGTTGGCATCACTAATGTGACACAGTGGTAGCTAGAAATTATCTGAGGTCTTACAACAGCACAAATTTGTGTGAATAAATCCAGAAGAGATCAACCACCAAGGCCCCAGACTGAATTTACGTGTGAATGACCTTCAGGAGGTATTTTTCATACTTTGACATTATAAAGACCCAGAAGCATGTTAAGTACAGGCATTCTGTGAAGGCAAGTTTCTGTGTCGTAATTTGAGATGAGGACTAACCACCCAAACTATAAAATCCATAGCCTGCTACCTAGAGTTATGCCCTCACTGCCCCTACCACCCACAAAGCCACTTCGAGTAGTCAGGAGATGACTGTGTGCAAAAGAAAAAGTGTATGCAGCAGTAAGGCATTCCAGGTCTCAGCTTCGAGATCCATGAGTCACATTTTGGAAAAGGAAATACCCTCTATTTTTAATACAGCTGGGGGAATTCTTCCTCCAATAACAAACTATGCAGAGTTGCTCTGTATTAGCCTCCCACAACACAGCTCCAGCAGCACCAGCCTCTCTTAGGTCTGAAAAACTGACGGAATGTAGTGGCTTTATTGAGGAAATGGAATTAACTAAGGAGATTTTCAACAGAGAAAAAATCCAGAAATTAGAGAACACAAATCTGAAAATTCCAAGGTAAGTTAGGCATGTTATAAGTACATATTATATTTTTGGCTTTTCGCAAATATGAAAATGAATGCTATATGTATAATGTTGGAAAATTTTACTGAATGAATAGTTTCTTTTAGTTCTGCTATTACCAAAACTTAGAAATAGTAGAGTGATAAATATATTTTTTCTTGGACTGTAACACGGTGATGTAAAAAATCTTTTCTTCACATAACTGACTCAGAGAATGGTAAAAAGAAATCAATCAGAAAACTCTCCACATTCTTGGATTATCCATCTGGATGAAGATAGGAGTGAAGGCAAGGAATTTATTGATCTCTGTTATCAGAGAGTGGGCCGACAAGAAGGAGCCACAAGGAAAAAATTTTTTTAAAAAGTAAAAAAAAAATTGATTTATAGGTGTTGATATTAAGTGTTTTCTGAGTTAAGAATGCCAAGCACCCGGCCATTATAACCTTTTGCTTTATTGTCTGTTACTGTCTTTTATTAAACCTTTTAGATTCTACCAGGAAAGTGAACCTCGTTTTTCACAGGCATAAGGTAGAAGCAGGGTTCTTGTGAAGCTTATGCTTCTTGAGGGGAAAAAAAATACAGACAGAAAACAAAACACATCTCAAAACAGAAGTTGGTCTGAAAACTTATAGGAAGGGGAAATTAAATACCTCCCTCTCAGAGGAACAACTGCGTGCGCATATTATGTCTGAAGCTGCTCACCCGGAGTAAGACTTTTACTGCTGTTTGTAGGCCGGTGAAGGCCGAGGGAGAGCAGCCCGCCAGGACACGATCAGCGGGCGGTTGGGGGAGCGCTAGGGCAGGCGGCCGCTGTCCTTGGACACAGCCATGTCCCTCCTCACCCCCCTACAGCCGCCGCCACCCAACTCTAGGGTATCCTATGTAAATCACACGCTTGCACTAAACAACCCGAAACCTCCCCCCCCAAAAAAAAGCATTTTAAAAATAACGTGATTGCCCCGACGGCGGCTGACGGGGGCGGCACCTCAGCTACTGCGCTTGCGCACTGCTGGCGCCGCGTGTCACCGCGCCGGGCCGCCCCGCTATTTATGTGCCGTAAGCCGCTGATTGGCCTCTGGGCTGACCAATAGCGCAACGCAAGGGTCGAGGCGCAGCCAGTAGAAGAGCAGCATGGTCGTGTGGGCGGGGCGCACGCCAGGCTGCGGGGGCCGTGTGGGGCTGGGCGTCCCCGAGCACCGCTGCTCCTCATGGCGGGCTGGTCGTTCCTGCTGCCGCCGGCGCTTCTGTTCGCCCTGCTGACCACCCGGCCATGGCCCTGCGGCACCGCTCTGGCCTCCTCCTCACAGCCCGTAACCGCCCGCCTGGCCGCGAAGTGGCCAGCGACCCCGCTGCTGCTGGAGGCGAGGTGCGTGCAGCCTCCTCCTTTTCTTTCTCCTCCTCCTGCGAGTGGCCGCCGTGTCCCGGCTGTCTCCTGGTGACCAGGAGGGCGGAGGGACCCCTTTTCCCTCCGCTGAGCAGGAAGAAGGGCTGTCAGACTAGGCTGGCAGCGTTTCTCTCTGTCGGAGGGTGTGTTAAAGCACTTTTTGGATGCGAGGCTGAACTGCTTTCTCCCCTCGGAAAGTGCTGTGGACCATGCTGGCAAGGCTCTCCCACGCTTTGAGGGAGCTGTGCCAGCGGCTTCGTATTTAACCTGCTCAGGCGTTTTGCAGCTCGTTGGGTTGAGGAGATGTAATGGGCCAATTACACAATCCCTGCCTTCCACTGTGTAACATCTTTGTCTGCCTCTAAGTAGTCTGCACGTTAATTAAGTGATTATAAAGGTACTAGTGAAGATAAGAGTGGAACACGATGGTATTTTAAAGGGTATTGTTAACTTGTAATCATAACATCACCCTGGAGAAGAGAAGGCTTTGGGGTGGCCTAATTTCAGCCTCCTGAAGGGAGCCTACAAGGAAGATGGGGAGGGAGCCTTTCTCACAAGGACGTGCAGTGAGAGGACAAGGAGGAATGGCTTCAAACTGAGAGTAGCTTTAGACTAGATGTACGGAAGAAATTCTTTACTGTGGGGGTGGTGAGGCACTGGAACAGATTTCCCAGAGAAGTTGTGGATACCCCATCCCTGGAAGTCTTCAAGGCCAGGCTGGATGGGGCTCTGAGCAAACTGCTAGGGTGGGAGGTGTCCTTTCCCATACCAGGGGATTAGAGCCAGATGATCTTTAAGGTCCTTTCCAACCCAAACCACTCTGTGATTCACAATAGAAAGGGAAAATGTTTTCCAGTTTTAGATGCTTGTGGCTTCCCTGCCCATTTGGCTTATATTTGTTTTGTTTCTAAATTTAATGGCTGCTCTTTGGAGAACACCCATGGAGGGGAGAACTGCAAGCTTCTGTAATCAAAGGAGAGGCGAACTTCCAAAGTAAAGTTAGAAAACAATATAGTCATGCTAGCAAATAGAACTTTTTGGTAGACATAAGCAAGGGGAGTGAAAGCAACTGATGTTCCCTTAAGGAAAACCACAAACCTTAGAAATGTTACCTGTAAATCATAGAATCACAGAATGGTTTGGGTTTGAAGGGAGCTTAAATACCATGTAGTTCCAACCCCCCCTGTCATGGACAGGGATATTTTCCACTAGACCAGGTTGCTCACAGCCCCATCCAGCCTGGCCTTGAACACTGCCAGGGATGATCCTCAACTTCTCTGGGAAATCTGTTCTAATGCCTCACCACCCTTACAGTAAAGAATTTCTTCTGTATATCTAACTTAAGTTTTGCCTCTTCCAGTTCGGGGGAAAAAAAGGAAGGATGGTATTTGATATAAAATAAACCTTACCTTTTATGCTTTGTAAGCATTAACCCTTGTTTAAAAGCATGTCAGAGATTGGCGATCTCCCTCCATCCACAGCAAAGTAGATGTCATGGATGAAATTTAATGAAATGAAAATTAATTTAATGAAAACTATAACCTGACAGAGTGTGTTACTTGTGCTACTATTAAATAAAATTTTTATACTGAATTGATTTCATTTATAAGTGTGTATTGGACTATCTGTGGAAAAATAAAGTGAATGTTTTGTGAGTTTTCTATAACAAAAGAACAGTCTGCATGCTTTACAGTTCTGATTGTTGAGTTTGGATGATAGTACTTTGTTTAAGATATCTTGACTAAAATAGAGTTCTGTTCAGTGTTTATGCTATGGAGATGGTTGTTAGTCATTGAATATCTAAGGTTTGGTTGCTTATGTGTATTTATTATTTTAAACAACTGAAGGTTTTTACTGTGGTACATCTTTGGACAAAATCAACCCATAGACAATTAATTTTTATTTTTATACAGTGAATTTATTGCAGAAGATGGTAATGAGAAGTTTTGGCAGTTCTTGGAAACTGTGCGGGAACTAACAGTTTATAAGCAAGGAGGTGAGTTAAACAGCATGCTGGTTTTTAATATATTGTCTTGTGCTGTTTTTAACTTTGAGACACAACACATTAATTAGTTCCAGACAGGTCAAGCCTGATTCTTCCATTATAGCTTACTAGGTAGGTTTCTTTCAGAAAGTTGTGGCATATTTTCCCCTAAGAGCAATACTTGCAGAGGAATTAAAGGAAAAAAAAGAAAAAGACAAGACAGACTGAACTGCTCTTACAATATGGAACAGAAGTGTAAAGATGCCTGCCTGCTTACATGACTTGCCAAGAGCTTATAGGATACTGAGATTTCATGTTTTCTGTAAGATGGGTGCTTGCAGGGCATAAATCACACAAATAACTAAAATGAGAATGCTAGGAAATGTTAAAGGAAAAATTTAAAGAATTACCAGAAAAGGTTTAATACTTGTACATGGCATGGAGGCTGTTTCCTAGCATCAATACTGATGTTTTAGAATAAAGATTTATCCCTTGCAAAATAGGACTAAAAAAGCTGTGCATGATTAGATGGAAGAATATTAAATTGTTAGAAGTTTGGAGAGAAGACCAAAGCAAAAAATCCAGCAAAAGAAGCATAAAAGATCACCCCAGAAGAAACCTTGGAGAGCAGCTTACTAGAAATGCCCATGGTAATGAAAACCTGGGAGACCTACAGGGTTTTACACCAGGTTGGGCAATATTAGATCTGCTCAGTAGGTCAACAGATGAACAAGGTGAAAAAGACTTCAAAACAAGGTAAGCCTGCTTCATTTTGCATTTTACTTACAGAATAGTACAACTCTTTTAGGCATGAATGCAAGCACCTAACACTACCACTGGAAGAGACTTGAGGGAAATTGAATGTTAAATTAATAGTTAAAAGATAAAAAATTGTACAAAGGTCCTATAGAAAGGGGCAGTAAAAAGTGCAGGTACATGAAAAATGCTGTATATGGGAGAGAGGACTTGAGAAACAACATGTTTCAACAGTTGTGACTGGCTGAATACAACTTGTGATGTGCATGTGATATGTTATTTGAATGCTCAGCAGCACCCCAAGCAGCCAGTAGACTTAAAAGATTAATAAGGAAAGAGAGACACACATAGTAAACATAATTTTGCTGCTTTTGATTCCATGATGTGCCTTATGTCGAGTAAAGTGTGATTTTTGACTTTACTAGCTCCCTGTGTTTTCCTTATAATTTCTTTAGAATGGAAAAAGTACAAGCAGAAAATGTACAAATACTCTGATATTAATTGTAGAGTATCACCTGGGAAAATTATAAAAAAAACACCCAAAATTACTGTGAGATGGTGATCTCGAGGTCAGAAGCATGTACAAAACCAGAGTCACAGAACAGAATGCCAAGGTGAGTGCTGCTAAAAGCCATTCTGTATAAAGCATGAGGACATGGAAAGTGGAAGTAGGTGCAGAATTTGACCTGTATTCAGCTGCTAGTAGCGTTTGTTGAGGCAAGTGCTGTTGTCTAATGATATTTAAGGTCTTTGTCAGCACACAGGACAGTGGCATGTATTGCATCCTCCACAAGATTGGGAATGACACAAAACTGGGTGGAGAAGCTGGAAGGTAGGGCTATAATTGGAGGGACCTTGGCAGGCTGGAGAGACAGAAACATTGGGAAATTCAGCCAAGGTACTTTACAGGCTCCCTGCACGTGGGCTGGAAGAATCTCAGCAACAGCGTAATCTTGGTGCTGACTGACTAGAAAGTGGTTTCTTGAGAGAATGGAGATTCTTGCAAGCAGTGAGAAGGCCAGCCACATGGCAGGTTGCAGCAACAAGAGGGTAACCAACAGGTCAAATAAATTGTTTATTCCACTGTATGAGGAATACAATGTTTATTCCACTTGTAAGACTGAATCTGGAGTACTGAGGCCGTGTTGGGGTGTGAAAGGAAAGACAAGAGTCCGTCATTGGAGCAAATCTAGGGCAGGATCTCTGCAATGCTTAGGCAGCTGGAGCAGACTTCTGAGGCAAGGCTGAGAGAACTGTGAGTGAACCTGAGAAAGGAACAAGTAAGGAGAGACCTTGTATCTTCAGCTTCGTGATAGAGAAATGTACAAAGAAACTGGACCCAGGCCCTTCCTGAAGGTACACAGCAGTATGAAAAAAAGCAAAGGGCAGAAGTTGAAACATGGCAGTTGTGGTTAATACTAGAGAAAATGTTAATGCCGTGGGATTGGGTAAACACTGAGACTGACTGCTCCTGGAGGTTGTGGAATCTCTATTCATTGAGGTAATTCTACTGCATGAGGCCTTGAGCAGCCTAGTCAAGCCTTGAAATTATATCTCCAAGTAACAGTTTGAATGAGGTGACCTTCAGAAGGCATTTTTAACTTACTCTTTTTTTTTTTCTATGAGTGGTTTAGATGCAGTGGTGTTGCCTTGAGATAAGACTGCTGCATTAGATGGTGTGTCAGGGATTTTTTTTTATCAGCCATCTCTTTTTTTGCTTGCTTGGACACACTTTTTAAGGAGTTTGAAGTTTTAATGACACTTACTATTAGTGACACAGATGTCTGTTGAAATTAACTGTTAGTTAAATACCTACTTCACCTGGGTAAACGCTGTGATGAGAATAAATAAATTACAGTAGGATGATCTCCATCACCTATCGTGCCAATGAACTGTTAGATGCTGGCAGTTGGCAACCTTGAGACTGTACTGAAATACTACTTTAATTAAGCATGTTGGGCAGTTGACGTGTGTATTTATCTGTATGGCAACACACACCTATGACAATAATGCAGGAAATTTTGAAGTTCTGGCACCAAGTGGCTTTCCTGAAAGTGGAGTCATAGTTGAGGTAGTCTTAATCCAATGAAATGGATGCTCTTCATAAACAGGAAGTCTGCATTAGATGTTTACAATAAACTGGTTAGCTTGAGTGAAAAATCTGGTACTGCAAGACTGCAGTGGCTCAGTTCACAGTGAGGTGTGTAGTAGTTTACCTCTGAGGAGAAGTTGGTCCTCTATATGGTATATAATGAGTTCTGTCTTGGTTGCTGCATGTCAAGATACGTTGACGTAGGGGGATGTTCATGATGTGTTAAAACTGATGTAGCAACAACTTCTTCAGTAAATTAAAGGATCTGGCTGAAAATGGATTGGTTCAGGCAATTGACTTTTCAGTTATTCTCTGAGTGATGCCAAGAGTAGACTGAATAAGCAGGAAATGAAAGCATTGTTTGTTTGTTTGCTTAAATAGAAACATTTTCATAAAAGAATTCCTAGATTTGAAGCTGAGAATCTGGGTTTATAAAGGTATTAGATTGTAGACTTGTATCCCAATATACACTTGAATGTTTCAGAAGAGTCATAAAGTGTTAAAGCTAAAATGTAACTAAAAAATCAAGTAGGGTAGCTTGCTTTTTTTCTTCTAAATCCTCTCTTGGATGATTTTCATTCTGTTTTTAATCAATTCTCAGTTTAGAATAATCAACATCTCTTGTTAATTTGCTAATTTAAAGTATTTAGCATTACTGAATTTGGTTTATTAATGGAACTGTTTAGCTGTGATATTTGTAGCAGTTTAATGGATTTGTTAGGAATTATCTACATGGAATTTGGTGAAACGTTAGTGATGTATTTGGTGGTTTTAACTTTTTTCTTTTTCAATATGAACTCAAATCAACTTGGGCAGCATCTTGATTATACCATATGGAAAACATGAAAGGGTTAGTGATGGGATACACTGTATTGAATTCATGTCTTCAGGGAACATGGACAACATTGTTTGTATCTACTTAACGTGCAACATATTTTCTGCCAGGCTTGTGAAATACTTGGGAAGGCAGAAGATGCTATTTTGAGCTGCAGGTATATTATAAAGAAATGAAAGCTGCAAAAAGGTTACACTAAAACCAGCACTTACAAAAAAATGAAGATTGCATTTTAAACTTGCTGGTGTTTTTATATTCCTAAAGGTTAATTAATGATCGCTGAGGGAAAGTAAGTAGCCAGTTCCCTGCCGACTAATTATTACTTGAGTGTTTACTGTCTTCCCAAGTGCTTCAGTTTATATATTGAATTTTCAGCAGCCTCATAAATATATATTAAAAACAAAACAAAACTAATGCGCAAACATATTTTCTCTATGGAAGCAATTTTCTCTGAAAAAAATGTAATAGTATATTCATATAAACAAGTCATGCAAATTGTTTTTTGCAATCTAGAAGACTACACATAATTCACAACTAAATTAGACAAATGTTTTTTATGTGCATAGTTTCACAAACTGATTTCTGTACTAATAATGCGATAAAATAAAGTATTTCCTCTTTACTGGCATCTTGCTTGAATGGCACAGAGATTTGACTGGCTAGTGATTGCCTGAACTGCTGTTACCCAAGATCTCTAACTCCCCAGCTGATCTGTGGATCCAGACATTCATACCTGTGCAGTTTGAACAATCCTCATACATCCATCCCACCAAGTAATTATTCCAGCACACTCTGTTCTTCTGATTAATTATGTCCCTTATGTTTACTTTCCCTACCTCCTGTGCCTCGGTACTTTGAATTCTCTTGTGGTTACCAGCATATATTCAGATTAATTTTGTGCTGTGGGTGCATGAAGTCTGAGGAGCTGTGCTGTAATACTTTCTTTTGTGACTGCCCTGGTTTGTCTCTTTTAGTTATTTTTAACTTACCTGTGATAAAAGATACTGCTGTAAATTGTGGATAGTAAATGTCAACATTTCAACATGAGTCTGCTTAAGTGGCTGTTCCATTCTTGCTGTAGTCAATCTAATCAATTTGGTTACAGAAGTTGAGAGAGTTTTTCAGCAGACAAATTAAGGCATCTTCAGAGTGGGCTTTTCAGGTTTTGTTGGCCGCTAGGCTGTATTTCTCATGGCTAGGATGAAAGTTTGCAGATGTGAAGCTCACACATGCATTCGGATGTCTGGAGCTGTATCCTGTTAATGTGGTTTCTTATTTACTTTTAAATTGACTTTGTTAATGATTTTGTGGTAATATGCTGTCATGCAGGATTTTATAACCAGAAAAATCTGGTTCTTCATGATTCCGTGTAACATCCTAAGAAACTTACTATGAATTCTACTCTTTCGGCAATGTTAAAATGAGCTTGGAGGGCAGGCAGTACCAAATTTCAAGCATTCAATACTATGTGAAAATAATTTGCAAAGCTCAAACCATAGTTCTGATTAACTGAAATTAGCTCAGTTGGTTAGAGCATGGTGCTAATAACACCAAGGTCACAGTTCAATCCATGTACACTGAAATTCACTGTAGTGTTGAACTTGAGGATCCTTGTGGGTTCCTTTTTTTTTTTCCTTATTAAAATCGTAATTGTCATAATCATCTTCCTGGAAAAAAGTGTCAGCTATTTTAAACACACCAGTGAAAGCACAGATGAGATTTATAAGACAAAAAAATTAAAGACTTGTGGTAAAGATATTTTTTTGAGGCAGTATCTTTGGAATTATGTATTTAATGGCTCTACGTTGTCTTCAATAGGATGTTATTTGGGGCTGAGTGGAAAGGCAGAAATTTCAGATTTAATTTTATTTTTGTGGAGATAATTTGAAGAAAATTTGAAAATACAGTTATTGAAAAAAGTTTCAATCTGGAAGGATTTGTTGGTTCCAGATTTTTATATTCACTGTTTTAAATGTGTGAAGCCAAATTTATCTCATTTAGAATAATAGAATTATTAAGGTTGGAAAAGACCTCCAAGGCTAAGTCCAACCTTTGACTGATTGCCACTCTCAGTTAAGCCATAGCACCAAGTGCCATGCCCAGTCACTTTCTTGAAGACCTCCAGGGTTGATGACTGCACCACCTCCCTGGGCTGCCCATTCCTAGTGCTCAACCACCCTTTCAGTGAAAGAATTCTTCCTAATGTCCTACCTGAACCTCTCCTGGCAAAGCTTGAGGCCGTTTCCCCTTGTCTGTCGATACTTGGCAAGGAGAAGAGGCTGACCCTGACCTGGCTATGGCCTCCTTTCAGGTGGTGGTTGAGAGTGATAAGGTCTCCTTTGAGCCTCCTCCAGGCTAAACATCCCCAGCTCCCTCATCTGCTCCTCATAGGAGACTTGTGCTTGTGAGCCTTCACCACCTTTGTTGCCATCTGGGTTCTTCCAGGGCTATGTGTAGGTGTAGAGAACATAGATAGGTTTCTCATCCATTGGATTTGGTGTAAGACTGGAATGATTATATGTCAGGATTAACCACAGCCGGCACCTAAGTAGCACACGTCCATTCTCTGTCCTCCCCAGTAGGATGAGGAAGAGCATTAGGAAAAGGTAAAACCTGTGGGTTGAGACAAAAACCATTTAATAATTGAAGTAAATTCAAATATAATAATAATATAACAGGAAAAAGAGAGGAATAAAACTTCTCTCAAGTGATGCACAGTACAATTGCTCATGACTCACTGGCTGATGGCCAGCCTGTCCCCAAGCAGAGATGGACAACTCCCAGCCAACTCTCCCAGTTTATATACTGAGTGTGGCATTGCACGGTATGGAGTGGCCCTTTGGCCAGTTCAGATCAGTTTCACCTGGCCATGCTCCCTCTCAGCTTCTTGTGCACCTCCGTGCTGGCAGAGATGGGAAACTGAAAAGTCCTTGACTCAGGGTAGGCACTATCTAGCCACAAGTTAAAGCTTCAGTGTGTTATCACATTGAATACAAAACACACCACTGTACCAGCTACTAGGAAGAAAATTAACTCTACCCCTGCTGAAACTAGGACATCATATAGAATTCATGGGATGGAGCTTTCTTGAAATGCAGATTATACACTTTACTGATGTTAGGGATTTTCTAGTGAATTGCAGCAAACTCAGCCTTTCTAAATAAAGAGTTTTAAGGAGGAGAAGGCAGAAAGGAGATACTAGAGGCTTTAAGAGCAAAAGAAGATTTTTTTTTTTTTGCAACAACAACAGGGTTGTAAAGAAGAAAATGAGAGGATAGAAGCTGCTTAGTTATGAAAATTGAGTATGCCTCTAGAATGAGAATTGAACGTTAATTATTTCCAACCAATGTTCTCTGTTATCACTTCTGCATTTCCAGACACCATACACCTACCTTCTTATTCAGAGTCCTAAATTTGACCTTGAAAATACAAGATATGCAAGGAGGGAGAAGCTACTTTACATGTTGTATCCATTCTCATACTCTTTTTTATCATACATTTTTAAGGAAAAAATAGAATATGTGAGATAAGCCCAAAGAATGACACCTTTAGAAGATTTTTATTTATGTAAGTTGCATGGTTGGAGTGTTTCAAAACTAAATGTGAGGAAATTATTTGTAAAATAATGCTCTATTCAGGCCTCTCCATACAGGTTTTTCAAGAGACATTATTGTTGCGTGGGTTTTTATATTGTTGAAAATAATTTCAATATTAACTAGTGCTATTGAGCTCTCTTTTGTTGTTTTTTGTGATTTTAGGCCTCTGGATTTGTAGGAAAGGAAAGAGTTATTGGTGGACAACACTGAAGACTTTTAAATGCCAAGCAGCACTGGCATAAATGCTTGCTTATTATGCAATGTTGGTAGATATGCCGCATCATTTAGGGCTAAATACTAAAAGTTTGTCTTTTGTTCTGTTGTTTTTTTTGTTTTTTTTTTTTCTCTCTTCAACAGATTCAGAGTACTCCTATTACAATTTAATCTTGAAGAAAGCGGGACAATTTTTATCAAATTTGCAAATCAATCTGTTGAAGTTTGCACTTTCCATACGGGCTTATTCTCCAACTGTTCAGATGTTTCAGCAGGTGACAGTATTGCCTGATATATTTGGTACATGATTGAATGAGGTATTTTGGCTAAAAAGTGTTCGTTGTTACAGTTCAATAAAATATATGTCAGTATTATTTGGAATCAAACATGATAAAGGTGATGCTTTATTAGCTGATTATATTGACAAGAACAAATACTGATGTTCAATTGTGTGGATAGCATTCCTTTCAGGGTAGAATTTTTTTGCAGTTGTTCATTTTTTAAAACTCAGGTCGTGGGGATTTTTTGCATTGCTTCAAATAATCCTGTGGCAATTCAGACATTCCCAGAGTAGGACATTTCCTGTAGCTTCAAGTAATTTCTATTCGTTATTTAGTGGATTGCTCATCTTTCTCATTGTTTTAATATTTGAAAAGTTGAAAAAATAGAAAAACCTGCTTTATTAATGAAAAATTGAGAGGACATAAATTCACTGTACTTCTAAACCTAAAATTGCTACTCCTCCTTTTAGCAATGCAACCTTTAGGATAAAGTGAGAAATCTATGCTTTTGAAAGGTAATAAGCTGTAATAAAGTTAGGGCGTTTTGCAGGTGTTCTCTGGAGGAATATCATAGTCTCAGACTCATGTCTTTTTGTGTTTACCTTTCAGCTGGTGATACCAGACTCACTGACATGCAGTCACATGATTCCCACTACATATTGGAATAGCTGAGTAGAGTTTTTAAAAACGGATGGGAAAGAGAGAGAATCAAACATTGATGTTATTTGTTTGGGATTTATTGGTTTAGAAGTCTAATCTTTGGATGTTAACATGATTGCTGATAGAACCAAAGTTAAAAATATCTCAGAGTACAAGCTCTGATTTCAGCTTGTGGATGAGACTCAGTCCTGTCTCCACAGAACATAAATGTACTTTTCATTTTCTGAAATATGACTGCATGTAATAAACAATGTCTCACAAAGGTTGTAGGGTCTTAATCTTTTAATGTTTTTCTTTTTTTTTCCTTTTCCCCCCACATGTACCCAGTTTTGAATGGGCTTAATTAGAAACACAGCTTAATGGGAGTTGTTGAGTTATTTTAATCAAAGGGATGTGAGTTTAAGTGCAATCAAAGCATTCTGGTTGAGTATAATTGTTGAAATATTAGATTGCAGCTGATGAACCTCCACCAGAAGGCTGCAGTGCATTTGTGGTTATCCATGAGAAGCACACCTGTAAGGCTAATAAAATAAAAAAGCTGCTGAAGAAGGCTACTAAGAGGTAAATATAATGATCTGGTTTAAGAGGAAAAATAAATTACTAAAGAGCTTAATATTATGAGAGTTCCTCAGTTATGAATCAAAGTAGGTTTTAAAATAAAATCATAGCCCTTTGGTCCTCTTATCACATGGACAATTTTTTATTTTTTCCTTTTTTTTCCTCTTTTACATGGAATAGTTAAGTTTAAGTTACAGTGTAGTTTCTATACAAACTTATGGTTTTGTATGTCTGACACAGCACTCTGCTGACAGACCTTCCTCTGTAGTCAGTGTCGCTGCACTTGAGGTTTTCTGGGTTGCAAGGGCTTGGCATGGG
The DNA here is from genome assembly GCA_013397375.1 of Toxostoma redivivum. Lineage (NCBI taxonomy): Eukaryota > Metazoa > Chordata > Aves > Passeriformes > Mimidae > Toxostoma > Toxostoma redivivum. Next base: position 907,484 of record VXBI01010177.1, on the reverse strand, counting down.
AGTAGAAGAGGAGTCTACCTCAGCTGGCATAACCTTTCCTCTCCTTGTTCTAGACTTTGCACCTATCAACCCTTTCTGCAGGTTTTGTCCTCTGGTAACTAGCATTAGTCCAGAATTGGAGCTCTGAAGTCAAATGTGTAGAACCTATCAAAATAACAGTAACAAAGTAATGCAATCATAACATTTAATCTCTGCTTTTTAAAAAAAGTATTATTTTTTTTTTCCCAAGACCTGCATGTAGCATTCTTTCCTTTCTTGGTTGCTTTTTTCCCCCCTGCAATGGTCTCCATAATATACATTAGTGTCCATACTCTCAGCCACTTCATGGAGATATGCAGAGCTGAAAGATGATTTAATAGGGTATATTTCTTGGATTTTGCTTTCTGTCAAATATAAATTGTGGAGGAAACCCTGAAAACCTATAAATTTGTGTCTTTGAGGTTGGTTGCTTATGAAAATAATTTTGTGTTCTACACATGCAATTTGTAGTGTATTCTAAGTCCATTGATACAATTACAGCTTACTAAATCATTGTCTTTTTCTTATTCAATAGACAAGGTTTCTGTAAAAACAACTCACTGTCTTGTTTACAATGTCCCATTTTTACCAATTATATTCTTCTAAAAAATGTGGGGTTTTTTACTAAAAGCCAAATATACTACAGATAATTTAAAATGTTGAATTCTTGTGGCCACATATTAAGGCATCGTGAGACCATAACATTTTATTGCAATGTGTGAATATAGTAAACTTTTAAAGCAATTAACTGGATTCAGCACATTCTCCTCTTTGGAGATAATTATTCTCAAATGTACAGAATTCTGGAAAATCAGAATACTAAACAATAGAATCCTAAACTATTCAGAATTGAGAGAGACTTCTAGAAATCATTAAGAACTTGCAGCAATACTGAAGTTTCTTTTATTTCCATGGTCTTCTGTTTTCAATAATTTTGCAGTCAGTCACATCACACCATTCAGAGTTGCAGGGACAAAATCTTGATGAATTTTTCCTCCTTCTCACCACCCCAATAGTAGTGTCACTCAAATATTTAGAGTACCTGGAGCTAGACTCTGAGAAAAACATACTCACATTCACATGTTCAGGTAATCATCCCCACTGTTAGTTCCATTTGTACTCTGGGTAGCAGATGCTTCACCTATGCTGCTGATATTTAGGCTAGGTGATAATGACAGGTCTGTGCTCCTGTTCTTTTTTTCCTACCAGGTGAACAAATGATATAAGGGACAATGTGCCATGTCACAGCTGGTTGCTCTAAACCAGTTATTCTTTTTCTGTGTTTTCACAGAAGAGGTCTTTTTGATTTATTGTTTTGGTTTTTTTTATATATTTCAAAGTATTTTTCTTTGTGCTCCATTCTTTGTCTTCTGTCTGTTATGACTCTTACAGTTCAGCCAGGCCAATTTCAGCTATGTTTTCAGTTGTTCACCATATTTGGATGAGGATGCTAGAAATGTCCTGATTTTAGGGACTGATAATTTCAAATCTCACTGGAAGAGAAAGAAGAGGCTGCAGCATTCTTTTTGTGTGGATTCATCATCTCAACCCAACATTCAGGAAGTCTCAGGCTCTTTGGACTAAAGAGGGCCCAAATACTCTGCATGTCAAGGTTAAGGTTTTGCTTCATTCAGTCCTTTATGCAACAGCGACTGTAATTATGTCTTTTGCACTTTTAGCCATGTTGCCATGGACTGTGTGGCTCTAACTGGAAGTGTTTTGTGAGGAGATGCAGTGGCTTCAGAGTTCAAGGGCTCTGGGTGTGTCAAAGAACACATGGTTAAATGATTGGGATTGCTTATCTTGCTAGCTGTCCAAAACACAGCACTAAGGTTTCTGGGGCTGTCATTGTGAAGAGCAGAAGTGTTAATTGGAGTCACATTTTGCTCAAAACCATCAGTGCCTTACATTTGTCAGTACATGTTTGATGTCTTCTATCGCGTTGCTTCTGCGTCCTATCCTGAGTACTATCTAGACAAACATATATTTGCCTGTACTACCCTAGTAACTAATTAGTAAGTGCTGAACTCCACATATGTGTAACTTCTTTATCTTTTTCTTTTCATTTGCCCAGCTGTTCTTCCTTGTCTTCTAGGCAGCCTTCTTATGAGCATCTCTTATGTCAGCAAATTAATTACCTTTCAGTTCTAAGAGCAGGAGAATCAATTCCTTGTCACTACTATTCAGTGTCGAAGAGAAACAGAGAACAGAGGCTTATGTTGGATTTACAAGGGCTGAACACTTTAATTTTCAACCCAAGGTCATTAGAAGAGCTCTATGCAGTGTTATTTCATTGCAGCACTTAATATTTTCGTGAAGCACGTTCACTGTGATATGAGACTTACTATTTGTGTCGTGGCAGCACTCAGTAACCACCTTAGTTGGTTGGTTGAAGTAGAGGGGATAAAGTTAGATAGGAAAAGAGAAGCTCCCTTGGTTGAGGTTTTCTACACTTTCCATGACAGTGGCAGCTCTTGTCTCTCTTGTTATGAGAAGGAAGTTGCCAAGTCACATCTCACACGTTTACTTTCATTGGGGCACATCTGGATCAATTCTTCCACAGAGATTACTCATTCAAGTATCATTTCAGACACCTAGATCTCACCTATTTGGTCTGCCTTGTCCTGTGATAGCTGTGGGAGAGCTTGCCTGATATTTGTGTGTCACCTGACTACCTGCACCCAAGTTAATTCTTAAACTGGGCCCCTCCTTTTATTTTTGCCTTTAAAATTAGGTCCTCAATTGCATACCTGCCAAACTTACATAGGATGTTGATGTTAAAACCCAGAGTAACCTCATACAAATTGTGCTTGAACTGAGAGTTTGCAGCACACTACCTCTGACGGTTACCTTTGCAGTGTAAATTATTCTATGGCTTTTTTTATGTTGAAAATGTTCCTGATGTCTACATCAAAGACACTGTGGTGTTCTGCTCAAACTTTTCCAGTATGGCTCTTCAGTGAGTGTCAACCACACACAGTTCTGTACTGTGTGTTGAATTAGTTTCCTAACTTGGCTTAGGGATGCTTGGAGACACTTTACTGGTCTTTTGACTGTCAGTGCAAAGGCAACTTTGAAAAAGTGTGCTCATTAATAATTAATACTTTGAGTATATTACTCAATCATATCCTCTGTTGTTTCTCCATCTTTCCCAGGTTTTATTCAAAACATGTTTTTAGTCATCTAAGAAATCATTGCAGCGTAACTTTCCTAGTCATGTTTTTCAATTAAGACGGTATGTAGGCAGTCAAAATTTGCAGAATTAGCTAAACTAGCAAAGCTTGAAGGTGTCAAAATAGTGTAGCCCGTTAGTTTCCAGGTGTGTTACCAACTTTCTCAAACTCTACAGAATCTCCCTCTGCTATTCTGTTACTCACTGATTGCTCTGTGCATCTCTGATAGATGTAATGTATCCTTCAAATTAAAAGCTTCAGGCTGTTACTGATGCACAAAATCTCCAAGTGCTGTGCTTTTCATATGCTTTGTGTTGTGATTTGATAAAATATATTTAAATTATTTATAGTTGATGCTGATTTTTCAGTTTCTTATACTTCAATTTGTGAATTTGTTCTGGGTTTGTTTGTGAGCAATCGTGATTATTTTGTCATGATTTTAACATGGCTTTTGTATACTTTTAGTATAAAAACATTTACTAGTTTTTTAATTATGAAGTAGGAAAACTGCTACTGTTTTAATTAATTTTATGACTTTATAATATCACAATTATTTGTTTTAAAACCAGACCTAGGCCATATCTTTTTAAGGGAGACCATAAATTCCCAACTCTCAAAGAGGATGGCCCGGTGGTTATTCTATATGCAGAAATGGGTACAAAAGAGTTTGTCAAATTCCACAAGATTTTGTCTGAGAAGGCACAAAAGGAGGAAATTGTTTATGTTCTTCGGCATTATGTTCAGGTATGCAATTCAAATCAACATTGTTTCAGTAAATTGTTAGTATTCTCTCTTTGCTTTGCTTGCTTTTTGACAAAACACATTTTCTGCATTTATTTTTGCATTTGCCTAAATTATGTGCAATATATTTTCTAATATTAACTCTCCAGGTAAGTAACTCGCCAGATACAAATCATGAAGCCAGGAAAGCATGGATTGGTAATGTTACCAGTCCTGCATGCAAGCACTGATTGCATCACTGATCTTGAAATACCTCTTTTTCTGGTTATATGTATGGGTTTTATACAGTGTACTAAGATCTCAGGTGAATCTTAGTGCAGCAGACTGAACATATTGGTATCTAGAATTAGAAAAATGGAAAGCAGAATAGAGAATCATATTGAGAAATTGCCAGTTATGTTTTTACATATTCCCCATGTAATCTCATGTTCATTGAGATACAGCAACATGGGCTATCGTGACAAACATCATTGACCAATTTTAAAATGTTTGTGTTCCATAGTGTCACTATTTGAAACACAGTGTTTCTGAATTCTTTTCTTAACTTACTCTTCTCCCCAAAACAAGAAAAATATCAGTATATGGAACTGTATTGTCCCCAGTTTTGATTATTAGAAAGCTTTTGTGATTTATATTCCAAGTGCAGCTCTTAAATAGTGTGTTAATCTGAGAATAATCTTATGGAGTGAAAGGTTGTCGTGATTTATGTAGACCAGGCATTTTAGGGAGATGAGATACATAGTTTGCAGATGGCTTTGAGTTGTTTGCTCACAGTAATGAAATAGAGAATTTGAGGAAACCAGTCTTGAATTTAAAGTTGTGTGTGGTATAGTTTTTATTGAACTTTGGGGTTTTTATGCTTTTACTTCAATTAAATGCCTACTTGCATATTGAATGTCTCATTGCTCTGCCTGGCTAATGCATCATGGTCTCCCCAAATGCGTGTTGTCTTCTTCCCTGCACCTTTTCTCTCTTCAGACCTCTCTTCCCTTTTCTTCCTTCCTCACCACATCCGTTTTTGTTCTTTGGTACACACTGGGATGGATTCTCCCTCCTTTTTTACATTAAATGCCAGAAGAGGGAACATTAATAACAGAAGAGGTATGGTCTTTCTGCTGTCTCTTTCTTTTTTTAACCAGTATCACTGAGGCTACTTATAGAGTGCTCTCTGCTCCCTCTGCCTTGAGTTTTGCTAAGAGGATGGACAGAGAAGCCTCCCAGCCCTGCTGGGTTTTCACTTGTAGTCTGGAGGATTCTCAGTACAGAATGGTTCTTAGAAATTGCAAGCTAAAGCTCAAAGGCTTTCAGGAAATTGCTGCTGTGCATGTGCAAATTGCATTTTGGAAAGAGATTTTCATACATTTGGGGCAGATTAGGACATGTATTCAGAAATAAGTATGCTTTGTGTAATTATACTATTGAAGTCAAACTTCTACTCCAAGGTTAGAAGTAGCTGTTGTTTGTTTTTAGAAAGTGACAGCCTGTTTTTAGCAGTGATACTTTAATACATTTTATTAATACTCCTTGCAGAAAGTGACTAATTGTCTTATCAAAACTTTTTTAAAGAGTAAGTCTGATGCAAAAATAGAGAATTTCCTCTTAACATCCTGGAAGTCTGGCAGCATTGGAAAGAAACTAGTATCAGTTTGAAATGTGAATTGTGAGGCATCAATAATTGTGTAGGGTGCTATGAGCTCTGCCTACTCTAGTCCCTCTTCTAGTATTATGTGAAGACTATAATTTTGACCAGCCTTTCTGTGATTTGCAGGAGATAAAGGACATTGTCACATTCTTTTACATGCCTTCTCGCTTGACTGTCAATATGCCTTGCACTTTGAATTGAAAGATGAATTCAAGTAATGACTTGAATGTCATAACATTTTAAAGTTACAATATTAATATTGTTAATCTTCTTTAAATAAAATTTTTAAGTTATGTTTTTTTCTTCTGTTAAAATTTTGTCAAGCAGAAACCAAATTCCAGGAAAATGTATTTATCTGGATATGGTGTGGAACTTGCAATAAAGAGTACAGAATATAAAGCAGTAGATGACATGGAGGTTAAAGGTATGTGGGTTTTTTAATTTATTTGATATCTTGTTGGAGGTACTATTGAAATGTATTAAAATCTTCAGTTTGTACAATATTCAGTCATTAATGTTTTGAAGGCTATACATAATTTCTGTCTATAGAAGGAAATGTCAGGTATTAGGAACTAAGAAATCAAAATACATTTGTAAAGATCTGTGCAATTTTCTAAGCTCTAATTACTGTTTTCTGGGGCTCTTCAAAACACAGTCTTGTCTTTTTTCTCTTAGTAATTTTAAGATTGTTTACCTTTGCCTTCAGTTACTTTATGATTGTTGGCATCTCACATATACTAATGCCTACAGTATCTACACATTAGTGCTTCACAGCTGAGGGGTTTTTTTCTGAATTTCTGTGGACATACGTTCACAATCTCTTGTAGAAAACTTGCAGTGTACCATAGAATTTGGACTGGTGCATGTTACAATGTATTGAAATGAGACATTTGCCACAGAAAGTGGTAACTACAGCAGGGTGACAGAGAAATTACTCTGCAGGGACATTCACAAGATAAAGTAAACTCAACTCTCTGTGGTAAAGCTAAGGTTTAATGACTTGAGTCATGTAAAAAAATAGTTCCATTTTTCTGAAGGGGAAGAAACTGATCTCTGACTTACATCAAATGCCAGCTGGAGATTCAAGTGCTTTAAGGTCATCAGGCTTTTCAAGTGTAAATTTGGTAGTAGTTGACTGGTAAGAGTTATAATTTATCACTTAATCAAACTGAGAAGTTGCTATTTTGGGAAATGAGCTGTTTAACCACACCTATTTAATTTCATTAAAAATTGTTACCACTGAATTGAATTATATTAAAAAAATATTTTAATGTTTCAAAGCTCTGTAGAGTAATTTGGATGCCAAAATATGTGGGCGTAAATTTAATTAAAACTACATCTGGGAATGACAACTCTGTGTTTGTATGTTTCTAATAACTGTTTTATAATTCATAAAAACATAATACTGCAACAAATTTCTTGGCTTATATTGTCTACCTGTGTTATGTGTTCAGGAGCAAATGAAACAAAAGAAGAGGAAGATGAGGAAGAGGAGGAGGAGGAAAGTGATGTTCAAGGATTTCTTTTTGGCAAATTAAAGTGAGTTGATATAAGTTAAGATTAAACTTTTACGTTTGTTTCTGAACCTCAGCCAGTTGAGCTTTTTTCATAGAAGAATTGAGATTTATGTTGGAAAGTACTTTATTTTGTGGAAATTTTTTTTAATGTGTTGTGAACTTAAAGATGCAACAGCTGTTTTATTCTGTTCATTTCAATGTATTGCTTTTAGTTTTCTAATTACCTTAGAATGTATACAGTAAACTTTTAAAATTAAAAATATCTGCCTAGGTAACACTCACAGAACTTTAGAACATTGTGATTTCACATTTGTTAGATAATTAGAATCAAAATATTGGTTTTCAAAATGCAGGAGTAGCACAAGAAATCCAAACCCGTGGGTTGTATCTCCATAAGGTCTTTTTAAGAAGGATAGTAATGGATTTCATAGAGTTAAGGAGTGATATTTCCAGGAAAATGGGTTTACTATAGATACCGTCTCATTTTGGAGTTTGTGACTTTGTCTTCCCTTCCAGCAGGAACTCTTATCTCCAAGCTGCAATCTGTTAAATGAAACTGAATGTTACCCTACTGAGCACTCCTTCCAAGTCCTCAGTTGGTGGATTCGTTTTGTGGTTTCAGTCCAAGTGCTTCCCTTTTCCTGTAACAGATCCATGTAGTGGATCACAAATTTTTTTCTTCAGCAAAAACCCTTGAGATTGTGGGTCTTCTCTATATGTCATTCTCTCTTTATTTAAAACAAAAAGTAAACTTGTTTGTAGATATTGTCACTAAGCTAGGTTTAGCTATAGTTAGTCTCTTGATTCTCCACTGTGACTGATTTGTGAAGTTGTCAGATAGTTCTCTTTTTCACATTGTTTCTAGATTCATTTTTTTTCTCTTCTCCTTTTCATAAAGGAGGTGAAATAGATGTTTCAGTAGTCTGTAATTTGTCCCTTTGTTACAGCCATGTCAAAAGTTTTACTTTTCTCAGCTGTGAAATAGTTATGAATGTAAGCAGAAGACATAAAATGTTTAGAAATTTAATGGAGATTTTTTTATTCAAGGTTATCCTGTAGCAGGCCGAAGTATTTGCCCTCAAAACTTTTTTACCTTCCTCTTATGTTTCCAAAACAAATAGCTAAGCTTTTGTGTACCATGTTCTTTAGGTCTGACAGATAATTTGTGTGCTCAGTAGATTGATTTCTGTCAGTGCTGTCAATTTATAAAACATGTTCTCAACATTGTCTTGCCTATATCTCTTGTAATTAATGCCACAAAGAGTGCATTCATTTACACTCAGTATTTAGAACAGTTGATGTAAAGTTAGGTATACATCATCCCATAGTAAGCTAAATAAACAGTTACCTGTATGGTGTGTTAATACTGTCCAATCTTTGACTTCATTTATTCTATCTAAATTTATGTGGCAGGTTTTGAGACAGATTACTACAAAATAAGTGAACTCCTGGTATTTAATAAGAATTTCCTTATGGAGAGAGTTGTCAAGCATTGGGACAGGCTGGCCAGGAAAGTGGTTGAGTTGCCATGCCTGGGTAGATGTGGCACTTAGGGACATGGTTTAGTGGTGGACTTGACAATGCTGGCCTAATGGTTGGACTTAAGGACCTTAAAGGTCCTTTCTGACATAAATGATTCTGTGATTCTCTTTAACTGGAGTTTAGCCTTCAGAAATCACCTTTTCTCACCCAAAATCCATATTTTTGTTTCAAGAAGGAATTAAAGTTCACTCTTGGTTCTTATCCTAAGAATACAATATTAGCTGTGTGCAGTACTGTGGATATTGATGGATGTAATTGATTCTTCTTTGTAATAAAATGTTTTATTGTAGACGGATGCACCCTGATCTGAAAAACAATCTGATAGAATTTAAAAAACATCTAATTGAAACTACTAACAATATGGAACCACTGAAGGTTTGGGAAATGCAGGGTATGTGTTGCATTTTTTTTTGTGAACACAATACTCTATTTAATATTCCTGTGTTATTTTAATGTATTGACATTATGATAAAAGCTTATAAAAAGAGACATCGTTTCATAAAAAGGCCATAATACCTCAAGTATTTATAAAGCTGACACTTTATAAATGTGCTGATATCTTGTATTGTATGCTAGAAATTAAAGGAACATTGAAGTAATTTTATAAGATGGAGAGATATATTGCCTGTTTTCCTGCCTGATGTGTCATCTCAGGTATTAAAACTTGTTTTAGATATTATTTTTAGAGGTCAGGCAGAAGATATAATTTTGAAATGACTACTGGGTTGGGATGAAATGCACGTTAGGACAGCTTGTTTTCTTTAATTTATAAATTTTACAATGTACTGGAGTTCACATCAATGCATTTTTTAAATATAATATCAAGTGGAATGCTTTAAATGCTTTTAAAAGCTTTCCTGTAGAAAAGGAAAACAAATATGTTGATTGCTAAAGCTTGTGTGCTGATGCCTTGCAGGACATTCTGTATCTTGAATGAAATTGTAAATTGCTCTAAAATACAAATCTCTCATAAAATGTCACAACATTTAAGTTTACACAAGTAAATTTCCCCCCTTACATTCTTCAGCTTTAGAGGACAACCTGATCAAAATTAGTTTGCCTATATATTAGTGCAGTGAAGGAGGCGGAGTAATTATCTGAGCTTCAGTTTCTTTTGGACCCTGATGTTATGGAGCTTGCTAGCAATGTCCAGTCTCATATCAGCTGTGTGAGATAATTGTAGTTCACTTGCAGTCTATTATCAATGAAGGTAAAAGTGCAGGATTAATCTTTGTCCAAAATAAAAAACAGTTCAAAAATATTGCTTTAAAGTTCTCCTGAGAAATCTACTTTGGAAAAAAAATAGAAAAAGAAAATAGTGGGTTTGACTATTTTTCTTTTTGTGTGTGATTGAATGCCACTTGGCTGATATTAAAGCTGAAGCAGCCATGAAACTTCAATCCCTTTAATATCTACCTTCAAAAGACAGTACAAGGTCTCTGTTTAGTGATGGTCTTTTCTGTGGTGTTATGGCTATTAATATAAAAAGGAAACTGGTGCTGCTCCCCAAGAAACAGTTCTTAGGGTTGAAAGTAGTTAAATGTTGGGATGCTGTTAATTTATGTCAGGATGATTTGTAGTGGCTTACGATTCAGGATCTTCAGTCTTCAACCCCCACATTTTTTGGTGCACGCTTACTGCTGACATGACAGGGTGCTTTCTTTAGTTCATTCTTAATGACTAATTATAGTGGCTGAATTAATGGCTCAGCTTCTCTCTGATTTCCTTTAATTAGCTTCAAAGTAAAAATCTAACTAAATTTAAGCAAAACTACTTCAGCTATAGGGCATACTTCTATTTATAAATGAACCTAAACACCATTCAAGAGTTGTCTTTCAAGAGCTTTTATATTTTAGGTAAGTAATTAGTAAGTACTTTTTCCTCAAGGTGCCTTACACTGCGCTCTCAGCTGTGTTGGGGAGTTGCAAGGGGAGGTCTGTAAGTGACAGCCCTGAACACAGGTAACCAAAGAGATAAAAAGATGTCAGTTGGCTTCAGTGGTATTTGAATATTTGTATCCTAGCTGTTCAGCATAAAATGGAAATTGTTAATAATTTATGAAAGGTTTTAAGTGTATGACCCAAGTTCACAGCTTCCTATCTGTAGTAACAGCAGCAACTGGGTGTTGTTGCTTCAACTGAGGCACAGATTATGTGCCTTTTGAAAGGGTTCTGAAACCTACTTTTAACAGTGATTTCTTTTTATACTTCTTGTTAAAAGTATTAAGAAATAGAAGTTAACATTCCACTTCTTACTCACCTATTTTTTTAACCAAGAAGTACCTTGTCACCAAGAAGTGAATGTCTTACTCACTTTGATTCAGCATTCCTTTTTTTTTAATTCCTAATTGCTTCAAGATGGCGCAAACTTTTACTAGGCAGCATCCTCTATGACTTTCTGCCCAGCGCTTTTTACTATATATGGCATCAGCTTTCCTCAAATGGAATAAGCTGAGGCTTTCAGTTTCCGCTTAAATGTCTTAACTAGAGAATTACGAGGAAAACCATCACTGCATGAGTTAGTTAGTTATACAAATGTATACAAGGTACATGGAAGCATCTAGTATACCATTGCCTTACCCCATTGGTACCAAAATTGGATTTGTTCTAGTCTTACTCGTCAAAATTTGTCACGTTCAAATTAGACTCCAGAGATAACTAACTGAATTCCATCATTGATTTTTCAGTGGATAGACAGATGAATTTTAAACTGTCCCATTATCTGAAAATTTATTTCATTCTGAAAAAGAGATCCCTTTAAAAATGTGCTAGGTGTTTATGAGAACTGAAATTTTACAGTCATTTGACTTTCCGTTCATGAGTTGCCATTTTCTCTGTGAAATTGCTGCTCCTTTTGAAAATTGTACAATTCATATGCTCAATGCAGCTTTCTACATTAAATATATCCAATATCTGAAAAAACTGTGAAATCTTGGATCTAGAGAGGTCTTGCTCTTTCCTGCAGTTATGGGTGTCTGTGGATTGGTGTGTATCTAGGTTTGAGTGTGGTACTACCCTTTTGGTGATGGCATAATACCTCATGGTGAATGGTCTGGACTTTCTCAGAGTGTTTCTGTGAATTTAGAAACTACATATACAATATATATGTTCAAGAAAGTCAAGCAGAATTCTGTAGAAAAGCCTGAATTTAGTGTTTCCAACTTTTGTGACCAGTTTTTCAACCTTAATAATGTTACCTTCATAACTGTTGAATCGGTGACTGAAACATAAAATATTTGATTACTGAGAATGTGTACGTGGAATAGTTTTTTTACTATAGGTGGTAATGATTGAGTGGTATTTCCAGTAATTTTTTTAAAATTTATTTTTCTCCCCCCATCCTAGATCTTAGTTTTCAAGCAGCTACTCGAATTATGGCTACCCCTGTTTATGATGCCTTAAAGGTAATGAAAGACATTGCTCAGAACTTCCCAATAAGAGCCAGGTATGATATTTAAGCTTTTTTTTTATGCTATTTTTATGTTTGTATTTGACTGTAATAACAGTAATACAGATTTATTTCCAAATCCTGCAGTCAGATATTCATGTTTGACAGCTTGCTAGATGGATTCCAGGCAATTTCATTAAGTAGAAGATAACACCAGGGAGAGCTCCTGATCAGTCTCTTAAATGTTTTCTGTCTGATGCAGGAGATGCCATGAGGACATGCTAATCCTTCAGGCACTTAGTCTTCATGGATTTTACTGGACTGATATTTTCCCAGGTGAAAACTTTTGTTGAATTAGTAGTAGTGGAAAGAGGCAAAATGCTATTAATAAATTTCGTGGAGATCCACACACATTAGTTCTAAGCACAGCACTGATGTTGAGATTGGGCTCTGGTTATTGTATGATAGTGTTCTTACTGTCTTACATAACAGATTACTTAATAAAAGATCAAGATAAATAAATTAACATATCCTGATTTTAGCTTTCCTAATATGAAAAATGGGTCTTCCTGTAAGCCAATCGTATTGTAATTGAGAAATGCTTTTCTTCATACTTAATAAGTTCTTCATGTAATCCTATCAGCAATATTTGCTTGAATTACTGAATTAAATGTGATGCTAAATAGGGTTCTTAACTCAGCGTGCTTTCACATTTTGCCACTCTTGTTTAATTATCACAGTATTTCATTGTCACCCCTGATTTTCTCTGTAAGAGAAAATCTACACCATAATGGAAAAGCTTCTGTTGTAACATCTTGTGTCAAGGAAGCAAAATGCCTTTTAAAATGCCTGAAGCATAATTATTACGAAATAGTGTGGTATAAGTTTGCACTTAGATTAGCAATCAGAAAATTCATCTTTCCAGTAGGAGATAGTGGAAGCGTACATAATGTCAAACTTCAAGTCCAGTTCTTTTCTTCAAAGGACAGGAAAAAGTAATTTTGAAGTGTGCCAGGTGACATTTAAATCATTGATTTTACAAGTTATTAAACTGTTACATTCCATTCCAACTCCTGTTGTGCATTTGTGGCATTAGAGAGCTCAATTTACCTACTCTTCAAATATTTTCTAGGTGAAAGTGTAAGAAGACTTTAAAATTATTAAAAGGGGACTCACTGTTTCTGTCCTTCATGATTTATTCTAACATGCTAATCTAGCATGTTATTTTTAACATGAGAGATTGCAACTATTTAAATAATTCAAATTTAGTAGGTCTACATTGTCAACTTAAATCAAAGGGGCATTGTGTAAAAAAAGTGCACAGAGTGTATTTCATTAGTAGTCTAATCATGCTTGACCTGATGAGTCAAAATTCTAGTTTGGAAAAAAAACTAGAGTAAACAGGAAATGAAGACATATTGCATAGTCACTGTAGATAAATAGCCAATCATTATAGTAATAGTATTTTTAAACTGTGGAAGTTTCAGACAATTTTTATATGAAAACAACCATTTTTTATTACACTAAATTTGGTTTTTAGACGCTGTATACAAATTTTAGAACTGTAGTTATGCAAATAAAATACTGCATGTTCCTTAAAAATGGAATTCCTTAGGCCATAAGAAAAATTAATTTACCATTCCTCTGAAATTTTCTTTCACTTTCTAATTTACAACCTGAATTTTTTTTCTTGGTGTTTTCAGTTGAAAAGGTTAGTCTGAGGCAGATTTTACAAAATGTCATCACATGTAGACAGTGTACCAGCTGATATATGTCATGGCAACATTTTGATAGGCCTGATAATTATGAACTTCACATACAATACACTATGGCAGAGGAAGATAAATTATGAAAGGTAAAAAAGACAAATCAATGTGTTACCTTCAAAAGATGGAATGACTAAGGAAACTAAAACTATGTCTGTGAATGCTTAACATTTTCAAGGGTCTCTATCTACAAATCTCTCTTTTCTAAGTCTCAGCTAATTTTAAAATGGTCATTCTTTGCATGTTTTCCTTGCCTTTGTCCAGACAAATCCATGGCTCTCTATGCTGTAAAGTTGAGTACCATGGAGACAGTAATATTGACTTGAAATATGCAAATATGGTTTAGATGACCAAACAACTTACTTTTTTATAATGCACATCCAGAATAAAAACAAACAAGCCATGAGGAAAGATTGAGAGGTGAAAAATATGTTGATGATATTACTGCAGAAAAACTAGCCTGAATCTAAAACCTTGGTTTACTAGAGTAAAATAGAACAATATTTGTCTTAAAAATTCAGTATTTATGATACTGCATTACTCTTCTTTTTAAGATTTAATTACAGAATTCTTCAGTTATAGTGCATTGGATGTTTAATTAAAATACCAATTTCGCATAAAAGTTATTTTTTAAAAATACGGTGATTGATTGATACAAGTATTTCATTTTAACAGATCATTGACAAGAGTACCCATAGACAAGAAAATGCAAAATGAAATAGAAGAAAATCAGAAGGTTTGTTTTTATTTCTTCAGATGGACATTTGAACTACTCTTGTTTTGCCGCTTTTGGAAATTTTTTTTTACTCTAGCAACTTTCACGGTTTTTGTTAGAGAAAAAGAGTTAATTGCTTTAAAAATCTGTTGCGAGACAGGTAACATATTTAAATATGCAATTCAAGTATTTCACTTTCTGTTATTTGTGAAACTTCATTCTCTCTTTTGGTTTTACAGAATTAGGCAAGGCCAAACAATTTTCATGGAGTATTGAGTTGAGTCACAGATTGTGTGCTGGGAAAGCAAAATAGGTATCAGTTACTTTTTCTATAGCTTTGGTGTTGAGTCTAGGCCTGCTGCATGTATTGTGGTCAGCACATGCTAACTTTGAGCTTTCCACACTCTCAAAATCACACATGCAGCTATTCTGCAGGGTGTTTTGAACATCATCTGTGGCAGATGGCGGTTTGGTTTTCATTCTCGATTCACTGCATCTTTTGTTCCTTGTCCCTTTGAAGGAGTCCTTGTTCCTGTGATTTTGACTGATCTGAGATTTATTCTGAGATGCTACTTAATATTTGTTGAATTAACGATGTCTGTCTCTGTTCCGTTTGGATTTTTTCTTTCAAGTTGAGTGTTGCAGTTAAATGTTAGGCACCATACTTGGAGGACTGGCCATGTGAAATGGCATAAGGACAGTGAAATAGCACTATTCTTAGTCTAGAGCTTCAGAACACGTATTTTCGTATCGTGTTAAGACTGACCAACCACTGTAGTGAAACGGATTTATACCTTACTTAGGTTTCTCTTGCACTTTTGCAACATTTCCATGTATCATTTTACTTTGTATCCATTTAGGCCTTTTCCTCTTGCCTTGCCAAGACTAATATCTCCAGGGGAATACCTTTTCCGGGTTCTTTAACTTTCCAAAACAGTGAAAGTGAAGAATGTCCTTCTTGTACTGGTGAAGCCTTCTCATAAAGAGCTTGTCATCTCTGTCATTTTTAAATTCTACGCCATGCAAAACTCATGTAAAGCTTTCCAGTCTTGAGTACTTCCTGCCCAAATAGTCACAGGCTTGGGCTTAAATCCTTGTAAATGGTTATGCAAACGATTGTGGTGGCCTTTTTTTGTCTATAGGTGATTAGACATGGGGCTGGTATATTGAGAAGACATTTCATGTATTTCACCAGTTCACCTCCTGGAGCTGTTCAACTTTCTTGTGTGCAGTGTACGTCTTTGATCCTTGGGTTTTGACAGAGTGGGCTCAACTGCAGGCCTCATTTCTTGCAGTAGTGAGAAGTTCTGTAGTTTTTGCTAGAGGGAGGAAATCGGTGTCTGGACTTCATTGCTTTCTGTACACAGCCAAAATACACTTTTTCCTATAACTCTTTGTTGTTAGAATTACAGTCAGCATAAAGCAAAACAAATCCCAGATGATCATAGTTCCTCCAGAGTATGAGTGTTGGTATCGGGACTTTTCCTTTTCCTTGGTGAAGTCTTTACAACGACTTTCCTTAATTGCTGTTCTGTCAACACAAAAATCAAAACTAACTGCTTAATCAAAAACTACTCTTCCACCATACATAAAAAAAAAAAGGTAAAGGTCTGTCGGGAATTAAACTGACCATTGCTAAATATAAGGCTTGGGAGGAGTAACTTAGTTTGTATCTGAAACAAATTACAATAGATATCTGTGAGTTTGGTCAGCTGAATCACTCCTATGATTCCATTAATATATTAACTACATTAACTTTTAGAGGCTTTTATGCACCTATCACACTAAGTTTTAATTTCATTTGAGGTCACATCCTTCCAACAGTCTAAAGGCCTTTAGACACCTAAAAGCTAAAATTTATAGAATAAAAGTAAGGAAACTTCCTGAACACTGCTGCTTGAGCACAATAAATTGTCATATGCATTCTTGAACTGCAGTACATCCATCTAGCAGCAGGAGAGATATGATCCCATGCTGTGTGTAACTGGATGATTCCCTCTCAAGATAATGAAAGTTGAATAGGAAATGCAATGGGAGGAAATAAAGTTATTAAAAGTGAAAGACATGTGATGATTTAGGTGTAATGAGTTGATACCTAAGCAAGAAATAGACAAAGAATTGCTGTAGATAAAAGAAAAAAATAAAATCTCATTAAACTGAGCCCACAACTTGCAGTGCAATAATTTGCTGAAGTTTAGCAAGAAAATACTACATGACTATTATCAGCCTTAAATTCTAGTGTTGGATGCCTAAATAAATGCACCTTCATCAATGCTTTTATGACAAAGTGAATGCACTTCTAGACAATCAAATATCTAGCATCAAATTTGTATTAGGAATCTCACCTCTGATTTATCAATATCTATAAGTATTGGAAGGGAGGTTGTCAAGAAGATGGAGCCAGGCTCTTCTCTGTGGTGCTGAGCAATAGGACAAGAGGATGAATGGGGAAGTTCCACCTGAATGTGAGGCAGAACTTCTTTACTTTGCAAGTGACTGAGCACTGGAACAGGCAGATCTGGAAATCTGACTGTTCCTTCTGTCGTGAGTTGGAATGCACTACTGCTGTTGTTCCTGTCACTTTATCTTGCTACAGACTGAATGGTATTGTGCCTCAGAGCTCTCTGTAGGAAAGTGATAATACATGCTTTACTCCCTAAATGCCACCTTCCCTTTGTTTTTTGTGTCTCTTTTTTCTTCTTTGCCAAGCAAAGATATGCTATGCTATCCCTTTTTCATCTGTGTTTTTTCCATGATCCCTCTGTTAGACAAGATTTTAAGTTTCTGGTCTGTTTTTCCTAATTTCCCTGAAACAATTCAACTGCACGTTTTTCAGAATTGAGAGATGTTAAGTCATTGAGAAGGCTGGCATTAAATAGAGGTCTGAGGGACACACATAAGGTCTCCCTTTGCTGAATGAATATATGGAAATAATTTAAAAATTTACAAGCTGTATTTCTCTATGTGTGTATTTTCACTTTCTGTTGACAAACACTGACAACGTGTTCTTTTCTCTGCCTTGTACAGGTAGGTTGTTTTCATTTATATCTGTGCATCTGAAATGTATTAAATAGCACTCATAAAATATGTGGTCTTTATTTTTTCCAACACTGACATAAAAGAAGAAATTGTGTGGAAGAGATTTGATGTGTCTGTTTTGTAGAATTGTTTAAGGGTGTTTATATGTGTTAGTGTAGACATATACCTAAATAAGTAAGCAATATTTTTTACTTTTTAGCATTTCCATGAAACACTTGGAATTCAACCTGGAGAAGCACGTTTATTTCTAAATGGCCTTCACATTGACCTGGATTTTTATGATCCCTTTAGGTAAGGTGCACATTTTGTTTGAAGGTCACAGAATTACTAATAATACTGGAGAGTTGTGCTCATGGTCTTAATCTCACCTGTTGCATTTTGGGGGCAAGAAAGTGTTCCAGTAGGAGGAATACTGATTTACAGTGGTTTTGCTTTGATTATTTGTATTGACGTTGTATAAGTAGTTGAGAATAGCCTTTTCTCTTGGAATATGTTTTCTAATTTGCTTATAATTTTACAACTCACTACATGAAATTAATTGGGAAATGGAAAGAATCTAATGTGTGCTTGCAAAAAAGTGTGAAAAACACTTTATAAAAAAGTAAGTAATGCTTCATATCCCTGTTACTTAAAAATCAAGAAAATATAGACATGAAGGTAGTTGCAGAGTCTTGCCAGCTATGTTCTGCTGTGGAGTACTTCGGGGGTTTTTTTATTCCCAAATTTGAACTTTCAGATTGCAGCAGATGTTCCAGAGTCCCGTTGGGTCTTTTGGGAGGTTTTAGGGTGTGGGTGTGTGTTTCCTCTGTGCTCTTTTCTGAGTTCTGCCATGATACAGGCTTAGAGTTCATCTGTGTCTCCATCACTTGCTGCTTGCTTCTCTATTCACTTGCAAAGCTGCTTCTTAGGGTACCCCAGCTTGGATTTCTGCCTCTGACAGGACAGTGCAGCAAGAAAGCTTTCACTCTGCTGTCCTGCCACTTCTTAGTAAAGATGGGTAAAATTACTTTGTATAAAATATATCTGAATGAATAAAAGAATTGTATAATCTGTTATAATTATGTTTTGAGATAAGTTAGAGACATAGTGTTATTAACTGTAGTTTTAAACATTAGGCTGGGAGATTATAAAGAGAAAACATTTCTAAGACTATTAACATGAAGATTGTTTTTAGTTTTAAAAATAATTTTTATGTAATGGCAAGAATTTGTTGTAGACATTATGTACTTTATCTTTCTGAAAAAGTATTTTAGAGACTCTTAGATTGGAAGGAAAAGTGATGCATGGCCTTAATGAACTTGGAATCAAAGGGGAGACCCTGAGTAAATTTATGAGGTTGCATGTACATCCTACAGACAATAATTATGCACTAGATATTCGTCGCTCTTCAATAATAGTAAGTAACTATAGTTATTTCTTTAGAGATTGCATCTTTGATAATTCTCTTTATGAAGCAGTTTTTCTTTTTTTTTGTACTGCAATTGAAATACTAGGCATAAGGCCATATATCAATTAGCAGTTTAAAATGTTTTCAAGGGCAATATCCCTTCAATATTTTTTATGAGTAATTTACTCTAGTTTATACCTTACTAAAATTATAAGATATAGGGGTTCAGAGGAAAATCATATCTAGATTAGTTGCACACTCCAAACTATAGAATTTCTTTTATAGCAATTAATGTAGCTACACAATACTTCGTAATATCTTGT
This sequence comes from Toxostoma redivivum, assembly GCA_013397375.1. NCBI lineage: Eukaryota > Metazoa > Chordata > Aves > Passeriformes > Mimidae > Toxostoma > Toxostoma redivivum. Next base: position 888,234 of record VXBI01010177.1, on the reverse strand, counting down.
ATTATGCAAGACTTCTAAGTGTAATTTACAAGTATAAGTGTACTTTACAAGATAAGTGAATTGTGGGCCACTTAAATATATGATTTCTAGCTGTCCAATGACTGATTTTTACCCTTCTTCAAAATTTACACAGGTTTCATTACAAGGGTTGTACACTAGGAAAAAAGGCACTTAAATATTACTGTCTTGCACCTGAAATAGCTGCATTTCACTCTTCTGTTTGCCCCAGCTTGCACAGAAAGGACTAGAAGAACAAATCAGCCATATGTTAATTGACTGTTTTGATCTATCTAAAGTTCTGCTGTTGCAGGTTGATGATAAATATTGTATTTGGATTGCAAGACGGTTATGCTGTGTTGCACACATCTGTGTGATACATTGTTATGATGTTTGCATAGTGAAAGTAATTTTCACAGTTGAAAAAAAATGGTTTTATTCACATCCTTATACACAGTACTATTGGTACTTTTTCCTTTTCTGTCTACTATTAGTTTTATTCTGTACTGCAAATAAAAACAGTTTGATTTAAAAGAAAAAACAAAGATAAAATTTAGAAGCTATTTTCTATTATTTAACTAAAGAAAGGAAGACATTTTATGTATTATTATGCCCACATGTTTTTCTCAGTGTTCAATGCATGTTTTCTAAACGGCAGCCTTTTTTGTTTTAGTGGATTAATAACATAGAACAAGATCACAGCTATAGCACATGGCCTACAAGCTATCAGGAACTGCTAAAACCCACATTTCCTGGATTTTTACAGGAGATTAGACGCAATTTATATAATTTGGTAAGTTTGGAGAACTTTGATTTTTTGCATAGTGTATATGTTGATACGTGGGCAGAAAGTTTATTAGAAAATACACATGCTGGATTTATTGTTTTCTATATGAATCTGCTAAGATTAGTGAATATTGCTTTATCTAGTGAGTCTTATGTAGTTATTAGTTTCATTTACAGATGGATTTGGGCACCGTTTTGTGAAGAGATTTGTGTTCCTTTCCATGCTACACACAGAAAACTCAATATTATCAAAGCATGAGGGAAGGTAGTTATAGCTGTCCATGGTTTAGAGTTGGTAAACTGAGGTACAAAGATATTTAAGTTATAAAGCGTACTAATTAATAGTGTCTTGTAGCCTAATTTTTCCTCTGTAAGTAGGATTCTGTATCACTTAGTAAGCTAAGGAAGCAGCTATTGCTGATTTAAATTAAAATCAAAAGGTCATCTTATGAGCCATAAAATCATAAAATGGTTTGGGTTATAGTGGACCATTAAAAGTTACCTAGTCCAGCTCTCCTGCAATGACCAGGCACCAAAATTTCATCCAGACTGTTCTTTAACATTTTAAATGGGGGTCCATCCACAGCTTCTCTGAGCAACCATCTCCCCTGTAACACCTTTGGTGTCTCACCATCCTCATTTCTTCATATTCAGTCTAAATTTGCCCTCTTTTAGTTTAAAACTGCTGTTTCTTGTTCTATCACTACAGTGTCTCTACTACTGGTAAAAAAACCCTCTCTTTCTTCTAAGTCTCCCTGTACTTACAGGAGAGGTGCTTCAGCTTCTGATTGTTTTTGTGGCCCTTCTTTGGACTCACTTGAGGTCCATGTTTTTCCTGTGCTGGGAACCCCAGAGCTGGATGCAGCACTCCAGTTCTGGCACAGGGAACAGAATCCCCTCCCTTGCCTTGCTGCCCACACTGCTTTGGATGCAGCCCAGGACACGTTTGGCTTTCTGGGCTGTGAGTGCACACTGCCAGCTCAAGTCCAGCCTCCCACCCACCAGCACCCCACAAGTCCTTTTCAGCAAGGATGCTCTGGATCTGTTTGTCTCTCAGCCTGTGCTGATTAACTGAGAGTTGCCCCAGCCTAGATGCAGCACTTTGTACTTGACATTGTTGAGTGAGGTTCCACTCAACAACCTCAACCCGCTTCTTGAGCCTGTCCAGGTCCCTTTGCATGTCTTCCCATCCTTCAGGTGTGTCAGCTGCCCCACTCATCTTGGTATCCTCTGCAAAGCTGTTGAGGGTGCATTTGATCTCTTTGTCTTGGATGTAGTTGCTTGAAGTGGTGTAAAGTTGGTGTATAAAAAGACAAGGAAAATACCAGCGATAGGTAATAAAAAGTGTCTGTTTATAATGAAGTGTAAGATGTGTATAATATGAAGTAGATTGCATTGCGTATTCAAAGTTAAATACGAGAGCTACATTATAGAAATCTACAACACACTATTTTACTCTAATCTGAAGGGGATATTCAAAATTTTGAAAGTTATTCTGCTTAATTTCAGCTGCTCTAGCAAATATAATAAATTGTGAGGAGAGTTTGCAGTGCAAAATTGAATAAATGAGGTACAGATATCCCAATGAAATCTACATGAGGATAATTTGCCTATGCAGACTCATCCCAGTTTTAGATTCTATGCATGTCTGACAGATCTGATTTTATACTCCCAAGATGCACTAAGTAGAAGAGTGACTGCAAAGATATGTGAGGCAGGAAGGAAGATTTTTTTTTCCCAAGACTCTATTTTTTACTTAGTTTTTAGCTAAAATTTTCTGTTTATTTACTTTTGTTTGGCTTTTACAACAGGAGAGGGTTTGCTAAAACAAGTACGAGAAAAATCACCATTATATCTTTTTAAAATAAATATGGAGTCTATTAAAAAAAAAAAGTAATGGCACAGTGTCTTTCAAAGGAGAAAAGCAGGATCACTTGGTTTGAGGTTCAGTAAATGGTTAAATCCTATTTTCACCATTTTGTCCAAAATCATTAGTTCTGATGTTATTTTCATTTATACTATTAAAGTGTTCTTACAATGAATGCTCTAAAAAATTGAAAACAGCTGGGGCATACAGCTCCTTTGGAAATTAATGTTCTCGTCTTAGATTTTATATCTGAAGAAAAAGTAAAAACAGACATCAAGAACAAATATTGGATGCCTGATACGTTTTCTCTTCTTAGGTACTTTTTGTTGATCCTGTCCAAGAAGATACTGGTGATTATATGAAGCTGGCAGAATTATTCTATCACCATGATGTACCACTTAGGTAAGAAAAACTGAAAGTCTTGAGGAAAAGTCTTTAAATAAGGATACTTTTGTTTCTTCTCCTTCATCTTCTATTCTACTAGACAAGGATGTGAATTCGAGTGAAGTCCAGTGCCACAAGATTCTAATAAGGCACATTGATTACCCAATTTTGTCAAGCTTACTCAGGTATTAGCTATTCTTCAGCAAATAGATTGCAAGGTAGAACATACCTGAGTGTGAGTAAAATGAACTGCAGAAGTCTGATAAAAATTTATCTTGTCGAATAGTCCCACTGGGCACCCTTGTGAAGTTGCATTCTAATAAAAATATTTGTTATGTAAAACATGCTTTCAGGGAATTTTAAAAATTCAGTTCTTTCAATTGCAATTATTTTTTCTAATGTTTTGATATACACACTTAAAGATCAAGGTGAGATTATACTCATCGAGTTTTGAATCTCTGAAAGTGAACTAATTATCATTTGAGAGAGAGACACTTCTGAGGAACGGTCTGGTTGATCTGAGATACCTAGTTGTAGAAAAGTAGAATTGGTCTCAGAAATGACTGTTTATTTCTACAGTTTATAAAAGAAGGATTTCCAAAGTTCAGCAAGATGAATTGCATGTTAAATATTTAAAATCTTCCTGTGAAATGGCTTTTTGTGCCTCAATAAATTACAGGTGTTTCATTTTACTTTAAAATTTTACTAGTTCTGATCTTTTTTTGTTGTTTTTTTCTTAATTTTTTATCATTCAAATACAAAAGCATAATGAAAGACAGATTGCAGTGTTCTATGTGTTTTCACAGAAAGGTTTGGGTTATAAGGAACTGTAGAGATAGTATGGCCTAGTCCCAGTCCAGGCTTTTTACATGAGAATGATATCAATGCACCACCTCCAGTAGGCCTTTTTTACCTCTCAAGCCTCATATTCCTTTGGGCTTTCTTTCAGTCAATGGAAATTCCAGGATTAGGAGTAGCTGCTTTTAAAACTGATGTGAGTGGAAAAAGAACGGCGGTGTCAGGGTGGTGGAAGGCTCAGAAAGTTAAAAAGGGCAAGAGAAGGACTAGTAGGAGTGGCACACACTGATGTCTTCATGCCTCTACTCAAGATTCCCCTTTCAGGAAAAATAAAAGATAGACAATGCCCAGACTAAAACAAAGAATTAAGCCATTAGGAGATGATGGCAAGAATGTAAAGAATCAAAACCTTCATCCAGGTAAGGAGAGAAAGTATTAAACTGTCATTAAACCCTATTGACTCACAGAAATCTTAATTGTTGTCAGGTTTGAAAGGTATATGTCAAATCAGTACATAGTTGGTAGCCTAAGCGCACTGTAGAGCTGATGAAAGATGCATGGCTGTTATCTTGTGTCACCACACAGTCATGGAAACACCACCTAGGTACAGGGTTTTTATTTCTACATGCTGGCCAGATCATTGAATGCAAACGTTTTGTTCTTCTATGTTTGTATTAGAATGTGTGAAGCAGATACTGTATTAAAATATATGATCTCTTTTTATTTTTTTATAGAATTGGAATTGTTTTCATTTTAAGTACAAAAGAAGAAATTGATGGAAATGAAGATGCTGGAGTAGCACTTTGGAGAACTTTCAATTACATTGCAGAGGAATCTGACATCTCTCAGGCCTTTATGTCGATAATTAATGTTAGTTCTTTCAAAAGAAATCAGCAATTTACTTCTGTTTTATAATATATTAATTTTTGATATAGTTAGTGTCTTGCTACCTTGTGATAACATGAGATGTATGCATTTACTTTATGCAGAAATGAAGTAATAAAAACATGTATAGCATTAATAGTCTATAGAATTATGGCAGAAATACTTTCCTCTTGCAGAAACCAATTTGCTCTTGTAATTTTTGCCTATCAACAGGCTTTCTTCAATAATATAAAAAAGTAGATGCATGCCTTGCAGCTTTTAGTATTATGAAAAATTATTCTGTATTATTTGTGTTAACGTAATGGGCCTGTCTTTGTGTTCCGTGTCTTTTGGAGTACAGGGATTTTACTGTCACTTTGGCAGTCCAGTTATGAAAAACTCTTTCATAATGTCCAGTGTAGGAAGTGAAACAGTAAGATAATTTCTTTTCTTTGGTCATCCTTGAGCTGTCCATGGGTGCAGAAAACAGAAGTATTCCAAGCTTGCAGCTTAATGAGAGAGGTTAACTTTGTGAGGGAATGCAGATTGTCATAAGACAGGAATTTCAGAGATGAGAGATGAATGGAGGAGAAATAAGGTGAGCCATCTATGTAAAAGCTCTGTGGGTAGAAGTTAGAAAATATGGTATTTATACATAACAATTTTTCTTTCATTTGTTTTCTGGTTTTATCTTTAGTGCCTAGAAAATGTCATAGTGACATGGACAAACTTAGAGAGCTTAAGATTAAAGGAATTGAAGTAACTAGGAATACCTTTAAAGAAAAATCCACAAATGTTAGGGAGCTGACATGCATGGGTAACAATTATCCATTACTAGATAAAAAAATATAATTTACATTTTTAAAATGTTGTATTCCTCTCTTTACTTTGTTTCAAAATACAAAAAGGAGGGAAGATAAATATAATTGAAAGATAACAAAAATAGAAGCAATAAAATAAAGTTTGAGATATTCAGAGCTATAGAGGAAAATATTGTTCCTCATTTGAAGATAAATGGATTGAATAATTTTCACTTCAAATTTTTATTGTATGTATGATGAAAATAATAAAATATTACTCTATGAAATGAAATAACATGGGTAAGGAAGAATTATCACTGATGAGTTTAGTCTTGGATTAATATGGATTCAGGTAACTACCCATGTTAGAGAGAATTTAGATATTGCCTCTCTAATTAGTAAAGAGAAATATCCTTTCACATTCAGCTCACATAGGTGTATTTCTTTTGCCACTTTAGATTTAGACTAAAGGTGTAATAATAAGTCAATCAGAACAGTGCTGTGATGAAAAATTGTGCATATGTGCAATGGTGATAATTACTAAAGCAGTATTAAAAATTACAGTATAGCAATAAAAGCAATATAAAATTATACCAGTATAAAATTTGCTAGAGCACTATAAAATTATTATACTTATTTATTGTTTTATTTACTTCTATTAATTTTATCAAGTTGTTTGACAAATTACTACATTTTTTAATTCCTTTTGGTTATAACTCTTAACAGATGTACCATGAAGTGAAAGATGGCAATGTTCTGACTGTAGATGATGTGAAACATGTTCTTAGAAGTGAGTACCCCCATGCTGATGTTCAGAGTATCCTGGATGTTCATTCTGAATATGATCAAGGGAGGAAGGTATGTTGAAAGCTACGTTGAGTTAGAAGTATTGAAGTGTATACAACTCTATGCATTTACTAAGCTGAAGGGTTGCTAAATGAAGCAAATAAATACAGCACCCTTGAGTCAAATTTTTCTTCAGCCACCATTCAGTCATTAATGGAAATGTTGTAAAGGTTTCTGCATTACTACTCTCACTATGAATTTACTCTTTCTTGCTGCTTTCAGGAGCCACAAGTATTTTTCTAGTAGGCATGTCAAGGGGTCTCTCTTGAATTCCACTTTCTTACCAAATCAAGCTTGACTTACAAACATAAAAACCTTTTGAGGTTTTTTTTGGGGTCTTTCTTTGGTAAAAGCAGCTTTGACTGTCTCAGGGTTCTTCTCCACTAGTATTTGCTTCATTTTTATTTTTATTTCCTAAGAATGTTAAACAAAGTAAAGATCAATTTCTCAGCAAGATGATAAAGCAAAAGTTCACAATAAGGTATATGATCTATAATTTCTTTTGTCATTCTGTTTGACAGATGAGTCCCATCTGTCCTGTTTGGTTTCCAAATGCTTTCTGTGTTGTCTCTGCTACTCATGACAAGGTGTGACAGTGAAAAGTGCTTGGAGATTAGAGTTCATCCTCTCTTGATATTAGTTTCATTTTTTTGCTACAGTTAGCCGCAGTCTGTTTAATCCTGTGATATTTCTGATTTGATCAGGCAGGAGCAACCTTTTATAAGAAGAGTGGCCTGGGCACGCTGCCTCAAGCACTGTTTAATGGCGTGCCCTTTCCCAGAGAGGAGATGGATGCGGCAGAGTTGGAGACGCTTATTCTTCAGAGGATTTTTGATGCCAGCGGCTTCTTCCAGCGGGCAGTGTTCATGGTATGGTTAATATTTCTGAACGAGCACAGGATTAAATATTTGACAGCAAATTGCTTCAGTCGTGTTTATATATTATGATTTTTTTATAATGAGATGGCTTGAAAATAGTAATATCACACCTGCAATTATGTTGTTAAAATAATTTGTGGTCATGGTTTTGAAAGTGTATTGAAATTATTCAAAGCTGGAGGATCAGCTAAGCATATAGTCATTATATGGAATTTTTCAACCAGAAACTGAGAATGTACTGCAGTTGTTCATTGAAAAATGTGTATCTGATACTTTGAAATATTATTTATGTGACATTTATATGGTTTTAACCTGACATGGTCCATAACTTGATGTATATAGAAACTTTAAGCTCAGCTGAAAGATTATACAAATACTTGGTCTTTGTTTGTCTAGAAAAATCTGCCTTAAAAGTACAGATTTTACACTTTTCCCTTACTCCAGGGTTTGTTAGATGATCATGTAAATGCAGTGGATTTTCTTATGGATCAGAACAACGTAGTTTCCCGTATAAACCCCAGTATTCTTGGAGCAGAAAGAAGATACATACAGTTCCGATCTGCTCCTGGTAACTCCTTTTCTTGGATATTGTTATGATGTGCAGGTTGTTTTTTTGTTTTGTTTTCTTTAAGTCTAATACTTTGTGTTTTACATCATGCAGTTTCATTTCATGTGGAAGACTTCTCTACTTTCTCCTTTTTGGACTCACAAGATAAAAGTGCTGTAATTTCAGATAACATGAAGTATTTAACAAAAAAAGGTAATTGATTTTCTGTATAGGTTATCTATCTGTCTATATATGGCTATTACAAATTGTTGAAATTTACCAGTGTAATATCCCAAGGTTCTCTATGTAAATTAAACATTTCTCAGTGTCCCAGTATCTTCTTTCAGGAAGCAGAGCATATCTGCATATTATAAACATAAATGATAATTAACAGGGTAGTTAGTTTTTGTAGCTTTGAAATAGGATCGATGTTGTGGCTAGTTGTTTTTGTTTCACAAATGAGTTTAAAAGGCTTTACAAGACTTTTGCAACTTTGAAGATAGACTCAGCTTCCATACATATGATTTTACTTGAGGATATTGGAGTCTGGTTTTCAAGTGACTCTTACTTGCAGCATTGTCAAGTGCAGAATGTATAGAGTTTGTATGTTTATACCAAAATCGGGCATTTCTAAATATATGGAATAATTTATTATGTTTCTAATTTATTAACGTGACATTAAGTATCTCCTTGCTTTTCTTCTACTTAGATCATTAAATTTTGCTGAATGATTTTTGTCTTTCTGTAGAAAGATAAAATTTTTTGTCTTTGTTTTTCTATAGGAAATGCATATAATTTATATTCTGATGAATTATGACTAAATTTTACATTTTGTCTTTGTTAAAACTGAGGTTTTTTGTACATTTCAAATGCTTTTTGATACAAAATAGTCTCATTGCATATGCAAGTACTTTTCCTTGAGTGAGAGAAAATTACAATAAGGGAGTCATACTTCTGCATTGAATTTTACAATAGTCTGTGCCTTATGAAATTCTGGAAGTAGACAGTTAACAGCTGCTCATTTACATCAGTCCATCAAGGGACACAATAACTCCGTTAATCAAGTTCTTTCTTTCAGTGATTTTTATGTGGTATTTACAGAGTTTTACTTAATTCATTATCAGAAAGAAATGCCAAACACTTGAATTTCTTTAAAATAGTCATTTGACTCTTATTTGATTCTGTTTCTAGAACCACAGGGACAACCCAGCTGTCAAATGAGTGGCTTTCAATCTGTAGGCTTATTTCTAAGATGGAGATCTCTTGTGTAAAACCTATAACCTTTAAGCTGGAATCTACATTTCACATCTATCTCCCCAGTGTGTTTCTCTAGACCACAGCAACAGTTAATAATAACCTTTTCTTAGCATCTCACCAGAACCTTGGAAATTTCTGTCTCTATGCATTATGTTTTTAGGGGATGTATGGCACACCTAGCGGACTCAGATTCTTCTCCATATAATTTTGCAGAATTTCTCACCTACCACTGCTCTTCTCTGACAAAGAACAGGAGACCATAGAGCAAGAAAATCAGAAATTATCTACGGATACACTTACACAGTAGTTTACTTTCCTTGGACTGTATTTAGTATATTCCCATTTGTGTCCAGAAATGCTAAATTTTTTCCTACCTTTAGTTGAAGGACTTTGCTGCCAGGGAAGGTGTCTGGCCTAGTTTATGTGGTCCTGTAACTACTTAATTCTTCTCATTTCTGGCTATATGATCAGCCTCCATCAAAAGTTCACAAGTAACCTCTGGTAAAGCAGGTTTTGTTAATTAGAACGAATTATTTAGAGCTCTCTTGTCTGAATGCTGCAACAATGGATCAGCTTTTTAGTGACTCTCTCCTATTAACATGATAAATTGTCTTCTAAGAATCTTATTTCAATTCAGAGGGCAAAAGATTCTGATGTGGCAAAGATTATTCTTACTGTTCAAGTCAGCAGTCAAACATACACATGAATTTTGAAATGACAAACAGAATTGATTTGGTTTTCATTAGTCATGAAAATATTCTCCAGAACGTAAAACAGGATTATCTTTAATTTTCAGATGAAGATTCATTATATGCTGTTACTGTCTGGATTATTGCTGATTTTGATAAGCCAGCTGGTAGACAACTGCTTTCTAATGCCTTGAAAAGCCTGGTGAGTTTCTTACAGGTTTTATTAAAATAGTTATTATGAACATGTTCTTAACAACTCTCTCTGCAAATTCAAAAATCACACTCTTAAGTAAAAGTGTAGCAACTTTGTTGTTGTTGTTGTTGGTCAGGTGCAGACTTAAGAGATTGTGCTTTCGTTTTACTCAATTCCTGCAGGGAAACAATAATTTTGTCCATGGACCTGTGAGGCAGGAGACAAACGGCAACACTATGTATTAAAAGGGTGAATATCTTCCCAGTTAGACTTTCTCCCATCAGGTAGCCCAGAATGTTACCTGGAAGGACTTTAGGATATTGCCTGTTGATGTGAACCATTAAGCAGAGTTCTCCTGTACTATGTGGCACAGTTGTGCCCATGAAGCAACCATTTTTCCATGTACTGTTTGTGTGCTTCTAAGATCAATTTTCATCTGTGTTTTAAATATGCTAGGAGGATCATCTGCATTTATGAGTTTGCTTATTTTTAAGTGCTTCAGTGTTAATAATAGGATAAATGTCTGAAATATAGATATGCTTTAGAAAGTATAAATGTCACGTCAATATAAATGACAAAAAGACCCTTTGTTTGGGACAGATGAAAAGAGTACTTAAACTGAAATCAGGAAAGCATCTAGATTTTCTAGTCAGGAGTGAAATAGAAACCACCATAAGGGAATTAGGAAACTGGGATGCTGCCAAGAAAATGTGCTAATAACAATGTCTTAGAAACAGGCTTTAAAAAGGTAAAGAAGAATATGCAGTACAAGTCCTTGTTGCAGAAGAACATTTAATTTCTTGGACTGCTTGATTTATGTCTCAGGCTTGATAGATGTGCTCTCTCTGTAGATTTGTTTTTTAACCCTCTTCAGCAGGGGAAACAGCTCCCATCTAAGAGGTGAGAACCACCTGGGCAAGTCCCCTTGTGTTGGTGTGGAGAATCTAGGGAAAAAAAACAAAACATTAGATAAATCTCATGTATTGCTTGTTCTAGTGGTGTTCAAATTTCAGTAGAGATCAAATGAAACAGTATTTTTTTGAAATCCATTGATTTGTATTGAGATTATTTACTCCTTTCTAGTCCCTTTTATCTCTCAAGTCAGGGTCTATAGGGTCAGTATAATTCCTCATGGTAGCAGAATTGGCACAGTCACCACTTGCTCATGACTTGGCATCAGCATTTGAAGAAAAGCATGCAAAAATCTGGGAGTGAAAATGGCTGAAGTAAATTCACTTCTAGCTCTTCCAGCTAATACATGTTATTTTGAAAACTCTGATAGATTTTTACTTCCTTTGAAAAAAAGCTTGAACTGACTTAACTGGAAGAGACCTGTCTAGGTCATCCAGTTCAGCCTCCCCCTCCAAGTGGAATTATTGCCTTCATTACATCAGGTCAGCTATACGTGTGTTTGAAGCATTTCTGAAAATCTCCAGGGAGGTGACTCTGTCCCTTCCCTTTTCAAATTACTCTGGTGTTGCACTGCCTTCCTATTGTAGTTCTTTTCTGCCAGGCCAAATTTTGTGAGCATTATCCCTTGTTACACTCTTTCTGATACCAGGAAGGGTTTAGACCTTTCATGTTTTTCACTGCCCCTTCAGTACCTGTTGGTTGCTATTCAAGTTCTCTGTGGTCTCATCTTTGCCAGATGTAGCAAGCCTATATTCTTCAGTGCTTTCTTATAATTTTCTGACCATCTTGGCAGTACTTCATGGAAACCTCTCCAGTGCTGAATGCCAGTGATTGCATTCCTTATTTTTTTATTCCTTTCTGCATTGGAGTCCATTTTTCCTTTTCTTCAGTTAGTGATGTTATTTGATCCTACCATAGAATCATCATGCTTTCTGGTAAAATTTGAGTGGCATCAGTGATTTTAGCAAGTGAGAGACTTTGCTGCTGCTGAAGATTAAAGTGATAAAGTGGATAAATTCTCTTGCATTACTTTATGCTTAGTTCAGTAATTTTTGAAAAGTAGAAAGATATCTATGACACTAGTTCTGAAAACTGTAAATGAATACTTTTATATGTCCTTCGTTAAAAACATGCTTCTGCAAAATGCTCAAAGGCAATTGTTCTATTAAAAAAAACACTTCTTTTTAAAATATTTATCATAGAATAGGTATATCCTTACTTAATCACATTTTTACTCACAGTTGGAGTTCCGAATTAATCATTGATGTCTCTTTTCTAAAGATGAATGTCTGCAAAAAATTAAATACTTAAGGGCATTTCACATAGTTATAATTGATAGGAATACATTAGGTAACAGCAGATGGAACTGTAAAATTACTTATTGTTTTGTTTTTCTTTGCAGAAAACAAGCAGTCATACACGAGTTGGGATTTTGAACAATCCATCATCAAAAATAAAGGAAGATAACACAGCCATTGCAAGAGGAATTTTGGCTGCTTTTTTAACCCAAAACAACAGCAACTTAAAAAGTTTCTTAAGCAAACTCAGTAAGGAAGAGACAGCAAAATCCCTTGCTGCTGGAACTAAAATTGTTAAATTCCTCATCCCAGTGAGTGCAAACTAAATTAGATTGTTTCCTTTTTTTATTTTACATACAGCTTATTGGAAGAAAGTGGTGAGAATAAGTGTTTGGCCAAATGCCATGAAGTTTATAATCCATATACAGTTCTGTCTTAAGCAGATTTGGATTTTTGATGACTTTCATGTGATTGAAGAGTAGAGAATTTCTTTAAAGGAAGAAAATATGACAGTACTGAAAAATTCAGAATATGGGTACCATATAACTGAGACAAAAATAGTTTAATTTTTAATTGTTGATTTTTTTAATAGCGCTCTCATTTAGTTAAAATTGCAGTATTAATGTTTTTCAATAATTTAGACTTCAGAGAAAGCTAAGACTACATGAGAGTGGAGCTGAGTTACAAAACAATAACAGCTTCTAACTACTGTTTTTCTCTCAGAAGGAGTTGTAAATTTTAGTCTTTTGAAATAGCAAGTGTTGGAAGACTAAGAGAACTCTCTAGAACCATATTAGAAAATTAATATTTTTGAGGTCATGCTCTTGTTTCATTGTTTAATAAATTTTGAAAGACGTAAAGGTCTCTACTGAAGCTGTGTATGCTAAGTATGTTACTAGTCAATTTATCAATATTAGTCATTTTATTAATTGTATCTGAATGAATCTGTTTACTTGGTCTGAATATTACTAATGAAGATATACGTATCAGAATAATTTTGACAAGTGAGGCACAGTTCCAGTGTAAGTTTTGCCATGTTTTTCCCCACTTTGAAAATAGATGTGTGTGTCTTTCTGGATGATGTTGGCTTCCCCAAAACATGTTCAAATTGTACCCAATGACCATATTAGAATGACTGTTAGGTTTTTAGTGTATTGCAAAATTTTTTAATATCATTTTCCTAAAAGTGAGAATACAGTTAAGTTGTTAACAGTGTTACTTTTCATGCAGCAGTTGTGCTGGAATATGGAAAAATTGCTTAACCTCAGGCTCAGCTTTGCTCTTACAGTTATTCACAGTTGCGCCAGGGCACAAACTGCACTCTAGGTGGTTGTGAGACCGTGGCTTACCACCAGCAGTTATGTGCTTACACTTATGCCGACGTGGCTGTTTTACTTTGATTTCTCTGGTCACCACATAACTTGAAGAAAATCTTTTATTTCTTCATCTGTTACAAAATTTATTTTTTCTGAATCATTCCAGCATCTCATGCTTTACCATTGCTTTAGGGAATGGATGGCGATACTTTTGAGAAGAAGTACAACACTTTAGGACTAGATTTAATTAAAACTCACCAGATGTTCTGCCAGGAGGTTCTGAAGCTGCTTCCTGGGCAAATGGCTGTTATTAGCAATGGCAGGGTAAGAAAGAAATTAAGTTTCTCAATCTTTTTTAGGATTTTTTTAACTTCTGGAACTTCAGTTTCAAACTAAAGAAAAGGCATTATATTGATTTCCCATTTATTCAGACATTTGTTAAAGAATGGTATGAATGTTTGCCTTGCTTTTTTTATTTTGTTTCACTCCTAGTTTGTTTATTAGCTCCATTCCAGTGAAGTTATGTGTGTATGTCATTCCCACAGCTATTTTAGAGTTAATCTGACAAAATTCTCAAAATAGGTTAGTATCTGATTTATTATCTGTGGTGTTTAAGAATAACTTTTGATCCTGAAGTTGCCTTTATTTTACCATGTAAATAAGTGCATATAAATTACATTGACTAGGTTTCAAGCTCTAAAACACCACATTTTTATAAATATTGTTTTATTACCTTAATTCTTATTATGCAGATAAAAGTATAGTAATCTTGTTGTTTCAATTTCTTGTATGTATATGCTGAAACCAGTAGCCTTAATTACAGTTTGTCAACAGTTTATCTGTGATCAAAAATATAATGTTGCATTCAATATTTAGTGCTTGTTAAATGACAGTCAATGCCTTACATTACAAATACTATTTATAAACTGCTTTTTAATTATTCTATTTTCGATTTACTCCTCCACTATTCGAAAGAAATAGAAAGAAAACTATGTTGGCATCTTGTTACTGGAAACTCTTTAAATTGTGAGTTTAGTTACTCTTCTGCATCCTAAATGCTTCTGAGATGGAACTGAAATACTGCCAGTTAACACACAGAAAGCATTTTTGTCGATGAAGCCTTAAAGAATTGTTGGCTTATTTGTGTCAGCACAACTAAATTAGTGAATTTATTTAATAAGTTATTACTGTTCTCCATGCCTAAAAATGCTCAAATATTGTCATATGTTAAGTTCTGGGGAAGTTTCATAAAAATATTTGGATAAGTTTAACAATGTATATTAATATCTCTGAAAGTGTGTTTTCACTCAAAAGGATTACTTTTAAAAAGACATGGGATATTCTTAATTTCTGTCATTGCTGTTTCATCACAGAAGTTTTGCTTTTATGAGCAAATTAATTTTTTCTAATTATGACTTCTCCTAAATTACCACAGTATTTCATAATTACACTATGGTTTCATCTATCTCATGCATCGTTAATAAAAAAAAATCAAAAGTGGAATTTGTTATATAATCTCTCATTTATAGGAAGCAGTTGAATTTTAGGAAAGAGGCATTCAGCACCAAACTTACATCATGACTTTCTACATCTTGAGAGCCCTGTATGCTATTGAAATTCTTCTTGGGTCAATTTGGCCTGATAGAATGAGTGGGAAATCCAAAGAGTATCCTCAAAGCTATTTTCTGGGGCTCCAAGGCACTTTCTTTTCCTTCAGACACCAAAAAATGTAGTAATCCTGTATGCTCTCATTATGCATCCTTTCCTATTATTTCTATCCATTCGGCTTCATTTGACAAGTCTTAGAAGGAGATTGTGTTCATAGAATTAAACAACTAAAGAGTGTGGTAGACAAGTAGTAATCAGAGTTTAAATTCTTAAGTAGAGCTTTTTTCTTAAATTTAAATTTATTTCTAAATAGTGTATTCCTTAACAGAAGGATGTATAATGAAAAAATAGCATGGATATTGCCATTGCAGTTATTCTTTGTAATTGATAATGAACTGTAATCATATAAGTGTAGAAACCTGATCCTGCTTACTATAAAGTTTAATTCATTTTATAATCAATAGTATTGATGTATATGGGGATTGGGGTTTCATACTCAATATTGTGCACTCATTTAAAAATTAGTTTATTTTTACTTACAAACAGAGCATTATTGGGACATTTTACACTTATTTTTTTCTCTAAGGTACTAGGTCCTTTAGATGAAAATGAATTCCATGCAGAAGACTTTAATTTGTTGGAAAAGATAACATACAGTACCTCAGCAGAGAAGATTAAAGCTCTTGTCAAAGAGATGGGAAACAGTAGTAAAAGGTAAAATTCTCTTGCCTCATCATGTGTGCACTCTGCTGAATTACTCCAAATACTTGCCCTACTTTCACTGTCCTTACAGCCAAGAATAGAGCTAATAGTAAACTATTCTTACGAGGCTTTGTTTACATAAGAATAATTGTAAAGAGTAATAATAAGCTTGATAAAATACAGTGTCTCTTAAGCCAAATCTGAGAATTAATATTTGAAGTCATTGTCTTTGGGAATTGTTAGTAAGGGAGCCTGTAGAGGCATGGGCAGATGTTGTGACACCATAGTAGACAACATTCACACATCTGTTCACTGAAGAAGTGTAAAGATGAGATGAGTTCAGGCCATGTTCTTAGTCTAAGAATACAGCTTACAAAGTGTACAAAGAAGAAAGCAAAATTACAGTCTTCTTACAGTATCTATCGACTTTCTCAGTATCATTTCTGTTACCTAGAAGGACTGGCACAACTGAAAGAATCATTACCAGAAACACCAATTCAACAAGCGGTAGAACTCAAGGAGATAAGCAGTGAGAGGGAAAACTTATTTAGACAAATATTGCGACTTAACAACACTGAAATGGAACTAAGATTTCTAAGGAAACTTCAGTAGGAAATACCAATAGAAAGGACTTAAATATGTGGCCAAATAAACTTGAAACTTGGTCATTTATGTCTGTTCCTTGATGTTGTCATAAATGGGAAAAAAATTAAAAGTTTAAAAGGAATAAGGTGTTATAAATGTCAGCAGATTTTAACATCATATATTCACTTCTCTTGATTCTGAATCAGGTCTCTTTGGCAAATTTGTGAATAATAAAAACTTGTCCTTAATTTGGGCTTAATTTGTCTTGTGGACAAAGCTCCACATTTTCATCAAATTACACAGATTTGAACACCTAACAATTGAGAAAAACAATTGTTGTGAGGCTGAATGATAACTCTGAATTCTGCATCTCTTAAAATTAAGAAGTGTACATTTCACAAGGCTCCTCTAAGGCTGTAGTGGTCTTTGGGCACTGTCATGCTAAATGTTTAACTCCAAGCTACAATTCCTGAGGTGTTTAAACACCTTAGAGTCCAGGTCTGGGATGTGAGGTCCCTAAATATCCTTTATGCAAAGAGACTGACATTAAAATGTTAATGTTTTACCCCTTTTCTAATGAAAACCAAACAATATGTGCCTTGTTTAATGCAGCGGAAGTGATTTGATTATGAAAATAGATGCCCTGCTGTCATCTTTGCCTAAAACAGAGATGAGACAAGATGTTGAATTACTGAAAGAACAGCACAGGTCAGTTTTGTCATGATAATGCACTTAGAGTAATTTTTTATTAATATTTGGATGTACTGATGATTACATAGAGTCTTTGGAAAGTTGAGTAAGCATTCTGATTTTAAAACTGTTGTATGAACAGCCTGCTCATCTGCCATAGCATAATGTATCTTTACCTTTTTCTTAATAAATTCAGTCGTAATACCTATTGATTTCCTAACCTTACCCTTTTCTGAAAAAAGAGCAGATGGGTGCATGTTTTAAAAGGACACGTGATAATACAAAAACTGTGATCAAATTACAAATTTTTATAAAAATCGTTGCCCTCCTGTTTCTGAATCTCTACTTGTTTTTGTTAAAAAAGTGTGTGTGCTGATGGCCTGTCCCTGTTGGTGAAGGCAGGAGTGGTAGCCTTTTCTAAGAGGCTGACACCTTTGTCAAAGTTACTCTAGTAACAGTCAGTACTGTGCTGCTACCATATGTTTTGTGGAAAACAAATTCTCATAGTCCCTTTTCTGTATTTACAGCATATGGCTTTTTTTTTCTTTTTTAAAATGAAGTTTACTGACATTTCCTTCCTGTAAATCCAGAGTACTTTAACTAGGGGCTGCTTGACTTAGCCTAATCAAGTCTATCAAATGGAATTTATTTTCTGGAATGCATAAATATAGTCCAGCCTATCAAGTTTTACACTTCTCAGATGTCATTTTTTTCCTTTTTTAAAAACTGTGTCACCACCATTACTTGTCTGATCCAATGATTCCAGGTCTCTACAAAGGGAATTGTAGATAAGTGACAAAAAGGCCCTTTTTTAAGTCTTATTGTGTTTTGATTCATTAATTTTGTTGTGGAGAATGTATCCAATCAATAACCAGTATGGAAGTATGTAGATCAATTCTGTATTTTTTTATTACTGTTCACATTTAGCTTTTCTAATTGTATCACAGGGAACAGTCATGATCATTGCTTGAAATGAAGGAAATATTTTCTTGAGCATCAAGTGCCTCTGATATTATAAATTCATGTCTAAAGTTTGTCATTTCAACAAATTCATTTTAGAGTTTTCATGTCACTTTTTTTAATACTTTCTTAACAGCGTAATAAAAGTTGAACCCCAAGAGAATGACCCATTCTATGATGTTATTGCTATTGTGGATCCATTGACAAGAGAAGCACAGAAGATGTCTCATTTATTGATTGTAAGATGGTGGTCATTTGTTTTAATTTGCATATTTGTAGTTCAGTTGTTAGTATATTTGTTCTAATTTCCACATACAATGTAGGTAAAGGGTAAACAAAATTTGGTGGTTTTTTTCTTTTCTTTTAAAGTATGTGTTTAGTTATTCATGAAAGAAGTTGAGGATGACCTAGTTCATCATTATGAATATCTCATTTGAAAGTAAAATGCAGATGCCACATGCCCCAGTCTTCTTAAAGTGAGTCTGTAAGTGCTCCCTACAGTCAGTTGAAAGAAAGGAGGAGATTGTGTACATAATTTTTTGCTTCTCACAATCTCAGTAGGTATGTGCTTTTTTCCATTCAACCAGATCACCTTAGTTTTCCAAGGCACCTAAATGAGGGGGTCTAAATCTGACCTGTAATATCATCATAAGAAGATTGGACTATAAACCTTTCAGCTCTTGGAGGGACATTTCAGTTGATTAATGCTACCAAGTATATCTAGATAGGCTTCCATTGTGTGTAGCTATTGATCTTCTAAAGAGAAACTGTCCTAAAAACATAGATGCTAAAATTATTTTCTTCTTTCACCTACTGCAGAATATCACTGTGTCTCAGGTTCCTTTATAGTTTCCCATAAAAATGTAAATTTTGTCTTCACTTGATGGTCTGTTACAATTCTGAAGCCTCCAACTTGATTTTTGCTGCATCCTATTTTATCTTTTTTTTTTCCTGCAGTAATTATGCAAGTTTCATAAATTCTTATATTGCTTTTTTCCCCCTCCTATTTTGTACATTTTTATACCAAATGTTGAAGCATCCACTCTTCATATAGTGGAGCAAAGTAAAACATTTTTTAAAATTCATTAAAAATGTTGCCATTTCAAGATTCTAGAATATTAGCTTTTCTCTAGAACCAGATCTTTCATTTCACCCTTTTCAGTTAAAATGAAAGCTTGATAATACCAAATGAAAATATTTTCATGTTGAAATGGACTGGAAACTCTCCATTTAGCCAGAAGTTCATATTACGAGTATAAATCTTGTAGCTCAGAGCAGAAACCTCCATTCCTCTGAGCTCAACAGGCTCCCTCATGCATGCTTGGGCAAATGACTCCCATGGTGTCCAAAGCTGTTCAGCTATTGCAGATCCTGCTTGATTCATAGGAGCTCTAGTTTTATTCACAAAGTCAACCTTAGGAGAGAATAATGAAATGCTGTTGAAAGTAAACAAACCAGAAATATTTTAGTGTAGATTAAAATTTTTAATAATATCTTTTAAGAAATGAAAAATAGCCTGAAAAATGTTGTGTATATATANAAAAACAGACATATAAATACAGCAAGCCCCAAATGCAAGGTTCTTAAAGTAATGCCTTTTTGATTAGCTTACTATATATAGATGATTTAAATAGCATAAACTTGAATCACTGGAATATATTTAAAGGCTCTTTTTTTCAGTTACATAATTGGACTAGAGCCAAATATATTGGATTGGTAACTATTCATAGTGCAAAATTTGTTGAGTAACTGCCGTAGCAGAGCACGTGATTCTTGCACCAGTCTGCATTGAATATGTCCATATAATGATTGGGGATTTTTCACCATGGTGAAACTGCTCTATTATATTACTTTCTATCACTTAATAGTCACTTCAAATAAATCTTCCCGTATTTTTTATTAAAAATACGAACAAAAAGTTACTCATATTAAGTGAGATTGAAATTGAGAGAGGTATAAATAGCTATTGGTACACCGTAATCTAAACTTTACTGCTTAGTCTGAGAGACTGGGAAGGATAGAGAAGGGTATGAATCAGAGTACAAATGAGAGCTTAGTCAAAGCTGCTGTCTCTTTTTAAAATATGTACTGGATTGTATCATAAGAACTGCTGTAATCCTCTCTAGAATAGAGGCAGGTAGCACCTTCCATATAGTCTGTTTCCTTTTTTTCGAAAAGTTTTGTTACATACATCTGCATCAAGTATTTCCAGATAAGGTAGAGTCACTGTCTACTGTAAATATTTAAATGCCAGCCATAACTTTAGCATGGTTGGGCCACATAAGTTCTCAGCAGAATATATGGAAGAGCTAACTAGTCCTGAAGTTATGAAGGTGATCTCTAAGGTGATGTGAGAAAAGTAGAAATTCCTTCGGATAAAATGGAGGACAGAATTGAAGAGTTGTGGTTTTTTTCCTCATGGTTCACCAAAAGCAGGAGGAAAAATAATTCTACATACTCTTAGGATCATCCACCTTTTTTTTTCTTGTTCCAGTAAGTATCTAGTAATTCTAAAGTATGGATAAAATAATCAAATCTTTTACTTTTTTCCTGTCAGTTATCTTTTGCCTTTTTTCTTTTGTTTATTCTGTCTTCAGAGAGGACTACTTATTTCATCGCTAAAGTAAAAGGAATCCCTGAAGGGAGCCCCTTTTGATAATTTAGTCTGATTTCCTATATAACACAGGTCACAGGACTCCTTTTTCACAATTATTATTTGAAGTAGAAATAATTTTTTAATCAATTCCTAATTTAAATATGACCAAGCAGCTGAGTACAGATTAGAGCTCCTACTGAGCTTTTCCAGTAGCTAATTAACTTTACTGTTAAACTCAGACTTGGAATTAGATATTTTTGTTTAAATCCATGCTGTAAGCATTGATGTTCTCATCACTTTGCCAGTTCTGTTGAAGATTCTTTTATAAGTTTGTTTTCAGTGCAGATGTTTTGTATTATCCTGAAGTTCACAAACAATTCCAAGTGACTGTTTGAATAATAATGGTTTACTGAGTTAATGTTCTTCAGATGAGTTGTGGTAACTCAAGTAAGTGTCCTGCAAATGACTTTTTATTGTGCACATGCACAATAAAACTAGCTCTTGAATAATTTCAGGCCTCCTCAAATATTTCAGCCATGTTTTACAGTGTTCCCTGAGTTAAATTTCCATGCTCTTTGAATTTTCTTATTTAAAATAGACTGAACTCTTCAAGTATCCTATAAAAGAGTCTTCCTAATTTTGTCACCACTTTCATGTGTTGATTCAAATGCCCTGGTTTCTGGTGTCCTAAAAAGCCCTAAAATAATAGAACCAAGTTCAGTATTTCAGTAGTTATATTGTTGAAAAACACAGAGATAATGAATTCTTGTCTTATTTGTCATTTCCTATTTAAAGTCATTTGAAATGTTAATTAAGAATGGCTTTTTTTTTTGGCTACTGTACTCAATTTCATGGTCAGCTGATGAATTGGGATGATGCATCAGCCTTCTGCAAGATAATTTCGTTCTACACACAAAAGCCTGTCAATGCAGATTGCTGAAGAATCATTCTTGCTAATAGGATGAGGGTTTTGTTTTGTTTGAAGGTAAAATCCATACAGGCTTTTATCATTCTTTTTATTCTTAATGGTAGATAGATATTTGAGTCGCTTTGACCTGTGTTTTGATTTTTGTGATCTTAAACTTATATCAAGTAATGCTTTCCCTTCTTATGCTTCCAGTACTCTTGGGTTCTCAGTTCCTGCTTCTTCACTTGTTCACATGAATATGCTATTCCCTAGTCTTTATTTTTTATTCAGTAGTTTTTCAGTGATGGTATTCAGGTGACACAAAAGATGAGAATAAGAAACTAGGAATAGAATAGGTCCTAGGGCTAAGTAAAGTTAGAGCATTGAAGTAAAGAACATGCGTAAGCCATGGGTTGAACTGAGGAAAGAAAAATTACAATCGTAATAAGAGAGATTTAATGACTATTAAATGACTATTGTCTTGCTTTGTTCCCAATTTATTTGCTATTGTAGTAATTGTAGATATTAGCTTTACTAGTATGAGTGTTGTAACTTAGCTTTTATATCTTATTAGCCTTTCTAATATCCATAAATGTCAGCACAGCTGCTTTGTGCTTTCAGATAAGCAGTTTGTGTCAGAAACCACAGAAATGAAGGTAACTTGATAAAGGTTTTTATGAGTGCTTTAAATAAATGAATAACTTTGTTAGCTTTAGGCAAAACAGATTGCTCACAAAAATAAGAAAAAAATACTGTTCTTAATATTATGGTTCCTATATAACATCATCCAGAACACTACTATTTTAGAAATGAACAGTTGAAGAAACTCAGAGAAAAAAAATAGATACATTAACTTACCAAAATGTTTTGAAATTAATTGAATGGTTTAATATATTGTTACTCTATTGTCAACATTTAAAGTTATCAAATAATTAAGTATTAAAATAGTTCTCTGAACTTTACTATATTCAACAATTTTCCATATACAACTATTTTAATAAGAGTGAAAGTGTTTTAAGACTGGTTGTTGAATAAAAGGCATGTGCTATACTTAGAGAACTTCACCTGTTTTGAAATCACAATGTAACAAGGGTGATAATATCATTTACTCAAGCATTGGAAAATGGGGACAGCTGCTTATGAAAAAATTGCATGAGTAGAAGACATTAATGTTTTGACTGTCAAGAATATAATATGGTAAATCATGCAGTTTTAGGAAAAGTTAAATCTTTATTTAGAATATCTGACAATAACCTTTAATGTGCAGATATATTTACATCTTTTGAAAGTTTTGGATTTCTGTTAAAACTTGAGAAATGGCAGGATGTCACAAGTGTAACTTTGGCTTAGTTTCAAAGTTTGATGACTAACAAGAACCATTTTTCACAGAGGTTTTTTTTTTCTGTAGGTACTCAAGGATATTATCAATATGAAACTCAGGTTATTTTTGAACTGCAGATCTAAGCTGTCCGAAGTGCCACTGAAGAGGTTTGTAGTTCATAGCTTTTCATGCTCATTTTGGAAAAATAGCCTTAATGGTGTATGTTTTCTTTAAACGTAAACATAGCTTTGTGTTTCTGAATTCTTTTTGTTGATTCATTTTTCATTGAATGTTACCTAAGCAGTTTGCACCTGTTTAGAGAAAAGTTCTTGTTTTAAGGTGTCAAGCGTGGTATCACAGGGAAGTGATCTAGTCCATCAAATGCACTTCCCATTAACAGGCCTTAATCAATGGTGTGTCTGCCTGTGAAAACTTGCAGTGAGGGATTGTCTGTCTACGTTGTTCCCTTCTTTACAGCCCACTGTTTGTGTAATGAGTTTTACAGATTCAGTACTTCTAAGAATTAAATTCATCTGTATTAATGTACAGTCTGCATTTGTTATATTGAGATGTTACATTTCATTGAGAATATGATAGTTTGAATGTATTTACTATAAATTGAAGTTTCTTTTATCTGCGTGTAAAAATCGGGGTTCACTAATTCAGTGATTGACATTTGCACTGAAATGAATTCCCTCCAAGAGGATTTCTATCCCTTGAAGAGAAATGTTTAAGTACAGTCATCTCCTTGGCAGGTTGTATTTTGCCTATAATCCTAATACCTATATTACTAATTACCTGTGAGAGAGGCTGGTGGTAGTGCTTGTCCTTTAGCCAGTGGGTTGGAGAATTAATCATTTGTTCACAAAACAGAAGTCCTTAGTTTTTATGCATTTTGAGAGGAATGACTCACATCTCTTATTCCATGAGAGGGTCTCAATTCTGAGTCTTCTGAGTGTCTTCTTTGTGAACATTGTTATGGTTGCTTTTGAAGTTGGGCACTTTGCAGGTCTTGGTGTCTGGTTCTTTCCTTGTGCTTGGGAGAACTTTTACATGTGGAATAATTGGAGTAAGAGCTGGAGAGGAACAGAGAAATCCTATATTTCCTCTGCTCTTTCTTTGCTGCTGCTAGTGACAATAGCCATTCTCAAAGACTTTTTGTGCAGTAGAGATTAGTCCTTCTGCTTAGTTCAGTGATACAGAATTCAAGCTGTCTAGATGCACCTCTTGCACTTCACTTTCATAGCCTTTAGAGTGTTAATGGAAAACAGGCATGTCCACAGCAAAATTACCAAAAGTGAATAGGTCTCTGTTCATCTACCAGCCCATTTGAGATACTGTAGGTATTGTCTGATGATATTCCAAAAGAATAGGGAGCTACTTTGCCTCCAAATTTCATTATACTTGGTAAATACTCACTATATTTGAAAATATTTTAGAAGAGCTTTGTGTTTGAATTTGGTATTTCAGTAAAAGTTGGTGTTTTGTCACGCTTCTTTTTCAACAGCTTCTATCGTTTTGTTCTGGAACCAGAAATAACTTACGGAATCAACAAGCACCTTCCTTCTGAACCTGTAGCAAAATTTCTAGAACTGCCAGAATCGCCACTCTTGACCCTAAACATGATCACTCCTGAAAGCTGGTTGGTTGAGGCAGTGAACAGTTCCTGTGACCTTGATAACATTCATTTGCAGGAAGTAAGTAATAGTTTGCAAGCACTGTAAAACTTGTGTTGGCCCTTCTACTTCAAGAGGAAAGTGGAAATCTTGCAAGATTTGTCTTATGGCTGTTCTCCAGAAATATTTTCTTTGGTAATTGATTATTTAGTCAATATTTATAATTTCTGTTGTCATAATCTTTCCTTCATTTTCTCTCAAAAAAAAAAAAAGACTAATCTTAAAGGAAATCAGAATGCAAAGTACAAATTAAAGCAATTTACCTGCTATGTGAGTTTTGTGTTTATAGAAATACTACATTTAAGATAAAAGTAAAGCAATTAAATGATTCTTTGTTTCCTTGTTCTTGTAACCTAGGTAAATCTTCATATAAATTGGAATATATGACTGTTTATTAATGTAGTTCAAAATGTATTTCACCTTCTTTTAGTTCACAATTCTTTCAATTATTATTTAATTCTATTTAATCCCCCGTCTTCAAAGTCATTAAATTTGTGTCAATAAGATTATGCAAAGTATTGAAGGTGTTTGATTGACCAAAGCTGTGTATTTGTGTTGTGAAAGTTAAGCTGGGATTTACCTTACCAAGGCAGAGGTGCCTCAGCTTCCTCAACAGTCAATGGAGAGAACGTCCCTCCAGAGACTAATCATTCCTCTTTGTCTTAGATACCTGTTTTATAATTGAGTGAAGTTCCTTCTGGATGGACTTTTCTTGGGGTTTTTTTGACTGTGGGAGTTACCTTGAGGTAAATCCCACACAACATATTTGTGACTGTAATACTTTGCTTTTCCCACATAGTTAAGTGACGTAATTTATTGATGAAGCATTCCTTCCATAGATAAAAGGGGCAGTTCTAGCAGAATATGAACTGGAATATATATTGCTTGAAGGACATTGCTTTGATGTGACAACTGGACAGCCTCCTCGAGGGTTACAGTTCACTCTGGGCACAAAGAAGAATCCTGTCATGGTTGATACTATTGTAATGGCCAACCTAGTAAGTACTTAGTACAGGAATAGTCATTACACTTGCACACTTCTTGTGAGAATTCTTCATGAACATCTTGTTCTTTAAATCCATTTCTCTGTGTTACAAACTTACTAATGCTAAAAGTGACAAGCATGTCCTGGAGCTGAACTTTCTCCCCTGCTTCTCTCCTGTGATGCAGAATAGGTTTGAATATAGCCTAATTCTATACTCTTGCCTGAAGTGCCTGAACTGGCAGTCTAATTGCCTTCAGTAGGTGGTAGGAGGCAGTTATATTCAGGTTGAGATTCCCTGACAAATGTAAGGTGTGATTCACATTCTGATTAAAATAACACTTTTTGTTACACAATGATCCAGGCAGAAGAAGGCTCGCATTTTAGATGCTTCAGGTAAGTGCTTAGAGCCTTGGTGGGACATACTCACACCGGAGAATTCCTCTCATCATGCAAAGTAATTTTTCATGTTGGCAGTCTGTAGAGCAGAAGACCATGTGACTTCTGAATAGAAATATTTCTATTGGCTAAGGGAATTTGATAGGAAAGGATTTTGATAAGACCTTTTACCTATCTGTTTTTCTCTCGTCTCTGTAAATACTGTATCATAAGAAATTAAATGCTTAATAAATTGTGAATCTTTGATTTTTGCACAAGTATTGAATACGATCTCAACAGTAGATGATGTTTGGCATGATGAAACTTCTGACAATTCTTCACATTTCAAAGCTTTCTCTGTGTGACTTTAACATGGGGATAGCTGTTAACAGTGTTCCTAAAATGAGAAGGAATTGTGTTGAATTGGAAAGTTGCTCCAGACAAAAAGTTTGAGTTTCAAGGAAGCTTTTCAGTTTAGGGTCTGTTCAATAATTTATTTATTTGCTGCTCTTTTACTTGCTGTCCTTGGTAGAGTTTTTGTATGCAACTCAAATTCAGCTAGAAAGAAATGGAGCACTGAAAGCATTAAAACGGAATTCAGGAAAATGTACCCAGGAAAGGTGATAGTTCGTTGCATTACTGGCACACTTCTTTCAGGGCTAGTATAAATGTTGAATAGTTGATTTTTATATATGAAGATGTCTTATATATGAAGAGTCTGAAATGCACCCAGAACAAGTGCCTGTCTTTTTTACTTAGGGGTATTTTCAGCTGAAAGCAAATCCAGGTGCTTGGACACTGAGATTGCGTAAAGGAAGGTCTGAGGAGATTTATCAGGTTTTTTCGTAAGTATGAATCCATCATTTGGAAACAAAAATGAATCTGAAAGTGCAACATATTTTGAAAAGATCTGACAATACTGAAGAAAAATGAGCAAAGATAGCATTAAAAAAGTATAAGATGCAAATGATGATTTAAAGTTTGTAAGGGATACCTTATTTCCTTGTATTGTTAGTTGTTGTTTGATGGCTTCACGTGTTTTTGAAGGCATTTCAGTATGCTAACACGTAATAAACCTAAGTTGCTCAGCTAGACTGGATGCTAGCAGTTACACTTAAACAGCTACCAGATGCTTGCCCTGTCAGTTCCATGCATGATTAGCATTATCACACAATGACTTGTACCAGATTCTGTAGAAATGTCACTCACGGTTTTGTTGATTAATATTTTGGCACTCCCAACATACTTAACATGTAATTTCAAGATTATGTCCAGTGGAGTATTTCTCTCCAGAACTATATTGATCAGCTGGAGGAAGTACCACAAATTTCCCTCTCATATTTTTTTCAGCCCTGAGGATGCCTCTGAATGCAGTATATTTATAGGTGGCATCTTTTTTAAACAGGAGCATTGTGGTCATTTAAGTTCTAGACTTTTTTCTTTGATTAATTCCGAATGTTTCTTAGTTGTCTAAGTCATCTAAGGATCACTGTGGTTACACTTCCTCCACCTTAGGATATCACAGCACCCTTTATTTTGAAACCCTGGCTGCATATTGATGGCACCACATTTCCCTCTCTTGGGAGAAATCTCTGTCCATAGAAAGAAAGTTTTATTCCTGTAACTGGCATTTAAGTGACATTCCTATGCCTTCTAGATCTGTAATTTTCATGGTTGATTTTCATGTAAAGGAATATATGTGCTCACCATCATTCTAACTATTCCTTAGAAGAATTACTTTTTCCCCATGTTTTGTGTAAAAGCATAGACCTGTAGCATATGAGAGCTTTCTCTTGAAGCTTTAGATCTAATCCCTTCTAGAGGAGCAGTATTGTTTACCTAATTTCAGCTACAGTTCTTCCTTTTTTTTCTTTTTCCTGTTATCTCTTCCCCCTCAAAGTAATTGTGTGGCTTGAAATAGGTCTATTTGTTATAAACTATTTATTATTACTTGAAGCCCAGGAATACATAGTTCCATATATTGTTAATTATCAGCTACTATTAAAAAACAAAAAACTTGATGAACCTCTTTGTGGTTTTGAACATTTAGTTAATATCAGTGTTATAGAAAGAAATGTTAATGGGATGTTAGATTCATTCTGTTTGCAATTTTCACGTAATTTTTTCCAGAAATCACTTACAGTCTGTTGAAAAAGAAGAAAAACATAGTTCTTACCCTTAGAGGTTCACCTAATCTCCACCAACTGTATCTGTACCATTTGTCTAATTTAGCATTTAATTCCTAAGAAATATAAAGTGATTTATATAAGATAGCATGGTTTAAAAAAATAATGTAATGAGGTGTAGTTGAGTTAAAATAATGAAACAAAAATACTCTACATTCTAGCCTGGATCAAAGGAAATTTAAATGATCTGCAGGGGTTTTGCCCGTTTTCCCTCTGTAACACAAATGGGCTTAATTGAACTCAGCTAAGTTACTGAAAACTAATACCTCATGAGGAATCTAAACAATGGAATTTATTTCATTTTATTGTTCCAACTGTAGACTTGAAGTACAATAGGAAAAGTATGTTTGTGGGGCTGCACCAGTATTCTTGATACTTCCTTTACAGTATTAATAGTATGAAGTTGCTATCAGAACTCAGGCAACTGTTTGATAGGATGGAATTTTGCCAAGAGCTAATGCAGTTTATTCTCCATCCATATATATTAGTCATACCCTCTACTGTTTAACTGTGAGGTGAACCTGTTTTCTTTGAGGCACAGGCCTGTACATTTTAAAGGGAGTTTGAGCAAATTCTACATCTCAGTATTTATCTTACTTGTTTCTCTCACAGTGGGAAATAATTTTTTACTATGTAACAGCACAACATTTGAAATAAGCTGTCTCTTTCTTCTTAAAGACTGCTTCTAACAAGGGTCATTGTTTTGATGCAGTTACGCTTGTAAATCAATTTGTTATTAATAAATTACGCTGACTATTAGGAAAATAAAAATTGTTATACTCAGCAATAATCTGAGCACTGCTTATTATTGATAGTTTGATGTTGGTAGGAAAACAAGTAGGTATTCCAAGATAAGATTGCTGAAAATTATTTATAGCTAAAGTATATATAAAATCCTGATGAATATTTTACTTTTTAAAAAGGCAGGTAGATATAATTTATTATATTTTGATGTCATGCAGACTGCTTAGCTGTATGGATATATCTTTTATAATTTGGGCAAGGAGTTATAGGTTTGTTTATTGGGCTTGAGGTTTTAAAGGATCTCCATTTGTTGAACACTAATTCTTTTATTCCCCATATGGAAAGTTATCGTTTGTATTATATTGGTATGTATATGTATTAAAAGCATCGAAGTGTTTTGAAACATGTTAAAGTTGTGACTTAAATGCTAGGCATGTTTAGCTTTTTCCAATTACATAACAATAAGGCAGCTACTATTACAAATGTCACAATGCTGTCAGTATGCAAGATGTTTTGCTTGGATTTAAAAAGGTTGTTCATAGTAGGACAAATTCATCAAACTGAGTTCTGTGCAGAATAGAACAGTTGTCACTTGGTAAAGATGGAGCCCACAGGGAGGCATCTGTGAAAGAGATTTAGGGAGACAAAGCAATATTGTTGAATTTACATCCAAACCAAACACTGAGAACATTGCAAAGACTTTGGAAAATCCTCTTTATCAGCAGAATCCTCTGTATCTACCTACAGAATTCATAGCAGAGGTATTTTGAGGTAACTGAGCAAATAACAGAGAAAATTTTGATTGTGTGAACACTGGGGGCAAAAATGGGAACATCAGGCCAGCTGCTGCTATCAGCAGTTTGTGTTTGGATCAAATTTTACTATTTTAGAACTATTTAGTGACACACTTGATTTAAAATTGAATTAAAATCTGAGCACTATACATCCCTGTGATGAAAAGATCGTTGTTGGCTGGGTGTGCATACGTATGATATTTTAAAAGTGTGAAAATAAAACTCCGATAGAGAGTAGAAAAGTTCAGATAATTCTTAACATTGTTTTTGCAAGGATAGGCCATCTCCATGAGACTTTGTGATTATAGGCAGATTTTGCATTTTACAAAAAAATGTATTAAATAGAAAATTCAGATGAGTGTGTAAAATGCTGCAGTGTTTAGGTAAGTGGTATGATACACACTGAAACAAGATTTAAATATTTATGTTTTCTAGAGGGGAAAATGAAGCCTAAGGGGTAACAGATTACTTTCTTAAACCCATTTTTTGTATGGTAGCTTTAGCAAGAGGAACCCACATAATGCTGATAAAAGAAAGAAGGGATTGAAAGGGAAATATATGGGCTGTGGAAGTGTAAAAGCTAGAAAATTTGAAAATTATGTTGTTATTATACTATATGACAGTAACGTTTTTTATTCACGTTATTTACTCTGTGGACTGCAATACAGTTTGGAGACACCTGAATGGCTTTAAACTGATGTTCTGTAGGGCAGAGGTTCATGTAGTGCTTGCACAGCTCTGTCTTCAGGGGTACAGTTTCCAAAGCCAGCCAGTTGAAAAACAATATTCACTATCTCAGCACTGTGATGGAGCTTTCCCTATACTTTTTAAAGTAGATCTATTTTAAAAGTACATTTAATGCCATCACACAATTTCTAAGATGTTTTCCATATTTAAAAAAAAATAAATTGTTGTTTCATATTCAAATATAATATATAGATATAATACATAATAATGTGTTTAGCTCTAGGTTACTGCAGTTTTTCATTGATTAGTAAATTTCCTGTGAAAATTCAAATTAAAAAGTGAAGGCAACAACTTTAGACAATGTCCAGTGATGAATAAAACTCAAAGTTTTTGAAGTTAAAATATAATTCGATGCAAGTGAAGTAATTTTTTTTCTGTAAATACCAGCAATTTTAAACTTTATTTCTCTGATTAAATCCAAATAACAATGCATATTTTAATGAGACAGTACATTTGCCTGGGTTTATTTCTCCTCACAGGCATGAAGGAACAGATTCTGTAGCTGACCTGACAGACGTTATTGTGGTATTAAACAACTTCAGAAGCAAAATTATCAAAGTTCAAGTATGTATGCAGTGTTTCCTTATATGAAATGACTTATGCTTCCGTGTCTCAGGTTATATTTAATTGAAATATGTATACTGAAATATATAATTTAGATTTTGTATAATTAAAGAGAAGGATGTGCAAATTAATGTAGTTAATTTGATCCAATCAGTTTATACTAATTGTGTGGGAGATTTGTTAAATAGCTGTTAAACACAGATAACATTTATCTCATCTAACTCGAGGTGTCCAAGCGTGTAGTCTTGATGACTTAAATTCCCTTTCTGCTTAGCAGGAGAGAGTCCAAAGGACTGCTCATCCCAGTTCATATATGGATTTAAACCAAGAGAATGACCTCTTGAGACATCCATTTCTCTCCAGTGACTGAGGAGAGATTTTACAAAGTCCAGATTCCGGAGTGGAAGTCAAAATTAGGTGTGTTAAATTGTACCCTAGACAACCAAATCTGTATCAATGAAATTACATTGCTTTCATGAGATGTATCAAAAACAGTTAATGAAGCACCACTTATATTGAGGAGAAAGATCCTCATAATGCTATATATTTTTCACTATTTTGTAAATATTTTTAAACATCAGAGATGAATCTTTTCCCCAGTCGTGTGACTGAAAGTTTCCAGAACCCAGAGAAAACGTGTAAGACTGGAGCACAATGAGCCCGTCTTTAAACCACAGAGAATGGGTAAAAGGGTGCCTAATTTTCCTATTTTGTGCCAGAATAGGAATACTACTATGTGAAAGGTATATTAAGCTTGTAACTAGAATATGTAAGCTCTGCCATTTAGTTGAACTCTAGTATCACTTCACTGATCTGTAGGATGGGGCTTCAGGAGCATTGGCTAAAAAGACTCCTGATTTAGTGTCAACAGAAATCTGTGTTAGCTTGACAATATAAACATGTGAAATTAATATGATTAGAATTGAGTATGTTCACACATTCAGGGTGTAAGAAGCTATTTGGTTTTCAAAAGCAATTAGATTTCTTTTAATCAAGGAAATTGAGGTGGTAAATGAAATTAATCTTGAGTCTTTATAAGCATCTGGATGAGACAGCAGAAATTGTTTAAGTTGAATGGGAGAGCTTATGTTTCAGTGACAAATTTGTCACTTTCTCCTTGTGAAGGGCTTATGAGAATGACAATTCTCATTCAGGTAAGTTCCATTGTGAGGTGCTACACTTCTGCCAGCTAATGGCTGAATCACAAACTCGTGAGGGAGGAAAATGAGGTAAAATTCACCAGACTTGTAGTTACTGTTTGCATAAAGATGTACAGAGGGCTTGAAACGTGCTGGCTGATTTATTAATCACCATACTTAGTGGCTCTAGTCAGTTAGTACACCATAGTTAGATATCATAATGCAAGTAGTAATTACTATCAACTACCTTCCCAAGTTGCACAAAGGCATTTATTTTACTGACTAGGTACAGAAAAAGTCTGATAAAGTGAATGAAGAGCTTCTTTCAGATGGAACAACAGGAAAAAAACGAAGTGTGGAATCAGTGGCAAGGTAATGCATAATTTGCTTCTAATTCAATTGTTCCAGGATGTGTTTATTTTTGCTCATAGCAAGTACATTTTCTTACTTGATAGTGATACAAATGTGTAAAAAGGCTCTCAAAGGGATTTATCATGAAAATAAAAGAGGGAAAGACAAGCTGTAATGTCTTGTAAATCTCCTTTTTTATTCTCTTCTTAATCCCTCCTTTGCATTTTCAGTTTCTCTTCATTTTCTCCTTTGGCTGTTTTTTTTCATTTTGCTGTGGCAGGGAATCAATGTGAAAATCAAAAAGCAGGCCAATGCTGCTTGTCTGCTCCTAGACATAATTTATGAAATCTCAAGAAGTGTTTTTACCTTTTACTTTAAAGTTTGAGTTCTGTAAGTAATTGTAATAAGCATCTCAAGCATTACATTTGGGGCTAATAATTTTGTAGTATTTCTAATTTGCTCTTTTGAACAAGACTCAAAAACAGTTTTCTTCAGTTTTCAGTAGCTTGGGCAATGGTTGTCAGTCACAGACTGCTAAAGAAAATAAAGAAAAGGCATAGCAGTTCCACTTTATCTATTAATCACTTGTCTCCAGTCATTCCTGTAGACACACATCTCTTGGTAGATCAAGGACTGGCTTCTGTTCCAGCTTTAAAATCTCTCATGATAAGGCCTCTTGTGCCACAAGTACCAACAGACCAAAGACTATATAGAGTCTCTGTTGCTGATTTTATGTTTATCGCCATTTATCCACAAATGATTTTCCTGTTACAAATAATAGAATCATAGAATGTTAAGGGTTGGGAGCACCCTTAAAGATCGTCTAGTCTCAAACCCTCTGCCATGGGTTTTGTAGCCACTAGATGGCTTGTTCAGAGCAGTGTCCAGCTTGGCCTTGAACACTGCCAGGGATGGGGCAGCCATAGCCTCCCAGGCCAACCTGTTCCAATGTCTGACCACCTTAACACTAAAGAATTCCTTCCTACTATCTAACCTAAATTTCCCCCTTTTCAGTTTGTACCCGTATTGACTAGATTCAGAAACCCTCCCAGACTACTATGCTACAGCTCTCAAAACTTTCTTCCACACTGGACCCACATTGCTGCACAAAGGTGCTTCCTTTGAAGAATGATGTTAGTTGAAGGAATTTTTCATTGCCTTCAAGCTTCCCACTTCTAATTGGCTGCATCGAAGGATGTATGTGCAGAGAGCAAAATCTTAACTTCCTCTAAGAAGGTTACAAAGCCAGAGATCTCTCAATCTTCCAGGTCTTGCCTTTTATCACAGTGGCATTCATCTTGGGGGCTTGGCTGGGCCAAGGAAGCCCCCTCACCCAGTGGAGTTTGTTTGCTTTTCCCATCGATTCAAGGTTGTGGCTCAAGGGCATTATTTGAGGCTGACTGTCAGCCTCTTGCCATCTAGGATCTTGTCAAATACCTTTCCTTTTTGTTATCCCAGAATGAAAAGAATATCCAGCAGCACACTGTTCGCCACATGAACCCATGTGTGCTCTGACATGGGAGATGTGCACACCACTTTGCCCAAACCCTTTCATACTTGAGCTGCCCTTCTCCAGCTGACTGCTTTTCCCACGTGACCTTACAGGTCAGCCCAGCAGCTTTTGGAGATTTCTGCTTTCTGTAAAGCTTTGCAGAATCAATATTTTCAAGATCCTTGCATCAAACCCTGATTTTCTTTTTTCACAAATGATGGCAGCTTTATAAAGAGCTTGACATTCTTTCAGTCCTGCTATCACTAAATGTAAGACATGGGACAAAAAGTCAGGAAGAAAGGAGACAGACTGCTTGGACCTGTGAACTGCAGTCTTGCTTAGCCTGTGAAATTTCAGTGCTGGTTGAAAGGTTGTCTGTCTTCTCTGAAGATGCTATACCATGCAGACAATGCCATTCTACTGATGTCTCTCTCTTTCACCATGCTTGAGTGAAAAGAATGTGGGTTTCTCAAAAGATTATTCACACCACTTAAACACATTGCAGCCTCTCAGTTATTTCTGAGGTTTCAGCTTTGTATCAGTGGAGTGATCTGAATTCTTTTGAAGACATTGGAGATCTGAGACTTGTCTCATTTGCTCTTAAAGATTATGAGGATAGGATACCTATTTTTACACTTTCTAAAGGATACTTTTAAAAGTGATATAACCATAAGAAAAAGTAATAGGAGTGACTCATGCAATCTAAGTATGTGAGGAATGACTCACCTCAAAAAAGACTATTGAGGTAAATTTCCAGCAGTATTAAATGGCTTGATAACCATTTGATAACTGTAACCAATCTGGCTCTGCAGTTCTGAGATCTATGAAGCAGTGCCTGAGGGAGATTGCAGCCACTATCCCCTGTCTCTCTGTGCTGGAAGGCACATGATTAAAAACCAGCCCTGGTAGACTTTGGTATTCAAAACAAGTAAAGAATGCTGTGCAGCAGAAACAGAAACCTTTGTACAACATACCTCGAACACATAGGTTAGTTTATAGGGAGAGGAATCAGAGTAATCTGAAGAAGAATTCAACGTGTGTTCCAAGAAACACTGGGAAATCCTGCCGCCACAGACCTCTGAAAGTTATGAGAGTACTCTGGGGAAGGTGTTAACTCCTCAACCTTGTCATTTGCTGTTGGGAAGGTGCTGGGCTAAGTATGTGATACGGCCTTGTGTGGCCATCTTTTTCATATGCTCAGTCTGTATTTTAGAGGATATTTTCAGTCTAACCACCTAGGGGGCTATGCAGGCCTCCTTCACTTCTAGAATATGCATTGGTTGTTCTGCTGTAGAGTGCATGTGGATGAAGCTTTTCAGGAAAAATAACTGCTTCTGATTTTTAAAATTACCAGTTCTCAAGATACCCTGTCTGTGTGTATTTCTGATTTTTTTTTACTCTGATAAAACATGAAATTCTTGTCAAATTTGGTCTCTGTTTGAATGAAAATATTGGAGATAGCCAATTGTTTTTGTAGTGCCATTGTTTGTCCTGAGTGACTGGGCATGACATTTTGCTCCCAAAAGACTCTGGTATCATAGGCATGTGCAGTGGGAATAGAACATAAGTGTATTTGTGTACTGCAGGATGTGTATTTCTTTTGTGTATTTTCTTATTTTTGATTCTTTATGAGCTTAATGATAATATAGTAGGATTTTTTTTTCTGCTGAGTGTTTACTTTATGTAATTATTTATAATAATTCTTAGATTTTCAGAAGAAATTTCAACAGATGAGAAGGAAAAGAAAAGTGATATTCTTAACATTTTTTCTGTTGCTTCAGGCCATTTATATGAACGTTTTTTAAGGTAAGGAAAGGTAAAAGGGGAAACAAGAATTTCATAGCAATAGTCTAAATTTTCTTAGTAAAAATAAGCAACCTAAAGAAACTGACTTTTTAAACAACATCTAAATTTTTCAAAACAGAGAAAAGCTGCATACAGTGAGGACTAAATTTTTTAAGAACAAAGTGATTTAATATATAGGTGTTCTAAAATACCATTGTTCTTTGAAGACAGAAGATGTCTTTTGTATGTGAAATACAAACATAAAGGATGAAGTTCAGCCTCTCTTTATAAAGATGCATCTGAAGTGACTTCATTGGAGTTGTATCTGTTTGTGTTTAGTACAAAATGGATTTATTACATGCATGGCCTTACTTACCTCAGGGTCCTTTCAATGAGCAGTGATTGCTTTTAAGGAATTCCTACAGTGTTGCTTGATCTGTTCCCAACCATCTCTGTTACTTTTCTGATTTGAGCACTGGTTTAGTGATTTGATTGCTGAGTCATCTGAAGATTGAGCATTGTATTTCTTTCCTTCA
Organism: Toxostoma redivivum; assembly: GCA_013397375.1. Lineage (NCBI taxonomy): Eukaryota > Metazoa > Chordata > Aves > Passeriformes > Mimidae > Toxostoma > Toxostoma redivivum. The sequence goes on along the minus strand of VXBI01010177.1, from coordinate 852,059 downwards.
ACCTATAACCACCTTCATAAAAGGAAAGACACATTTACTTTAAAGAAGAAAAAGTAATCTTAAAACATCCTACCTGCTGCTTTATCTTATTTTCTGGTCCATTATGTCTTCATTTTTAAGGCAGACTTGACCTCTTGTAAGGTTGTAAGGCACTTGATATCTGTGTGGTTACACCAAACAAAGGCCATGATAGTGAAAAATAATTGAACCCAAAATAGTGATTCTTACAATTATTAAGGGTTTTCAGAAGAGGATCTGACTTGAACTTTGCTTTTTTTCTTTTCAGCAACCTAGTAAACTCAACCACTATATTCTAAAATAAGTTATTTCAGTAGTCAAGTTAATATAAGATACTAACCATTATTCTAATTTTGTCAGGCACCTCTCCTAGAATAAAACACGTTAATAGATTCATTTTTTAAGTTGTTCCTTCTACTGTTGCTTAGCCAATCTGGATCAAATAAGGCCATCTCAAAGTGCCCTTAAAAATTCGACTTAAATTGGGTTAAAGAAATTATATTTAGAGAGTTTTAGTACTTTCTAAGTGCAGTTGAAATTTAATGACCTATGTGTATTTGTTTGTTTATTGTAGACTTATATTTCCACAGAATTATGATGCTTTCTGTCCTACGTCATACAAAAACACCAGTTAAATTTTGGTTTCTGAAAAACTATCTCTCCCCAACATTTAAGGTAGGAGAAGATTCTTCCTCTTTTTTTTTCTTTTAAATTTTTAAGTAGGTTTTTGTTGTTTTTAATTGCACTTGTCTAATTATATTATTCAAATTAAATTTTCACAGTGGAAAATAATCCCTGAGTCTATTAAATACTAGTGTTAGGTATAAGGTTCTTCTCTTCTGGAACATGAAGCCCAGTGATAAATTACAATAATTAATTCTCTTCTGATAATCTCCAAGAGCTTGCATGAAATGCTATTTCTATTGGTGTAGCTGAGGATACTGCTAAAACTAAGGGAACATTTTAAAATAATAAATTATGTAGTCAGTATGGCTGCAGCTGCATTGGAACATTAATTCCTTTTTCCTTTTGCATCCTTGTATGTCTCATATATGTGCACCTGATGGTTTTTGTTCTTCTTTTTGTTCTCCTTCCAGGATGTAATTCCTCACATGGCTAAAAAGTATGGGTTCAAGTACGAGTTGGTCCAGTATAAGTGGCCCCGCTGGCTTTATCAACAGACAGAAAAACAAAGAATTATTTGGGGCTACAAAATTCTTTTCTTGGATGTTCTTTTCCCTTTGGCTGTGGATAAAATAATATTTGTTGATGCTGACCAGGTAAGAAAAAAATAATGGCACATAACTGAATTAATCTGGGCTTAAACTGATCCAGTTTCATTCTCTGTGGCCATTTTATTCAGGTGTTGGTCTTGAAAGACTGTTGCAGTTGTACAAACAGAACCAGTGGTTTTGCAGAATGTAAATACAAGAATTTCACTTGTCTTCAGTCATGTGGACATTAAGAGTTTCCCTACACTGAGTTGTCCTAAATTGTGTGGAGAGAAAGGCACCTGGAGAGATGTGTGTGATCTTAAAGGTGCATTTCACTGAAAGCATATCGGAGTGATTCCATCCTTTGGCTGATTGCGAGAGGAATTTTCCACTATGGCCACTGTCTGTGATTTGGAGCATTTGAACAACTTCTAGATGGCTGAAATTTTTCGAGATTAATCCTATCTCTATTTTAAATTTGCATGCAAGAATGAACATTGTGTAATGTACTGAAAGACAAAGTGCTGTCTCAGATGAGTTGAGACACTGGATTGAAGAGTTTATCACAAGGTTATTAAAAACCTTGAGACAAATTCTGATGTATTTTGGTCCTTTTCCAAAGCTTGAGAACAAATTAAACTTAGGTGTAGCAATGCAGACTGCAACTCTCTACAATTTCATCTGGATGCACCATCTGGGAACACTGGTTGTCTGTCCTAACTACTGTAAGGACTTCTCAATAATTTGGTAAATGTCTCCTAATGGAATATTTTATCTATACCCCACTGTTATAGTGTCTGAGGTTTGTTTTTTTTTTAATTAAAATTAAACATTGTGAAGCCTGCTGCAATACCTACCCTCATAGAAACAGTACTAAATTATAAAAATAAACATACTCTTGTTTAGATTGTGAGAAGTGACCTGAAAGAACTCAGAGACCTAGACCTAAATGGAGCTCCCTATGGATACACTCCTTTCTGTGACAGCCGCAGAGAAATGGACGGGTACCGCTTCTGGAAATCAGGATACTGGGCTTCACACCTCGGGAAAAGGAAATACCATATTAGGTAAAACAACCCCTTAAACACTTCTTGTGCAGTCTGTGAATTTGATTAAAATCTGGGTGTTGGTGTTGATCTCTAAGGCAGTCAAAAGCAATTCTCAGTAAGAGATGAATGAGGCAGGAATTCTGATGACCTACTGATTTCATCATTTTATGGTAGTTTCAGCCACTTAATAATATCCCTTCAGGATGGGAACATGTTTTAATTTCTTGTTACTTTTATTACTGTTATCAAAAAAAAAGGTGAAACCCTTTTCAGAAATCTTATTTTGTTTTTTTAAAATCATTTTAGTGCCTTGTATGTTGTGGACCTGAAGAAGTTCAGGAAGATTGCAGCTGGAGACAGGCTTCGGGGCCAGTACCAGGCTCTTAGTCAGGATCCAAACAGTCTCTCAAATCTAGATCAGGTATATATGGCTTTGAGCATTTCTGGGTTTATTTTCTTTATCTTTCTCGTTATGTATGGAATATCTTGTATCTCAACATAAATGTTACATAATTCCAAAACTATTTGCCATTTACTTCTGTTTTAGCTCATTTTCAGGAATGCATATGAGTACAATTCAGAAAACTGAACACTGATGATTATTTTTAATTTTAAAAATGAGGAAAAAACCCCAACTTACAGGACTTTTCACCTTTATTTGTAGTTGTTCAGTGTTTTCTGATAATTGTTGTTGTCTGTATTCTGATAATGGTAATTATATTCTTGTTTAGCAAGAGCTTGTTATCTTTTTCTTCTTTTTTTCCATTAACATAAATTAAAGTTTCTTTTGTAAGTTAACTGCAAGTGCACTCTGGTGGTTGCTGTACATTGTACATCCTGTACATGTACAATGGCTGGAGTTTGTCTCACTTTGGGTGAACCCCAGAAGGCTTCATAAGTGAGATTGTCCGTGCTTTTGGTGTTTTTCTTGTGGAGTTACTAATGCACAGAAGATTTTTACCTGCCTCTAGCAGCAACAGGATCCCATGGTAGCAGAGCCCACATCACATCACTCAGTGCTTTTCCACACCCCTGCTCTGCAAGCAAGTTTCTCTCACTTGCATAAGGACATTATTGCCACTTGCATTTTTTTCCCCAGAAATAAAAGTCAAAATTGAAAATAGTAGTTCTTATGATACCGGACAAAGAAAAGTGGAAATACAGCCACACTAAAAACTCAGACTAGACTGGACACCTGGAGCTGGAGCAGCCTTTGCTGTATGTTAAGAGCAAAAGGTTGATATAACAACAGTCAGAGTTCACATTTTTCTGGATAACAGAACGAATTACTGGCCCTGATCACCCATGCAGAGTCCTGATGTGATAGAACTGTGTGTTCATGTACAAGGTGTCTTTCAGAAAGACCTTTTAAAATTCAGAGATTACAGGGTTTCCACCATAGTGTTGAGTTTCAGAAAATTGGTTTTATCTCATGTTCTCAAATTACTAAAACTTCTAATTTTAAGATTCTTATATTTCCAAATACAGCTTTAATCATGATAGTATATATCTCGTATAAGCCTGTTGGATTGAATCAAAAGCCACTTAAGGACCAGATGCTAAGGTAGCTAAACCTTGGCAGAATGGAATTGGAAGTACTTTAGAAAGTGAATATTTCAAAGTAGTATTTTCATATTAATCTGGTTTGACTGCATTGGTAGGAACCACTTGCTGTCTTCATTGCTACTTCTTATGCAAAATATAGCAATATTCATGGAAATACAAACCACAGTGCAATGTATTTGAGACCTGGAGAGCTTTCATCTACTAATAAGGATGCATTTTAACAGTTTTATTACTATTTTCATTTTAAATACTTGTCTGGAGTGCTCACTGCCCTTCTCAAAGAAGAAGCAATCTCAGCTCTCTGCTGATCTGCCAGCAGTGCCTTCTTCATGGGTGGTAGTTAAGGTTCTTAAACCACAAAAGATAAGTAGATGGGAAGGGAAATGGTGATTTTAAATGCCAAGGAGAAAAAGTATAGAACTCCTAGGGAGAAAAAAATTACACATCATAAAAACTAGACTTCCAGTACAATAATTTTGTTCAGAGGGGTTTTTTGGGGTTTTTTTTGGGTTGTTTTTTGGTTATTTTTTTGTTTACTTTCAATCCTGAAACTAACAGCTGACTTTCTACTTTTTACTGCAAGTAACAACTTTTAAATACACGGTTTCTAAAAGTACTGTAGTAACTCAGAAATTGATTTCATTTAGAAAGTCAAAGAAGCTCGACAGAAAACCAGTCCTTCTTCTTTTGGAATTCAAATGGTGATACACCATTTCAAATGGTGATGAAATATCTTCCAAAAATTGCAAGTTTTTAAAAAAATACATTCAATTAATGTTGAATGTCTTGGCTATGTTCATATATTTTATACAATTTTTCAGTACAAATGTCTATATTTGAATTAAATTGTACATCTTTCATAATACAGCAATATGTGCTATTTTATTCTGTCACATTTAGCAATGTGAATTGGCAAAATAAGATGTGACTAATACTTGAGTATTGACATTTACTCTGAAATATAATGTGAGGGTTGCACACGTGAGGGAGCTTACGAATGGATGTACCAGTTATTGCCCCTGCTCTTTGTAACTCTGGCCAGAGTAGATGCAGTGAGCAACTGCCTGAGTTATTCCTCATTTATTAATGCTGATCTCTGCATTCAGCCACATCTTGGTTCAGAGTTTTCATGACGAGACTACCTGACTATTAATAAAGGTCAAAAAAAAACCCAGAAATGAAGTAAGGACCATAGCCAGAATAGAAGTTTAAAGCTTTTCCTTCTCAAGCTCGTGTTTCTGGAATCCATTTTCCTAGAAGTCTCCTCTATTTAGAGTAGTAGCATAATCCTGTATTATATATTTTTTGAGTTGGTTTTTTTTTTTTTTTCTAATTTAAGGAATGGAAAGCTGGTTTGAGTTTTGCTTTTTATAAGTATTTATGGTATGGCAGGCAGTATCTGAAGCAGGGTTCAAACAGAAGTATTGCTTCTGTCAAGCTAAGGGAGGACAGATGTAAGGACCAGAATAAATTGCTTGACAAACGAGAGGTAGACTTGGCCATCAAAATGATCATGACTTAGTATTGAATCTACTTGGAAAAGAACTAGGTGAGCCTTTAGAAGGAAATGTAAGAACAATTGGCAGAAATGGTTATAGCAAAAATACTTTCAAATAGCAGTTTGATAATCAGTTACATTACATTCAGTGCTAATATATGATTTTATGAAATTTCTACAGGATCTTCCCAATAATATGATTCATCAAGTAGCCATTAAGTCTCTCCCTCAGGAGTGGCTTTGGTGTGAAACCTGGTGTGATGATAAATCCAAGAAAAAGGCTAAAACAATAGACCTGGTGAGTTGATCCCAACTTTGAGTTGTACAGATTAACAACTTTGCTGTGATTTCTGGGGCTTTTCAAGTTAAGTGTGTGTCATGTCATGAAGGCTGTCTTGCTGGAAGGCACTGCAACATTCCATCCCTTCCCTTGAAACCTGAGACCTCTCCACCAAATCTGCTTACATTAAAGCTGAAAACTCTACCAAAAAATTAAGTGTGGTTGTCTCTTAACCAGATGGGATGAGGCTTTTCATGCCCATAAATGTATTTTCCTTATAATTTTTCCATAGCCAGCCAAGTTACTGGAACTGTGAGGAAGTGCTGTTACCTGTCTGGGCAGTATGGGCTGCTGTCATTCTTCCCACATAAAAGGTTCCTCCAGAACCTTAACATTATCATGGTTTTCTTGGTCTGTTTCATTGCTATAAACAGGAGATAATGCAAAGTTTTAAAAGCATAATGCCCAGGACACTATCTGCGTTTAGGAAGAAGAAAATTTCTTTCTGTGGAAATAGAAAGATAAAAATACCTGTCATTATTATCCCTATCCCATTTTCCCCCATTTAGATTTTTTGACAACACACACACACACACACACACACACACTATTTGTAATGCTTTCAATCTAATTAGAAAGAAAAACAAGACAGTTGAAACTTGGTGTGGGTTTTTTTCAGTATGTAAATAATTTTGTTTTCATTGTGTCTTTACAGTTATTAGAGTGAGTTTGTTAGTGCTCTCTGTTCAAAACCCACACCAGGCTCAGTTTCAATGTGGCAATGTCAATCTTGCATCTCCCTGGGCAACTTTGTCTAACTATTGCAAGTCTTGTGCCAGCCATGTCAGTACAGTCAACAAAAAGAAAAGTATTTACAATTCATTTGAGCTAAATTCTCTGAAAAGGTGTTCTTTTCACTTTTGTTTTGTTTACATCTGTTTTAAATTTTCAGTGCAACAACCCCCAAACTAAAGAACCAAAACTAAAGGCTGCTGCCCGGATAGTTCCTGAATGGGTTGATTATGACTCTGAGATCCGGAACTTAATACAGCAAATTGAAAGAGAGAAGAAAAATTTAACATCATTATTTCAAAAAGGTAATTTACATGCATATTCAGCTGTTAACTTTTAAAAATTAAATATTAGTCTAGCTGAAACTGAGATGGGGGTCAGTAGGCACAAATCTTGTGTTTGTGTCATTTCCCTTGTTCTTAGAGGAATGGTGTGGGGTTTAATAGTTCTGTGATGCTTCTTTACACAGGAGTTATGCTGACAGGACAAAACCTCTTGTTTCAGAATCTAAGAGAAAGCTCAGTGGTGTCCTTTTCCTGGACCTCAGACACAGCCAACAGTCACACATAATTCTAGCCACAAATATTAAATAAAGCACATTAGCTTAGACTTCACTTGGATAATCTAAAGCTCATGTCTATTAAGCAGTAGGGAATTGAATATTAATTTGTCTCTGCATCTCTCACTCCAGGCTTATCTACCCAGGCCTTTTTGCACTAGACTCAATTCTATTTTAGTTAGTTTGAGAGTGGGGTTTGGTTTGTTTGTTTGAGGTTTTGTTTTGGGTTTTTTTTTAACTAAAATTGATTTAAACTGAATTAGTTAAATAGCATGAAAAATCCATACAAAACAAAATCCAAAATGAAACATACAGAACTCCCAGTAAGACTTGACTTCTTGGACTAATGTGAAACAAAATGAAAAGATGATCTCACCTCTCAGAGTTGAAGAAAAATAAATATTTAAATATTTAAAAGTCTTGAGTGAAAGAACAAATTCACTTTTCCATATAAAGAATTCTTAGTGGGTTTTATTCTTTGTGAAAGTTGCTGGTCAGCTTGTAGCAAGGCTCCAAAAATGAAATTCATGTTGCTGACTGATTAGCAGGAAATGGAAGGTAAAGGCTTTCTCCACATCTTACAAACCCAGGCACTGTCTTTATGTCACTCTTCTGTATATTTTTTCCCCCTTTGGTTACAGGTCTCAAGCACGATGAACTTTAGCACAGCTGGTGACCAGCAATGCTGATAGCTCCAGGGTCTTCTGGGAAGGACTGAATGGAATTTACAGCTGTTACATTGGCACTATTTGCAACATTCTTTAATGTGAAGTCAAATATTTTATAACTTAAAGTGTTATTTAAAACATTTTAAATGCAATACAAAAAAATGAGAAATCCACAGGTACTTGGGGGTTTGGTGTTTTTTAACTGATATGGAGCAGCTTTCCCAATGGCTTTGCTTTTCTTTTCCTTCTTTAAAGTAATTTGCTCAGAGGACTTTGGAATATGAAAAAAGATGTGTTCAGCATTGTCAATATGGGGAGGACATACACACATTAAATATGTACTTGAAAACAGTAGCCTAATGTATGGAATATTCACAAAACAGTATTTAAATATCAAAAATTTTAATTATATGCCCATAGTTTTGTCCCTCAAGAAATGCTGTGGTCACAAGAAAGAATTTAATAAAAAAATGTCTAATTTAGACCACACAAAGATATCTCCAAGGGAAAACTAAATCAAGGAATGACACTCTTCATTTATTGTGCAGGATTGCTGCACTCTTACAGATTTTAAAAACTGATTTTTGATTCTTAGGCTCCTTTTGGCCACTTAAATACTTAGTGTTTGATAAAATTCCATTATGGTTTTGGTTGAGGTGATTTTCCAACAAGCATGCATTGCATCAGAAGGCCAGTACCTGAAAGCTGCTTCTACTCACTCTTGATTATCATCATCCTGTTTATAACTGAAAATAAAATAATAAAATATGTATTTTTTGACTACCAGTGGTGTCTCCTGTAATTTTATAAAAAAACGTTGCTTTAATAGGATACTGACATTTTGATCCCACAAAAATTGAAGGGAAAAGTTCTTGCACTACACTTACTTGAAAATAGGGAATTCGTGTCTTAAAGTGAAATCTAGTGCCTTAAATACAGACCCTGTTTTTCAGGTTGTGCTGGTTTCAAAATAGGATTGGATGAGAGACCACACATTCTTCTAAGAAGTCTTCCAGTTTAAATGCTTGAAATTATAGAAGACCAGGTAATTTGCACTAAGTGGGTGAATAAGCAAGGATTGCACACTCCTTCCGTAGCAGCAAATAATTGAAAAAATAAGAGAAATGAAGCAGATTTTGCATCCACTGTCATTGTCCTCAGCTGTTGGTTATTTACAATTTCTTACTGTAAGAGTATTTAAAATCACATCCCTGATATTTTTCAAGCCATATTAATGAGGAATGTGAGACATGCAGATTTCTTTACAGCTCTTTACATGTTCTGTGTTTTTACCTTTGTGTATTTTGAACAGTTTTACCATGTCACATACAGAATTTTAAATGTTTTTTGAGGGATTTCATTTGTATGAAGTACCCAATGGAGTATTTTCTCTGTAACCCAATAGCAAAAGTCAGTAAAGCCTTAATGTCGGTTCTCTTTATGTCTGTCCCATTTCAGTGCAGGAGTTGTATGTTATCATGCTTGTTCTCTTAATTACTTCAGGACATCGTGCTGCAAGTCAAACATATTTTGGTACTATAGAGGTGGATTTGTAATTGATTTAGGAGATGCCTATGCACCATCACTATTAATTCCATGCATAGCAAGGAAGTAGCTGGTTTTCTATAGCAGAGGACAAAAACCCCCAAACCATTATTCAACTGTTTGATGTATTATTTTATTTTCAAAATATTTTTTGGAGCTTATACTTCCATCCTGCTGCCTTGCTCTGCAGCAGCTTTTCACATGGATCTGCCTTGGTATTCCAAGCTTGAAGCATATATTGGAACACTTGCTAGTTAAAGGTTCTTTAAGAAACCTTCGTTCTCTTTAATTATGATTATCTGTGTGCAAATGTTATGCAGTGTAAAAAGTAATTTATGCACTGATTTCATGTTCATTTTCTCTGTAGCATCCTGTTCTTTTTAAATTTGGGTTATCTCTAGTGGCTTTAAAAAAAGAAATCGTTATTTAAATACTATTTCCTTGAGATTGCTTAAATGATTAGAATATAATTTTATAAAGGTAATTTGCTGGAGATATTTTGAAGATGTAAAACGTTTCATGCAATTTTCTATAGTTTTTTACATATTTGTACAAAATGTTGTAGTGTTTCTTTTTTTTCTGCATACTACTACTTTCAAAGAAAGCTCTTTTTTTGAGATATACAATGGTTTATAAAATAAGAAAGGTTCACTACTTTTTAAAGATCTCCTTAAGGCAGCACTTTGAGTTATTAGCATATCATTATTTTTAATATTAAATTCATGGATTGTGTATATTGTACAAAACATTAAAAGGTACCACTAGAGAAAAAAAGTTGCATTATTTGCTGTTCTCTCTTTTTGTATTACACAGTAATCATTCCCTACTTGGTTAACAGATCCAAAGAAAAAAAACTGGCAGCAAGTCCTCAGCTGTCTTTCATCTATAGAAAGTGTTTTTGCAGGGAAGCAACAGCAATGTTCAAAACAAGGCATCTGCTGTGAGGTGTAGAGAGGCAGAAAGAGCTTATTTTTTATTTCCAGTCTGTGTGCTCGGCCCTGTGAAAGGGAAGAAAACACAGTCTGGTTTAGGGTGTTGCCAAAACATGATGCAACTCAGTAAATAAGCAAAAGAATATTTGAACTATTCAAATGAAGGGGTTTTAAAATTTATATGACATAGAACTAAGACACTTTCTCGATCTGCTTGAGGTCCGCTGGTAAGTTTAACAGAAAATGAACAAACCAGGCATTAGTGTAGTGTTATCAATGAGCCAGAGCTTTAGTATTAAAAATACTTCTCAGTTAAGTTCCTTTTAACCCATTCCCTGCATCAAGTACTTGCCTTCAATCTGAGACTTCATGGAATCATAGGATATCAGGTTGAAAAGAACCTCGAGGACCACCTGGTCCAGACAAGATGACCCAGCACCCAGTCAGGCAAGTCTTAGTGTCCAGTATTTCTTGTCCTGGGGATATTCCAAGGGCTGATTGTTGTCACTGTGAAATCAGTACTCAACAGGGCTTCTACAGTTACTGTAGTTGACTTCTATACATCCAAGGTTCTCTTCCACACAGAACGTGGCTGCTTCCTCGTCTCATATCCCTTGCCTGCAGAAGTACCCTGTGTATTTCTGCACAGCCCCAGCTTCAAACCTGAAGAGCAGGGTGAGGAAAGTAGGGAAGACAAATATACAGCAGTGCTTTCTTGTCATCATAAATATCTTTATTGTGAAAAATACCGTAAAATAATTCCCACAGTTCTAGAAAAAACAGTTCTTGCTTTGTTGATTTATGATTCCATATAAAGACATTTTATAATTTGAAACATTTGATAAATCTCTGACTAGCTTTACTTATCCTTCTTGAAACATGAAACTGCTACTTAGTGACTTGCTGAGGGGAAAAAAAATTATTCTCCCATTAATTTTGTTACGGCTTTACAGATAAAAGTGTGTATTACAGAGCAAACACTACCTTACAATAAGGCACTTTTAAATACAACTAACCTGCTATGCTATCCTGGCTAGTTTCCAGCAAAGCTCCTATAAATGACAGCCCTAAACAGAAGAATAAGTCTTGTTCCAAACACTGGTCTGAAAACTGAATGATAACAAGCATTAAGGTTTTGGTTTTTTAAAAAAAGTTTAAGCTAACACATTTTCTGCATATGTCATAAGTTTGAGCTCTTCAGTTTCTAATTTACTTTGAATCTTTTAATACTGATCGATTATTGTATCAGTTTTACCAAGTAAAATATGCTCCCCCCACCTTCATTTTAAAACAAGCTGGAAACGAGTTTATTAAAACCGAAAGAACTCCACAGAGAAAGTTTGCATCTGCAACAGGCCAATGATGGGAATGATGCTTCATGCACATCTCAGGATTGACAAACTACCGAGACATTTACTTCAGTGTTCAGTTACTGAACAGTATTGCACTACAGACACCCACGAATAAATAAAAAGGCGACTTCATCTTCCTTGTGTGTCGCCTGCATCATTAACACTCAGCATGGTACCAGCGCTTCATTCTCCAGAGTCACATCAGTAAACGCAGTGCCGGAGCTGGAGAGCCTTGTAACATAAATGGTTTCCCTTTAACACAACTTTATCTTTCTGTGTTTCCAGAATACCTCAACGCCGTTCAGAACAGCACTGGGGTGGTAACACTTCTTGTAAACAGCAACTGCTCAATCCTAGAGGAAAGCCTTGTTCTCCACTGTCGCTTTTTGCTATTGTTTGCTAAGAACCTGTCTTCCAACAAAAGAAATCTATGAACAGCAATCTCGCATTAATCATCTTCCTTCTTCTACTGACTACATTCAAGCCTTTTTGTTCTTAAAATGTAATTTTCCTGTTCCCATTCATTCATTTTCAAAATGCACATGGTCCTTTTTTGTTCCTGAATGCTCTCAGCCTACAGCAGCACTGTCCTGCTGCTTCCGAGAAACAAACCCACACTGCTCCAACATCAGTGCCTTGTATGAAGAATTTACTCATGAGGGAACGCCTTATTCCTTCTCTAGACAAAAACAAATTAAACCTCAGGAAACAATTCTTTCAACATGAGCTTTTAAAGAGGACTCCTTTGAAAGGACTTATTCCCAGCAGTCCCCTGGCACACAAGCACAGCTGTCTGTACTCTTTATTGTGACTTCCTACAGCCGAGCCACTCCTGCATGTATAAAAAAATCAGGCATACTGCTCACATTGCTCATTCAATACTGATTTAAAAGCAGCCCCTGCTGTAGTGAACAAGGCAATACAAAAGTGCTCCAATGGCTCACACGCAACCCCAGGGCTAGCGTGGCTGGGTCAAGCTCACCCTTCAAGGCACAGGGCTGACAAGAGCTGCAGGAGGACACGGGACAGCTGCCTCACACAGCTACCTGCCCAATTTTAGGCACTGCCAGCAAGCAGCAAGTGCACATAGGCCAAGCCCACAGTGCAGCAGGTTCCTCACTGTGCAGTCGTTCTTGTGTCTGAGCCCCAGCCCTTGAGAGCCATACCAGCCTCGAGCATCTCCAACACTTCAAGCAAAACCATTTCAAACAGGTTACAAGCACAAGTTGTACTTGGAGAAAATAATTTAACTTAGTGAACATCCAACACTGGAGTTTAACAGGCTGCTGTGATGGTTTTGTACCATAAACCATTAGAAATCACCACACAAGCTCCTCAGTTTGAAGATAAATTTGTGAATACTGACCTTTAAATTGCTGTTGAAAAACATTTTATAAAACCACATGGCCTCACAATTATGTTAGTGAAGTACTTGAGGCAGGAGCCAAGGGTTCTATCTACAGTAAGAAATCCCCCCTTTCAGACTGAAGGCCTTATTTGCTAATTTCATTTGTTTTACTGAGACAGCTTAGGTTTTCAAGTGTCAGGAGTTGAAGCAAGAGAAGATTCCCATCAACTGATTATTGTTTTCCAGTTAAAATCCAATCAGGAGAACACTGATGAACTGTAATTCTTGCATTCCAAGAAAACAGCTGCTGATGAAACTCAGTAATTATGTCAGTAATCATGAAAGATGCAGTTACAGAAGGAGCAGACTCCTCACTCCTACCAGCTGCAGCTGTGGAAACACCACACAGTGCATTCACACAACTCCACCAACTACACCAAACCCATTTTAAGTACGTGCATATAGAAAAAAAAAAACAGACTTTTGGCTAGTGGGAAGTGAGTCCCTCTTTTTGCATACAGCTGTCTCTGCAGTACCAATGCTGTTACATGAAACATAAAATTACTTACTACCATTTCATGTAGTAGTAACTCCCTGTTGCATCACCCAGCAGAATTAAGTTGTATTACAGGGTTGGAGTTGATATCACACTCCTACAGTACACTCACACCACAACCTGTCTCAGTTCTGACTTTATGTACAGAACCAACAAATTGCTGCAGAGTCAGAGAAATGTCACATCAAATTTTCTGCTCAAATCTCAAGGAGATATTTTGTTAAAGTGCAAACTACTCAAAAACAATACCTAAACACCCGAAACCACAATCAGAAAAGAAGTGTTTTGAAAAACAAGTCGTTCCCCCACCCCCACCTCACTGCTGACAATTCCACCAAGGAAACAACCCCAATTAATTTCAGGTTAGTGAATAACAAATGAGCAGGTATTTCAGATACAGTTACTCCCAACCACTCTTTCCAGAACAATTGTAGGGAATGGTTCAGCGCACAGCCTCTTCCCCACCTCTGACACTGCCAACATCAATCCAGCAGGTGATCACTTGGGTTTCCTCTGGAAAATACTGGGAGGTGGATCATTCTGCTGAGCACAACCAACAGTTTGTTAACGTAGAGACTACTGTATCTACCCTTGCCATGTTTATTAGGCCCCAATCCAGAAAAATATTTACATGCGTTTTTATCTTTAAGCATATACTTGAGTTCTAAATTTAAGTGTTGTCCTAAGTAGCATCTTACTGTTTTTTCCATCCATAGGAATAAACATGTCCTGCATATCCACAGCAAATAGGCAGAACAACCCCCATCAGTGTGAGCTTGTCAAGCTCATCACAAACCAAACCCAGTGGAAGAAAAAAGGAGCTTTCTTCTAGTGCAGTAAAACTCTGGGTTAAGGACAACATTATAGAAATTAAGATTTTGGGTCTTGAACTGAGAGACTTTTTATTTTTCAATGAATTAAGTAAAAAACAGCAGCAGCCACCAGAAACAGTCTTGGCTCTAACTGAAGTGAAATTTGAATGTAAATGGTCCTCCTCCAGAACCAAAAGGGTTGAATCCTTGCCATGTGTTCCAGCTCCTGTGGAAAGGGTTATTGCCACCCTGCTGACTCTCTGCATCCAGTGGGTCCTCTCCCGCATCGAACTTCCGCCTCATTTCTGGAGGAAACAAAACCAAGGTGGAATAATGGCACAGTAATAGCAGGGTTTCCCTGGAGTACTTCAGTCACTGTTATAATCTAAATGCAGTTTGCAATAGCACTTGAAGCAGAAGGGGACACATGTATCCTTGATATAAGTATATCCAGAAGTAGTCAATCCTAGAAATCTCTACAAGATGTTATCCCTAGAAGAGACCTTCAAATATAATTTTTATGTTACTTTTAACAAAAGTCACTGAAACACAATAATTACAGATTACATCTGACTTCAGATTGGATACAAGTATTAGTGCTGCTTTCTCAAGATGAGTAAGGGCAGAAAGGGAAAAAAGGAAGCTGAAATGCTTGTTACAACTTACACTTTTGTTTTGTCCTTGATGTAAAAAAGTAACTAAAAATATGAAGCCACTGCATCATTACCTGGGTCGGTGAGAACTTCTTTAGCAGCTGCAATATCAATGAATTTCTTCTCTGCTTTCTTCTTTTCTTCCTCACTCTGGAAGTTATCAGGGTGCCACTGGGATGCCAGCTTTCTGTAAGCTTTTATGATTTCTTGCTTTCGAGCATTTCTGGATGGATAAAATTAGAGATAACTTCATTTTCTGATTGCTTGTATGCCACACTAATGAAGTTTATTTTAAACACGGACATAATTAAGGGCATCAGGAAAGTTATGAGGTGCTGTTAACCTTCTGCAAGTGGCATTGAAGATTCCTCACATAAAACCAAGGAAGTAAGTTACAACCTTAAGCAGAGATTCCTCACTCTCTCCTTCACCTCTCATATACTTCTCTTGGAAAGATGCTACTGCCAGCAACTCTGCAGAATATAGTTCTCAGACTGAGGAATTTACCATTAAATGAATAACAAAAAACAGAGATCAAATTAGTTCACAATTGGAAGGACAACCAATACTAGTTCAGAACTTGTTTGCTCCTCCTTCCAGACCCTCCCATTAGCTCAGTAAGTCCTTCAAGACCCTTCCAATCTATCACACTATCTGCCACAATTTTTGTTACTTCTAGTAATTCTTGCCAGTCTTCATTTCTTTCCCAACTCATTCATATGACTCAGAATCGTCTATACTAAGAATTTCTTTCTAAACAATTTATTTCCTCGCTTCCTGCTGTTGTTTTTCCATTCTTTCTAAAGGAATTGTAAACAAATGCCACTTTACAAGCTGAATACTAAAAATTAGTACAGCAGAAAAGTGAAGATAGCAAGATACAGAACAAAAATTAACACTCAGCAGAACAAATTCAAGTAATCAGCCCTCAAAGTACTGGTTTAAATAACCACCTTTCACATCATCATCTCTGGAATTAGCATCTCACCTTTTTACTCCTAGGATTTTATAATAATCCCTCTTCTGTGATTGCTTCAGCATTCTCTGGGCACGTTCCAGCCCTTCTCGAATCTGCTGGTCATTTTCACTATTGGCTTGAGCAGTCTCATAGTCTTTAATCGCTTTTATAAAAAAAGTCAATGAGAAAAGGTTACACAACTCTACCAACTTCCAGTTAACTCAGCCACCCAACAAAACTGAAGCTTTGTTATTACCATATATAAACAGCAAAACTTCAGTTTTCAACTTTACAAGTTCTGGGGGTGTTTTCTAAATTAGAAAACCTTGAAATGGAGGCATTCATTTTCACATATGAATTAGATAATTTTCTTTCTTTAGGTTCATCACACTTGTGGGAAAGGAAAGAGAAGGAAGGGAATGTAGGCCACAACATTCTCTGGATGTTACTACAGTCACAAGGATGAATATAACGAGTATCTAGTATAATGAGTATCTAGACTGGGATGAGGAAACAGAAACCAAGAAGAAAGATTCAGCAATTAGTACTTGAAAAGCCCACTGCACATTGGTCCCACATTGTTGTTCAACTGAAGGATGAAATAACCAGAGTCTTTAAATTAATATTCATTCTTCTCCCCCATTCTGCACTTGATCAACACAATAGAAAATCTCTTCCTCTTTAGTGACTATAAAGACAGATTTCAGACCACCAGTAAGTTCATATTGTTAGCAAAAGGCAAATATTGGCATTTTTACATCTCTGCATGTATAATATGCAGACAGTTATATTTTAGTGATTTTTTCCAAAGGCATGCTCTCACTTTTATTTCAAGAGTTGCATTTCTCAGGCATGAAAGCAAGAGAAGACATTTTGAAGAAATTTGATGCCTACACTGCTTTAAGTAAATTCTATTATTATTGCAAGTGCTTAAGACACCAACTTTAAATATTCTTTAATATCAAAATTTATCAAGGGAAGCAAGTTGAAGTCTTTAAAGAGACTGCTCTTCTTTCACTACTTTAATCCTCAAGATCTCATTTGCTGATCCAAGTCTCTTAGGTTTCTCAAGTTAGACAAAGTACTTGCATCAGATTATTGCCAAGCAGATGCTATTTCTCAGCAGGTGTTACATTTGTTTTTCACTGTTTCTGAGCAAGACAGCAGGAAGTGCTAATGAATTTGTATTACCCAGACATCTGATACCACTGCAATCTTGCTTCAGTTACTGAAAGAAAAAGAAATCAAAAAAGTACTGCCAGAGCCCAAACAATTTCCTAGGCTACTACAAATTAAACAAAATTTCTAATTATTTTCACATCACAGGACACTGCTTTTGCTGCTTAAAGCATTCTGGCTTCTACTAGTATTTTTAATTATTTGTCCAGTCATTAAAAAAATCCCCAAAACAGGAACGTGCACTAAAATGTGCGCTGAATATATGCTATCAAAACTAATAAAAGCAGGGATTTCATTATGCTGCTTTATTGTTTCAATAATTTTAAGCCCCACTCAATCTGCTTCAGGTAATACCAGAAGGGGCTAGCAGAACATCTTGCCAAATGCAGGTCAGACTGCTCAGCCTCACTGAGCACCACATCACCTACAGCACCATCGTGGGAAACCTGGTCAAGGGGTCACTACTTGCCATGAGAGTAGCAGATTTCTTTTTTCCTAAATCAACTTCCCTATCTTCCCTATTTAAGGACTGCAAGCATTAGGCACAACGGAAGGTATTTCAGTGCTGCACACTGCAGAGGGAATAAACCCAGCACACTCAGCAAGTATCTGTTGCACCTTCCCTCTTTAATTTTGATGGTACACTCCAGTGCTGGGATTCTCCACTTCCAGCGAGCTAATTGCTCTCTTTGAGGGATGAGGGTTGGAAGTAGGTAGATCAGGATGGCAACTTCATGACCACAAGAAGTTTGCTATGAAGCCAGGAACTTATTACTAATTCCTAGTATGGCAAGTGAGATATTTAATCAATTCCTTTGAGTCACTATTTCTAAAAGCAGTACCACCTCACAAACAAACAGAAGAGTCACTGCTGCTTCTTACTGGCCTGCTATTTCAGAAAGCTTCCTTTCATCCTGCTCCATGACATGAAAGGAACAACTACTTCCCAATGTCACTTTTAATTTAAATACTTCAGTCAAATATAATTCTCATTATTTCAATACAAGAATCTTCATGATCTCTCAAAAGGTAATCATATTGTATCACTAAACAACTTCGCTGGCTTGCCTGATTTTTAAAGCTGAGACAGATTAATTCTGCATGTGGAATGATGGCAAATTTCCCATAAAACGTGAGTAACTGCAGACAACCTACATCCATGCCAAGACTGTTAGAGAAATAACAGAACCAATTTATGCTCTTACTGAAACCTCTACAGTAGTAGAGTGGGGAGGGGGAAAAAAGAAAAGACAAAAAAATTAGTATGTTCTGACCAGTTTTGAAACAGCAAGGCAGGTTTTTTCATTTTTTGACAAAACTTGTGCTCTAGACAGATAGACTCCTGTACCTGAGATATGCCAGAAATGGAGTCATTAAACATCTGTCTCTTTAGACAAGCCCTGGATCTCATGTGATTATGAAGTAATTAAAACCATTTCATGAACACAGCTATACATAGTGAACTGCATCTTGAACACTTAACAATAATCACCTTCAAAGTTCTGAATTACAAGTACTTTGAAATTTCCTACCTTTAACAGGAAAATAGGTGCCTCCAGCTTGAAAATTTTTTTGAGGGAAGAATGAGAATCATTTTGCCCCTTTAAATACAAGACTACAATTTTAATTGGTGTTCTCTGGTGTTCTCCACGGCAAAGAGAAACCAGCCATCAAAGGATAAATGAAGACACCTCCAGGCAGAGGAACATTAATGGGCTGTAATGCTGCTGATGAAGGCTCTGCTGGAAGGCAGAGTGTAACTACAACCACCTCACTGCTGTCAAGGGCAAGAGGAAGGCACAGGAAATGCTACAGATCCAGGAGAAGCACAGTTCTGCTGCAGCATGATTCTTCACTTGGAACCAGGCTAGGCCAAGCCCAGCAGGCACCAGCACTGGAAATAAGCTCTCCCACATCCCAGCTAAGTCTTCTCTGCTTCCTTATATCCAGTAACACTTGCACCAGCACAAGACCAGTTTGGCTGTCTGCATTTGTACAGAACCTTGTTACAAAACTTTCCTTTCCTCCAATTCCCAAAAGTTTGAGTCACTCTCCCTGGAGGTATTTAAAAGTGATGCAGATATGGCACTTGGGGACACGGTTTAGTGGTGGACTTGCCCGTGCTGGGTTAATGCTGGACTTGATAATCTTAGAGGTCATTTCTATCACTCCATGTAATAGGATGCATTGTACAGAAACTCCATATGGAAAATGCAGCCTCAGGAACAGAATCAGTTTACTCTCTGAGCAACACTACAAAAATCCACAGAGGAGAAGCAATGGCTGTTACCTTCCTCTGCCCTCTGAACATGCAAGGGAATAGATCAGTATTATTTCATGCTGCCATCTTAAGACATGAAAATGGAGCTCCTAAAACAGATTTACATTACCCTAACTAATTACTTTTTACCTCTAAATGCAATTCTCTGTCATTGCTGATTATATAAAACATCTCTGAGTTGAGTAAGCTGCACAGTCTCATAAAACATCCTGAACACAGTCCACTGCTGTAAAGACTACTCTGCTGTAGATAAAACAAGTACATTCCACTTACACTAATCAAGACAAAATTACCACCAAGTATTTTTGTAAATCTGCAACTACCAGGGCTCATTAAGGATAACACAATGTGGAATCAAAGTGCATGTTAAAAAAAGGCCTTTGAAATGCTGACTACATTTTAAACATCCACATAAAGTATATGCCAATGGCATACAAGTGTACCTTCTTCATACATGTCTTCTAGCAAATAAGCTTCTGCTCTGTCTTTCAGGGCATTCACGTTGGTTGGTTCTAGCTGCAGAACTTCTGTACAAAGTTTGATGGCTTCTGTAGGCTGCTGATTCTAGAGAGGCAAAAGTAAAACCAAACTCATGTAGTTGTGGGAGTTTTGTTTCATGTTTGTCTTGAAGACATTTATAGAGGGAGATAAGCAGAATTACCTTTGATAAGCAGTGACAGATCCTTTCTTTGGCACGAGTAGAATAAATTGGGACTTCTGGCTCAGTTTTCATTACAGATTCATATTTACTGATAGCATCTTCATACCTATTTAAATCATAATATCATTAAATGTAATCACTATCTCAGGTTGCATTTTAAAATTCTTAAAATTCACAGGTTCTCTCATCCTTCTGCCAAAGGACCTTCCCTTCATACTGCAAAACAACAGCATGAAGGAAACTTGCAGGCACTTCAAGAATTACATCCCCATTCCCTTTCCTGTGCATTGAGACAGAAGAGCAGGCACTAGGCCTGACAGGCTTACACCGAACTAACAACTGCCATCCCTCACCATGCACAGCCAAGGTTTTGCCTTTATTTGCCTCCTGTCCAACATGACATTGCACTTCAAAATAAGCATCTCCTCCACTGATACCTGAGATGGACTCAGTTCTGTGCTCACAGTAAGAGTCCAGACTATCTGTCCAGACTACAAAAGGTACCTATTCACAGAGGTACAAAAAAGCTCCTTATGCCAGTTTTAATCAGATGTTTTCTCCTTTTCTTCTTCACAAGTCACACAGTAAACTGCTATTTTGCTGTGAAGGCCTCAAAATGCTAAAGTTACATGGTTTAAGTGAGAGATAGATTAGAACATTTACCTGAAAATGCAAGTGAGATTGAATCCATGGGTTGCTACAAGCTAGAGAAATGCAAGCTTCAGACTCCCTGAAACTGCACTGATGCTGGATTAAATAAGTGAGAAGAGCCCAAACAGACTTCTGGCTTAATAAAACCGGCATCTGTTGTGCTTATTCACATCCTGAGGTACTTTATTTTAAAAAGCCTCCTTGACAAAGTCTAATGATTTGTTTGAGGTCCTTAGAGCTGGATGTCCCGTGCTTGGGATCACAAAACTGACAAAGCAAGAACTACAAAAATACAGAGACACTGTCTATCATTTAACAGGGTGCATAAAAGAAAAAAAAAAGGCTTATCAGTCAGAACCACTTCTGCCATCAAGGCACTGCAAAGTTTCTCAGTGGTTTTAGTCTTAAGATACAGTCCTTTCATTACAGAATAGCTGAAATTGGAATAAACTTCTGGAAATCATCTGGTCTAATCCCACTGCTCACCTCTAGAAATCTGTGTTCAAAATGGTTTGTATAACTCTAAAGTGGGGAGACTCCATAACTCCCCTGAACAACCTGCCAGTGGAAATGAGGCAGTGTAAAAAGCATTTCCTGATGTTCCAAGGGAATTTCCTGTTTGACTTTGCACCCACTGGCCTGATCCCATCACAGCACACCACTGAGCAGAGCCTGGCTCATCCCTCTTTGCACCTTCCCTCCAGGTAGACTGATGAAATCACCCTGTAGCAAAGAAGTCCCAGGGCAAACACTCTCAGCCACCCCAGCCTTTCCTTGCAGAAGAGATATGTTCCCCACCTCCAATCTTATTGGAACTTCACTGGACTTTCTCAGTTGCTTAATCTCTCCTGCACTGGGGAGCCAACTGCTCAGGTGTGGTCTCATCAAGGCTGAGTAATAGTATTTGAGAGCTGAAAACTCCCATCCCTATGTTTGTCTTATTACCTGCTGCAGAAAGAAGATAAGTATGCAAAAGGGACACAGTGGAATCAGAAGGAATCAGAAGGAATCAGAATAGAATAGTTGCTATGCAAGTCAATATTTATTTTAATTGTAATTTGAGAACTCTGCTCAGTACCCACTTCAACTGACACATGCAAAAAGCATCACTTTAATCAACGCCTCATCAGTAAAGTTGGTGCCTCAACTCTGGATTTTCTCTATTTTTTTCCCTTTAATATAGCAGTGAATACTCACCTGCCTTCTCTGATGAATTCCTCTGCTGACTCAACCTGCTTATTGAGTTTCTTTACTTGCTTATAGAGAGAGAAGCATTGCTTATGGTCTTGGTCCAGTTTCAGACACTCCCGGACCTCACTTTTCACAGAGAAGAAAGGAGAAGAAAAGAAAAAGACACCAACCAAAAAAAACTAGGTCACCACATACTATGAAATTTTACCTAGAGACACAATGCAGCATATATAAACTGTCCAGAACAACACTTGAGTTCTTTACACAAATCTCTCCCTTCATCCAAATATTAATATAAAGTGAGACCAACAAGAGTCTTCTAAAACATACAGGGATATTTATCTGGTTTTGGATTTAATTCTTTTGTATTGCCAAGCACACAAAAGATTAAATGTTACATTTTTACTTTTGGCCAGCTATAAAACATATTTTTGCAACTATAATCACATGCAGTTTCCATCTACTAAGGAAAGAAACACAGGCTTTTTCAGTTCTCTTCACCTTATTGAAGGGATTCTGTGGCAGAAATCATATTGGGATGATTCTGGAGATGAAAAGGCAGCACATCTGAAATTATGATTGGCACAGAAACCACTTCTGTGCAATAGGAAGGATTCCACCATTTGTGCAGCTAGGCACAGAGTACAAACTGAACAGTCTGGATTGGGCAAGGGCAGTTATCTGCCAGATTGACTAGGGACATATGGGAATAAGACCTTAAACTTAACTCAATATAAGCATAGGGTATTATCAAAGAGTCATCCAGGACTGTCTGCAGGAATGACAGGCAAACAGCTCTGCACCCCAAGCTCTTCATACTTGGATGCTCCTGTACCTTTTATTTATTCTTAAGCTTGTAACCTTAATGTATACATCTTCTGTTTGCATTTTAAACTTAACTTCAATAGAGATTTAAGATGAAAAAAAAAGAAACTCCACTAAAGGAAATTTAGAGAAACTCTTCCTTCTAGGAGAAATACAATGAAGACAGCACTTGTAAGCAACTCCAATGGACATGGACTCTGGCTTCTGTTTAAGGAAACAAGATGCCTGGAACCACTGATAGCTGGTCTTACCAAGAAGAAAACACAGGTGTCTTCACTGCCAATCCTTAGTTTCTAGAGAGGAACTTGCTTTATCTGATCTAGACCACAGTTGATTCTCCATCCAAACCCCACACAAGAGATACTTTGTGGCATATCATTACTTATACAATTATATTTTGTGTCTCAATTATAATGATTACAACAAATAGTAAAATTACCTGAGAGATAATTCATGGTCCCCCAGCTGATAATATATTCTGCTGATTTTATAGAAGGCTTCAGTATTATCATTCTTTAATTTGGCAGCAGCTTTCAAGTCACTAATGGCTTTGCTTGGTTCCCCTTCCTTTATATAACACTCTGCTCGAAGTTCCCGTAGCTCTGCATCCCAAACACAAACCTTGAGAAATCAAAATTAAAGCTTGTTTTTGGACCATAACACTTCACTTCTTTTCCTCCCCAAAAGAAAAATCCCATTTAATTTCACTTTGCCAACTGCAATAGCATAAGGTTCAAGCTGCATGCAGAGCTCATGAAATTAGCATCTCTGCTTCCTGGTGGATGCTGTGATGCACCTGCCCAAGTAGAAAAACAAAGGCCTGAAAATTTTGTAAATGATTCAATGAACTCATGCTGAGAGATGAATTAAATCTACTGGCATTGCTTAAACTAGGACAGTCTGTTGAGCCTCCAGGAAAGGATATCAGAATCATAAATTATTTTATCTTCCCAAAAGAATAGAGGTAATGAACAGCAAGGACCAAGCTGTCGGTTGTCCTCTAGGAAGAAGCCTGTGGATAAGATGTAGCTCCACCAAGTTTGACCTTAATATCTGGATTTTAACAATAAACTGAGGTAAAATTGTCACAGTAAGGCAAAACTAATTACTCATGAGGAACTGCCTATCAAAATTTTGTTTAAGAAATTAAATCTGTGTCTTATCAGTTATTTGGAAACTATCATCTTAGAGGAGGCTTTCCTGCTTTTCCACATTGCCTCCCCATAAACCAATTTCCGCACTGTGGCAGTTTCATCACCAAAGGCTACAAGGCTGTAAACTCCAAATCAACAGCACTAATTTTGTAGGGTTTTTTTAATCTTTTGTTACTTCATTTTCTCAAGACAAAAACTGCCTGCATATATGCAATGAAAAATCCAGATTAAAAAATCCTCTAACTCCTATAAGTTGGCAAAGCTTCATTGATTTCAGAAAAACGTTTTCCCAGGTTCCCTAAGAATACCAAATTGTAGAAAAACAGGAAAGTATAATCAATAAAGTTATCTATAATGGGAGTTTCACTGAAGTATCTTTAAGACAAGCTATTATTCTGACTTCTTCTGCAGCTAGTGCTCAGCCCTCTCCTGTCTCCAACATCATTACAGACCCATGGTGCTCAGCAAAATGCAACCAGTTACACCAAAGTTATTTTCACATCAGAGAAGAAACTATTAAACAAAAACATACAGATGTCAGACAGAAGCTCTTACTTTTCTTTCACAGTACTGTTTGACTTAACACTTACTGCCAAGATTTCATCAAGAAGAGAAATAGCAGCTTTGTAATCCTCTTGCTGGTAGGCAGATAATGCTTGTGAATGTAGGCGCTGCAGCTCATCAGATTTTGTCAGCTGAGTCTGGGCTTCTTTTTCCTCATTATTGCTAGGATTGGATTTGAGCTGCAAACATGAACAAGGAGAGAGACTCAAATGCTTGTTCAAGGATCTCTTTCAGTTACATTAATAATCATACCATGGAGAACTGACTAAAGCTGCAAATAAAGCAAAATGAGTTTCAAAACTCCACTGGTAGCATTTCTACCTCCAAACTTCGGAAGCGAGAAACATTTTAAGATTCAGTGCAAGGCATCAGAAGTCAGAAATCCAATTCTTCACGCTTAATCAACCTTCACTGGACATATCATACACAACAGTCACTGTCTCCCATCACCTGCGGGATGTTGCGGTCCTCTTTGTAGCCTAATTAATTCACCTCTGCTGTCAGTTGTTAAATACTGGGTTCCTCAGCAGCAGTAGACAGTGTAACCACGGGGTATAAGTGCATCTCTCACTTTAAGCACTATGCATACTTATAAATTCCTGACAGAAATAAATGAAACATGTTCCAGACAGCTATTACTGTGAAAGTTGTATTTCTTACGTTTTCCCCAAAAAGGGTGGCTACAGCAGCAAGTTAAGTGACTACAGCCAGGGAAGAGGCTCAGCTGGGCAGTCATGTATTCGGTTTCTTACATAGTTTTAAACAACTATGTTTTAAAGTCTAACTTTTTGTCAAAAAGGACTCTTATTTCTCTAACCCCTCTCTCTGAACAAACAGAAGTCACTACATTGTACTTGCCTTTTTCACTTAGGCGGGTTTATCTTTTCAAAGAAAATTTAGAAAGAGATCTTTCAGGCAACTTTACTATCACCCAGAAAGATACATATGGCCAAAAAAAAATCTCAGCCATTCCCTTGCAAAGACATAGAATTTGTAGCTTGTAGCTTTGTACAGCATTACTGTAGCTTGAAAGAAGCACTGGCTTCACACTTGTTGCTGATCAGAATGACTTTCAAAGTTTAAAAGAGACAGATCAGCATGACTATTTTTTATTTTAAAATAAAAAACTTGCATTCTATACACAGAATGTGGACTTAAGTCACTCACAGACACCCAAAACTTTTTTTCTTCCCCCATTTATCTTGAAGTGGCATCTTCCCTTTTTCTCACCAGTAAGTTCTTGAAACACAAGTATTTTTTGCTTATGTTTTTAATGTATTCAACTTCAGCCCTCAGAAGTCCTGTACCAGAATGTCCCCTGGTTCTACCACTTGACTAAATGAAAGTAAAGAGCCTAAATGCTACATCAAAATCTTATACAGGTCCCACACTTTGTCTTCAATTCCTCTTTACAAATCTTTTTGAACCTCATGCAGTTTTTCATTTTACCTGGCAAAAATCAAATCAGACTCCTTTATTTTCCACACTGTCTTTCAGCAAGAGGAGAGGAATGTGATAAGAGTTTTCTTTCTTTATAGGCTGATTCCCAATAAGTATCATAATGCTTTTCTTCCAGTTAGAACTTTGCCTGTAAGCTCTTGATGCTGTGCACCCACTCTCTCCCTAAAATCTGGAGCCAGTAGCAGAGGCAAATTTCTGCACCTGCAATTTTAAAAAGTACCAAGTCTACAAAACTCTCTGAAGTTCTGAACCCTTCACTTCCAGCTGACTTGTTTGATTTCTTCCTTAATTTCTCAGCATTTTCTACTTAAAAATTAAGAGCCTTTGGTATGGATGAGCCTTACATTTCCATAAAAACATAACACCACGCTCCTTAGACTCACAGCATGTATCTTGTAATGTATTTGGAGAAAATGTCAGTGGAATATGAAAAGCAACATTGCAACCATGGAGGCAAGTCCAATAGTATTCAAGACCATTTGAGTGAATCATCCTAGGTAATTATAAGTAGCACATGTCCAGTTAGGGAAATTTTTCAGGGTATCATTCAAATGAAAGTCATTGAGTGTTAGTGTGCTACAGTATGATGAAAATACACACTCATAAGCTCTTATTAAGTAATTAGCATATTTCGATGATATCTAAATCAGTAACATTAACTAAAGCAAAAAGAAGCCTGTTCATTCAGCTTGTGAAAAACATCCTGAAGGGAACTGAGGGAACCTCCGTAGTTTGTGGTATCTAAGATCAAGACATCCATGCACTCAAGGACAGTGCCCTGCCCTGGTACCATTGTCAGGTAACACAGCTGTAATGAGAGACAGATGGAGGGAAAAAAAAAAAAATTAAATACCTTTTATTCTTTAACTGGGAAGCTACAGATGATCCCTGTACCACAGAAAAATTTATTTGGAAAACTCTAACATTACTCTGATGTGGTTAAGAGAGCCTCAAACACCCAACTTGATTGCCTAGTAACTTTACTCAATCCGAATAATTTACAGGGCCATAAGATGGCCTCTCCCACCTACATCCAAAACAGTACTATTACACATACCAACCAACTATGGAAAGCTGTTGTCCAATATATTTT
Source organism: Toxostoma redivivum (assembly GCA_013397375.1). NCBI lineage: Eukaryota > Metazoa > Chordata > Aves > Passeriformes > Mimidae > Toxostoma > Toxostoma redivivum. Next base: position 825,199 of record VXBI01010177.1, on the reverse strand, counting down.
GCAACAGGCAAGGGCTTAGATGAGAAAGCAATTTTGCAGATGTACAGAGCTCAGTCACTTGGTCTTGGCTGACATCTAGTGGAGATGGAAGCTGTGCTTTTGATGTTGAGCTTTGAAGTGTTTGCTCCTCCAAGGCAGACAGAATTGTGTATTTAGGATACCTCAATTTACAGTATTTATTGCAATAAATTGCAACTGTGAGCATTACAGGAAGCCTTGAAAAAGACTAGACTTTAAAAGAAATATAACAACTTGGTCCTTTCCTCACTTTCCAATAGACAAGGCAATTCTGCTCTAATTCTATACAGAATTCACCAACTCAAATGCTTGTCATTTTCTCTAGAAAATAAGCAGAGTCACTAACAACACTGTAAGGCACATACACAGGGCTGCCAGGATTTGCATTGTTTTTGCCACCTTTCCAGAAGGCCTTCCATCAATTAAAGTATGCCAACATCCCTTTTATTTTCAGTAAAAATGCTTACAGATAAAATAAACATCCTGGGGCTTTCATGGCTTAAGGCCATGAGTGTTGATGCACTCGCAGATTTGTCCTGCTGACTTCAGTTAATTAGAAACCACTAAACCAGTATTAAATATGATATTAAAGCACATGAACACCACACCAAAGTAGCAGAGAAATAATTACTATTCATACAGCATAAGCAACAACTTTGAAAATCACCGAAGGAATTCTGCTTACTCCTTGTTTCATGTGGAAAACCTGACCCGTGTAAATAAATTTAATCAGCTTGATTCATCTGTTGGCCAAAAGGAGAAGTTTCTAGAAATGCAGTATTGCTTGATATGTGAAGGCATAAGTCTGAATCACACCTTCTATCCAAACCTCATGATTAATTTCAGCCAACAGGAAAGTACAGAGTACAAAAAAAAAAAAAGAAGATAGCTAAAAATAACACATGAAGGCTGGAATCTCAAGAGGCTCTGCTCCCAAAAAGGAATGCTGCATCCTTTGCAGCTAGGCATTTCCACTGCCTGCTCTCACACTAGCACTGCCTCACAAGACAGCCAGTACTGATATGCCAGAGAGGGCAGGAATACAAAGAGAAACTGCTTACCAATCAAACACTAAAAGATATTTAGGGTGCTCACCAATAACCTTTTTACTGATACTATGAAATTATATAGAATGAATTTGAGGACATTAATTTTCTTTTCACAAGTACACATTAAAGGATAGGTTTACTGTTATATATGAATAATAGTTACAATGGTTTTTTTAAGTTCTACTCAAAGCCACTGGTCTTACAAGCTGGAAAAGTTTACCTGTCATCCTTCCCTCCACTTAGATGGGCTGAATTTTTCTTGCTTTCTCTCCCTCAAAAATGACTGCATCTCCTAAACTGCTGAGATCCCCTTTAAGGAGCATGACTACAAGAGAAGGGATGGCAGATTTGAAATATTTAGAAAATAAGGGAAACCTCTCAAAGAAATAGGTATTCTGCTTAAAGATTAAGGTATGCAGCACAATTTAACCCATTCCCCATACGAATAATTTAACCTATTACAAAATTACTACTTTAATATTTACTCATTTTGCTTGAATATACTGTGCTTAACTGAAAATTATGCTCTTCAAAACAGACCACTTGACAGCTAAGTACACAGGCAATACTGTTCATAGAACAAAGGAAAATGGATGTCAGACTGAGGACTAATATGCTCTTTTTCTAAATCAGCTTCTGGGAAGAAACTGTTCTACTTCAGACTTAAAGCCTGACTGAGTACTGAAATTATTTGACTGACCAAATGCAGCAACTAAATTTTTGCATCAGGTTTGGCAATAAGGAAAGATATTTGACAGTTGACTGAAGAAACAATTCCATATGCAGCATTACTTCAAGAATCAGTAACTGCAAAGAGATGCACACACAGACTCTCAATCAACACTGACACTGCATAATTGCTACTGCAGCAACTATGTCCTCAGCTAATCCAAGCTGAACAACTCTCTCCCACATTTGCAGACAGCAGGGCTTCACTGGTATCAGACCACACACTCCTAAGAAAATTACTGAGGAAGAAGCAGACAGAGATGCTGTTTTTATGTGAGCTTCAGAACACACTGCTGGAGCTCTGCTACAACACAAGAACTGCCTGGTGCATTTCTACCTGCAAGAGCCATTTCTCACAGCTGTCCTGCAGAGCATACAGGGCAACCACTCTGGTTTTGCCATCCACATTCACTCATAAGATTTCCATCAAACATCTGCAATCTGCACCACACAACATTTTTTATCACCTTCTTCAAAGAAAGCCAACAAGACAGCACTTGTTACATTGCAAATTCTTCTTATTTTGGCTTAAGGGATACACCAGCTGTTCAAACTAACAACTCTTGAAGAGCAAGCAAGAATGAAGAATGTATCTTATTTCTATTCATATTTACATGGATTTTGTCCAGTAGAGAAAATAAAACCAAGATTCACATTCTTGGAGGGCTTTTTTTTCCTGGGGTTAGATCAGTTCACCTTTGCAGCACAGGGCTGAAATGCACAAAATATCTATCAAAACTAAAAATAGCCCAAGTGAATTTTAGGTGGATAATATCCAACTACATGTATATGGAAACTGCACAATTCCTTATCATGGAGAGAAAGTACAGTCAAGACACTCATAAAGATGGAGAACTGCAGATTAGGAGACAAGAGGGATACCGCTGAAATGTATTGATTTATTTGCTCACTGACTAAATTAAGAACAAACAATTCTTTTGCAACCGGTAGAAAGACATAGGAAGAGGCAAAGGTTAATCCATGATGCCCCAGTCATTTCCCAGGGAGACAACAATATAGTGATGTAAACCAGAGTTCAGCTCCATAATTAGAGTCCCACATCACTTATTTCTGAATGAAGGCTGCTCCCTAATACAGCTATCAGTAAGCAGAGACCATGAAGTGCCAGGCACATACAAAAAAGACTTTCCAAAGTGCTCCATTGTTTCAGGCAACACCCCATTTCACCTGCAACACTATACTGCAATTTCATTGGTTATTTATTCATAGAAGGTTGCTTAGCTACTACACCTGCAAAGAACAGGAAAGAAACTCAGGCCTAGATACTATATACTTTATAAAGCCTCAGAGTTCAGATGTGACCTTGGCTCAGAACCCAACCTTAAAAGTAGTGATGTAGTTCAACAATGGTCTCCAACTTACCACATTTTTAAAGTCATCCTCTGCTTCATCGAATTTTCCTTGCTTAAGCAGTAAGTGTCCTCTCTGTAATCTTGCCTGAAATGAAACATAACTTTTTATTTACAAATGGGAATTGAGCAAAGTATGAACACAATTTTCATTTTAGTATAGATAACAAGCTGAAACAGAGATCATGACACCCATTCTTTGTCTTTTTGATTTAACAATGTTCTTATAAGGCCTCTTTAAAGGCAAAGGACTGCTCTGCACTAGAACTGAAGGACAAAAAGCAGACAATTCTTACGGAAAGAACTCATTTGAAAAGTTTCACAAATCAAAGTGAATGTGACTTTACACCACTCTTCTGATTATAACTGCTTACAGATCAAGTAAACAGCAGAAATAATGAACAATAAACAATTCCCACATTTAATTATTTTATTAATCTCCCAGAGTAATAGAAGCTAGGTAAAAAGACAAGTCAATTTCAAGTCAAGAGGACTTCAATTTATAATATTTTCATACAACAGTGAATTTAACATTTGCTCCTTTATTATCAACTACACAGGACATGCCACTGCCTATAAAAGAGAGGTGAGAGAATCAGCTGGAGAGGACTCCAGCATCAGTTTCCAACTAGTGAGGCAGTCTCCATATAGTACACAGAATCAAGAAAGGGGTAAGCAAATAAGAACTTGTAACAGTCACACAAGAATGCAGTGAAATTAGGACAGTTTCTGTAGAGAACAGATACCTCAAATCTAATGCCAATTAAGAGAGAAAAAACCCAGAGGCATTTGTGTGCTCTCTTCTCCCTGTCCCAAATGGCAAAGCCTTTGTGAACAACAGAATAACCACAAGTGAGAGAAGTGTTTAGTATAAATCCATGAACTTAGTAAAACTAGTAGTTGTTCAAATAGCTGTCTAGACTGTACTCAGCATAATTGCAAATTAAGGCACATACACCACTACTATTATTTTATCCACTTTAAAGCCCTCTGAGGGATAATGTATTCTCTATTCCCATTGAGCAAAGCCTGAAAAAAACCCCAAATGTTCTTGGAAGCAGTTTTTTCTTTACACTTGAACAATCTTCAATTCCAGTAATACTTACTGATGTGAAGTCCTGCTTTAACTCAACCACTTTACTTAAATCACGAATTGCTGCTTTAGATTTGCCCATGGCTAAGTACACTGTGGCTCTTCTGTAATAAGCAATGTAGTTCTCAGAGTCTCCCTCTGCAAACAAACAAACAGTAATCAGAATACTATTTCAAACCTACTGAAATTTCTGGTACAGTGGAACTCTAATGACTAAATATATATCATTTGACTTTTAAGCCACTGGAAACAATGGTATACATTAATAAGACAAAAATTTGCAACATCATGCAAGCAGTATTTTCTTGTAGTTTAATTATTTAACAATAAAGATTACAGAAATACTGTAAATGGCAAATAATTGAGTGAAGATCAAATATGTATGTGTTCTTCAGCTTTATATAGGAAAACAGTCCCTATGTAGTAATGCTTTGCCTCCAACTGCAGACCTACACTTGAAAGCACATTAATTCATCATTTTCCAGCCCAGATGCTGATCACAATATCAGATAAATGTAAATATTCCCAAAATTACTAATATGTTAGTGCAACATCAACACAAACACATATAGTTCATTGATATCAGCAACTTCTTTCTTTAGTAATAAAGTGGGCACCAACATTCCCTCTCACCAGCACACAAATGCATGCACACTATCAAATCATGAAGGCTAACTTCAGGGCCCACACATTTCATGTTGTCTCCTGGTCAAAATTCCAAGATCCAGTGATTTTGCCACTCTCCAAGCTAGCACATCCACTTGTACAAGAGGCAAACAGTCGCTGAAAACAAGAATAGTATTCTTAACATTCTTCTCTATGCAGTACTTCACAGAAACAGGTGACAGTTACTGTGGGCTCTCAAGGAACAGTAACTTCGACCACCAAAGCAACCCAATGTTGGAAGACAGGAAACCTTTTACTATGCCATTAAAAAAAATAATAATCAATCCACAATTTGCAGGTAGGAACATCCATATCTGAAGAACAGAAGTAGTATTTTTCATCCTCACATCATTTGAGGTTAAATTTGAATTTTAAAATAAATGGAAGAAATAAAAAATCTTATGATCAGCAACCAAGTTTCATAGCTGGCCACCTTCATTAACAAAACACTAGTTCAGCTCTCACTGAGAAAACTATCTGCTCCATTCCTCTACAATATCTTGGTTGTGAAAATGCTCATCTCCAGAGTTGAAATTTAATAGGAACTCCCATGCTATATGCCTCTTTGTGTGTCAGCCTTATAAACATTAAATAAATACGATTGTTACTACCCTTAAAAAAAAAAGCAGCATTGAGTCCTAAATGTGCAGGCTAGGTACAGATCAACAGCTGAAATTAAGGAACTTTATTAACACACAAAGGATGAAAGGTACAGAAGAGCTAACATAGAAAGAACACTTCAGCACCAGATGATTATCTGCCAGACAGTTTTGCTTCAGTACTCCAACAATAATGAACAGCAACTGACACTTACCCAGATAGAAAGCATAAGCTGGGATTGAAGAAAGAGTTGAAAAATTAACTGAAAAGAGGTAATATGGACAGTATTTTTCTTCTATTTTAGATGTTTGCAAAAAAATAAAAAATAAATTGCAAAAATAAAATTGGCTGGGGCAAGACAGAAAGAACTATTTACCCCACAGTCTACAACAATGCAGAACAGCCAGGAAAGAATTCTTATCTCCTCACAAGCACAGTTGCAAATCATGCTTAAAATCTTTTAAAAAAGGCAAAATCCAGAGAAGTCTGATGTAAATGAGGCAATCAGGCTAAAATCAGCAGCCAGCTAAGAATCCCATAAAGGTCACAACTGAGGTGGTCAAACCATATTTCTACGAACTGCTCGACCACAGCTGGCAAAGCAGTGGTTTCACCCATACAGGCACTTCACACCACTGCTGCCTCTACAGCATCACCAGGAACTGCACAGCCACACACTGAACTGGTCTCCTCATCAAATCCAAGATCAAGTTTGCCAATCAACAATAAAGGGAAAAAATCATACTGTAGCACTAACTGTGGACAGATCACAGAGATATGCTTTGGCAGCAATACACAAACCAAAGGCGTAACAGACTGCGTCTAGGTGGAACGAGGAGCTTCCATAACAGAAAAAAAGGGAAGTTGCATCCTCCATTCTCTTTATATAAGGGAAGTTGATCTTGGAGAATGCAAAGAAAATATTAATAACTCAGAAACAACCAATGTTTCATCTACATCTCACTAAGAAACCAAGGCATAAATAAAAAAGTATCAATAGTACAACTCATCAATGGATAACATCTTAGTTATCCATTCTCAGTTATATTCTTTTCATAGAGAAAAAAAACACACTTGTACACATTACAACAAAGTCCAACAACTTAAAACCGCACCATGCAATTAAGAAACTAGCGTTAATGGACACTGCTCTTTACTGGTGCTACCTCTATGCTTCAATTAAAGGATTTTAATCAGCTAAGTTGCTTTAAAATTCTTGAAAGCAAACATTTAACTTCTCCGTTTGTTGCAAATGCAGAACACCAAACAAGAAAGAACTCACTCATTGACTATAAGAGAGGGACAATTTTGTTCTCCACTGCAAATTCAGTATCCCAAACTTGCAGCATCAGTTTCACTGAGATATCACCTACTTCAAGATTTAATTAAGAGAAAGCAAGAAGAGAGAGAGCGACTATTTTAAATGCTGAATTTTTTACAGCGCTAGATAGGAGAAAGCATGGATAAAGTCAGCCTTTCAAAGAAATACTCATACTTTGAAAAACATCATAAAGATGAAACCTGATCTTGATGGGATTAGACAGACAGGGAATACCTCATCAAATAATTTCAGAGTCAATTATAATTCCTTTCATATAGCTAGCTTCTAGAACAACAGTGACTTAGACGTTTATGTATCATGTAGTTAATTTAACAGTTTTCTTTTATCAAAACCAAGGCATAAATATTCTACTGCATCTCTTCTGGCTTCTGTCCAAACTGCTGTACAAAGATATCCCAACTTCTGTGACTCATGGAATGCAATTTGCAAGAAAGCAGGATATTTAATGAAGCAAATAGTGAGAAAAACCCACCAAAGGTATTTTAGTACAAGAGTCACTTCTCTGAGATACGCACCTATAGCTGCATGAAAGTGAGACAAAGCATCCGCCAGCTGTCCAGCAGCCAATAATTTCTTCCCCATTTCAAGTTGTTTTTCTACTTCTGCATTTATTCCACATTCAGCTCCTTAAAGAAAACCAAAAAGATCGAGGTTTTGAATTATAGACCAGTTTGATTATAGCAAATAGCAAACATATAGTGATAATACAATACATGTAATAAACCATTATTGATAGAGGCAGAAGTCTCATCTTCCTGTACTTTAGGTAATCTCAGAGGTCTTTTCCAACCTAAGGGATTCTGAGATTCCATAAAGCACCCTGCAGCCTAATAACCTCATAGCATGTCCCAATTAGGATGTGTCAAAACACACAAGACTCTGCTTTGCACCCCATTGTGACAAGGCACCAAATACACATCTATGCCTATGCATTCAGTAACATACTCTGACTTTCAATTTCAGAAGAATCTGGAAAGCACTTGTAACACACACATGCAGCAATTACACAAAGGCTCTAAGTTAAAATTCATGACCCTGATGATAACTTAATATTTAACTGAGAACTGTTTGACTACTTAAGAGATTAGCTTCTCATCTACTGCACTTTTGTCTCATCTTCCTAATTTCCAGGGCAAACTTCTACAGGACTGCAAGTTTTGACAACTACAATTTTCACTCCTTTCCCTTTAACCAGTAGCATAAAAACCATACTAAAGTGGTAAGTCTTTGAAGTGCCAGTTTGAGTTTAAAGCTAATAATTTGCTGCTGCTTAATCAACAGGGAAAGACTATTGTTGAGAAGAAATGAGCAGTCAAGTGCAAGTACATGCAATACATGCATCAGGTCAGCAAAAAGTTTTTCGTGCTTCCTGCAGTCTTCAGATCAGGGCAGAATCTCACTACAAATTACCCACCATCTCATGACTATTAAAAAACTTCCACATTAGAAAAATTCTCATTTATTAAGAGGATACCCTATGGCTAGATTTAAGCAAGGTAATATATTGAAATCCTGAATAAGCCCATTACATTAAAACCCAATGATTTATAACTTATTTCACACAAGTTTTGCACTGAGCTAAGCCAGATAGGCATTTTAAATATAAAAATGCCACAGTACTTTAAAGTTGTTTCTTAGAATCCAAATAAAAATGTTACAGTACAACTGACTTGAAGGTATATCCAAACTTCTCACACTGAAAGGCAGTTAAACAACAAGATACTTGTAATGAATGAACAGTAATTTCTTATCACCAAATCATCATGATTTTAGATGTAGGAACCCTCAACACCCAGGATCTTAGTTTAATTTTTCTCTTCTACTCTATTATACAGCTCATAATTCTTTTAATTCATGAGAAGAAAGTCCTTGAGCTGTCTATACTAAAATGAACAAAATCCCCTCTGCATCCACTAGAGAAAGTTCTATCTGCTAAAAGATCGAAAATAATTCAGCAAGCTGGATTCAAGGGCTTCAACTCAATTACTTGTTATAGAACAATGATGGAAAATAATTTATTTTATTAATGGAAATTACTTCATGAAGTCCCAAATTTCCAGTGAATATTTTTTGTTTAAGTAGGTAGAGTTAAAATTGCCTACACGATAAATAATTCTTATTTGAGGATCTTACTAAATGATTAATTTTAAAGTCAATTCTAAGTATGTAAAAAATGTATTCACATTTTATGTGAATGCCTAATTTGTAGCAAAAAAGGACATTCTTCCTTGTTCATTTTGCTTTGCTTAAGGCTTCAATCATCAAGTAGTCCAATGCCCTTAAAAATGACAAAGTAAGCATTAGAAACACAACAAAAAACTCAGAAGTGGAAAAGAAACCTCACCACAACTTTATCTGACTTTGTAAGTATGCTAGCAGTAAAGCAGGTATCATACTATCAGCAGACTGAAGTATTTAACATGACCTAATACCAACTCAAACTCTTAAGTTTCATCCCCCTCCTGTGTTTCCCCACACGCAAATACCCGAAATCTTTCAAAACTTGTCAGTTGAGAGTGCTATCCTAGAATTGGGCTATAAATTACTCTTTGAAGAGCTTTCCATCTACCTAAATATGGCATTCCATTCCCACAGTCTCAAGCATCCTTGTTTTACATTCCATCACATCAGGATAGCTCCAAGAATACATTTTTCCACAGTAAGATGTATCTACACAATTTGGTGTCTTTCAAAGACGTCATTTTCACAACACATGTTGTTGTTCTTCAGTTTTAGAGTTACATAATACCTTGGGCAGAAGAAGCATCTTTTTCCTTGAAAATAATAAAGACAATAAAACAAACAAGAAAGGTGCCCACTTCTAGAAAACAAGTAATAAAAGCAGAAGCAACATGGATAAAGTAGCTAATTGTGAAGTCCTGTAGATTTCCTGCAGAATGAGACAAATTATACTTGACATACATTAAACCTCGGCTCTGCAGGATGTTGAACATCATAAATTGGTGCATGAATCTCCAGGAGCAGTCTGGATCATCAGCCTAACCATGATGAAAAGTGACATTCACCATAACTACTCAGGAACACTCTGCACTGACCTGATAGCTGGGCTGTCTATTCACAAAATCATATTGCTTATTCATTTTCTGTAGGCAAACAATTACTCTAAATAAAGCAGCCCACAGTAGACATTTGAAAACTGAAAACATAAGCACAGGAGTCTAAGGACTCAAATTCTCTGCAATCTATTTGGGTACCTATGTACTCGCTGGTCTGGGAATGAAACTAAGAACTAAAGTGCATCTGGAGCAAAAAACCCATCAAACCCCACTCCACAGAGCTTTTTTCAACAGATACACAAAGGCGAGCTGGATACCACAGGCCCAGTTTAGTTTCTTGCTTCCACCAAGAAACTAAATTTACCCAAGAGATATGCAAGCTTACCATTTATTTTTAAAAACTTCTATGTATTTTAATTTGAGTATAATTTCTAAAGACTGCCTAAGGGTTAAGTATTCACCTCAGGCCTCAAACAACCACACATATGAGCTCAGCTTAAAGCAAGTCAAATATTCTGGATAAATTGAGAGCCTATAGTCCTTGTGCTGGGGCAAGAGTCAAAAAAAAAAAAATAAGAAAAGCAAACAAAAACAAACACAAACCCCCAAACTATTCCCAGATAATTGGTACTAACCCTGACAACTCAAGGGACAACAATCAGAAGGTGCAGGGAAGATAAGCAGGTGCAGCTAACCTGTTTTTCCAGTTAAATACACTCACTTCAAATAAATTATAACCTCCTGGTAGGATTTTTATTAGGATAATTGGTGCTAATATGCAGACACGTAGGTCTACAGACTTCAACTATATCCTTGTATAATCAGCCCCATCCACATTGCAAAGAACTCAAGAAAGCCTGGCAACTTGAGAACAGTTTCAAGTTATTACATTTGTCTACAGGTTCCTGTTTTCCCCCGTAGAATTTCCATCTACTTTTTCTAATTCTTCTTCCCAAGCTGAATAACAAGATTATGGAAATAAACAGAATTAGTTGCTACTGTGTACCAAAACCAGTTTTTTTCAATAATAAAGAAGCAGCACGCATGTCACTAATCTCAACTGCATTTATCCAAACCTTTATTTTTTCCCCATAGAGAAGCTTAATGATTGCCTTGTCAGGAGAGTGGGAGATCCTACTTTTGCAACATTTTTTTTTTTCAGAATGACCCTAAATCTTAAGCTTGCTGTTATTTTTAAACAGTTCAGTCTTTGCTTTAGGTATATCTGCTAACACGATTTTTGAGAACTACATTGAACTAAGTAAGATGTGGACAAGCACTGACAGTTTCAGAAGCAACACTTCTGAGGTTTACAAGGAGCCTCCAAGTATCCAGCTGAGCCATGTGTAACTTCCATCCATCAAGTTTTCACTCCCTCAGTTTGCAAAGGAACTTGGTAAATACAGCAAAGACTGGCAGAGAAAAAAAGCCCCACCCTCAAGTAGCCTTTGCTATTTGGGGCCAAGAAAAAAAA